>OZ030012.1:112028472-112480972 GCA_964023405.1 Apodemus agrarius | reverse complement strand
ACTTTTCCCCTATACCCATTTGAGACTTCTCCCCACTTTCTCTTCTATTAGATTCAGTGTATCTCGTTTTATGTGGAGGTCCTCGATCCACTTGGACTTACACTTTGTACAAGAAGATAAGAATGGATAAATTTACATTCTGGACATGTTGACCACCAGTTCAAGCAGCACCATTTATTGAAAATGCTGTCTTTTTTCCACTGAACAGGTTTAACTCAAAGATCAGGGACAACAGATAGGTATGTGGGTTCATTTCTGGGTCTTCGATTCTATTACATTGATCTACCAGCATATCATTGTACCAATACCATGCAGTTTTTATCACTATTGCTCTGTATTACAGCTTGAAGTCAGAGATGCTGATTTCCCTAGAAGTCCTTTTATTGTTGAGAATAATTTTCGATATCCTGAGTTTTTGTTATTCCAAATTAATGTGAGAATTGCTCTTTCTAGCTCTAAGAAGAATTGAGTTGAAATTTGGTGGGAATTGCACTGAATGTTTAGATTGCTTTTGGCTAGATGGCCATCTTTTATTATATTAATCCTTCCAATCCACAAGCATAGGAGATCTTTCCATCTTCTGAGGTCTTCTTCAATTTCTTTCATCAGAAACTTGACGATCTTGTTATATTGCTCTTTCACTTGTTTTGTAAGAGTCACACTGAGATATTTTATATTGTTTGTGATTATTTTGAAGGGTGTCATTTCCCTAATTTCTTTCTCAGCCTGTTTATCATTTGAGTATACGAAGGCTACTGATTTCTTTGGGTTTATATACATCTAGCCACTTTGATGAAGTTGTTTATCAGATGTAGGAATTCTCTGGTGGAATTTTTGGGGTCAATTAATTATACTATCATATCATTGGTTAGTAGTGATGTTTTTACCTCTTCCTTTCCAATTTGTGTTCCTTTGGCTTCCTTTTGTTTAATTGTTCTTGTTAGGACTTTGAATACTAGATTGAACAGGTAGGGAGAGAGTGGGCAGCCTTGTCTAGTCCCTGATTTTAGTGAGATTGCTTCAACTTTCTCTCCATTTCGTTTGATGTTGGCTACTGGTTTTCAGTATACTGCTTTCATTATGTTTAGGTATGGTTCTTGAACTCTTGATCTTTCTAAAACTTTTAAAATGAAGGGATGCTGAATTTTATTAAATGCTTTTTCAGTATCTAATGAAATGATCATGTGGTTTGTTTACTTTGAGTTTGTATATGAAGTGGCTTATATTGATGGATTTCCATATATTGAACCATCTCTGCATTCCTGGGATGAAGCCTCCTTGATCGAGGTAAATGATCATCTTGATATGTTCTTGGATTCAGTTTGTGAGATTTTTTTTCTCATTCAAATTTCTTTTTTTATTTTTCAAAGAATAAAAACTGTTTAAATCATAACTGTTGGATATTCTCTTTCTTGCTGAGAATCATTGAACATTTTTTATTTTTTGAGACATACATACTTCTTGAGTGCTTATCCTGAGCAGTGTAGAGAAAGCCACACAGTCTGCAGAAAGCCCTGGAGATCCCATTTTCTGTTTTCTGTTGCTCTCACTGAGAGAGGAGCACTTTTCTCTGGCATTTTTAGTTACTTCAGCCACGCCCTGTCCAGTAACTTTTGTCTTTGTTACACTTCTTTTCTAGTCTTCACTTCCTGACCTATTTTTAAAACTTCACATTTTCCAAACAATTTTGCTAGGATAGTTTGTGAGATTTTTATTGAGTATTTTTACATCAATATTCACAAGGAAAATTTGCCTGAAGTCCTATTTCTTTGTTGGGTATTTGTGTTGTTTAGGTATAAGCATAACCGTGGCTTCATAGAACGAATTGGGTAGTGTTCCTTGTTTCTATTTTGTGGAATAGTTTGAAGAGTATTGGTGTCTTAGTCAGGGTTTCTATTCCTCCAGAAACATCATGACCAAGAAGCAAGTTGGGGAAGAAGGGGTTTATTGAGCTTACACTTCCACACAGCTGTTCATTACCAAAGGAAGTCAGGACTGAAACTCAAGCAGGTCAGGAAGCAGGAGCTGATGCAGAGGCCATGGCCTTACTGGCTTGCTTCCCCTGGCTTGCTCAGACTGCTCTCTTATAGAACCCAAGAATAACAGGCCAGAGATGGTACCACCCACAAGGGGCCCTCCCCCACTTGATCACTAATTGAGAAAATGCTCCACAGCTGGATCTCATGGAGGCACTTCCCCAACTGAAGCTCCTTTTCCTATGATAACTCCAGCCTGTGTCAAGTTGACACACAAAACTAGCCAGTACAATTGGTATTAAGTTTTCTTTGAAGGTCTGCTAGAACTTTGCACTAAACCCATCTGGTCCTGGGTTTTTGTTGTTGTTGTTGTTGATGTTGTTGGGAGACTTTTAATGACTGCTTCTATTTTGTTGTTGTTGTATTGTTTTATTTTCTTTGTTTATTTATTTAGTTTTTTTTTTTTGATACAGGGTTTCTCTGTGTAGCCCTGGCTGTCCTGGAACTCACTTTGTAGACCAGGCTGGCCTCAAACTCAGAAATCCACCTCCCTCTGCCTCCCAGGTGCTGGGATTAAAGGTGTGCGCCACCACTGCCTGGCTACTGCTTCTATTTTTTAGGGATTATAGAATAATTTAGATGGTTAATCTGACCCTGATTTTACATTGGCATCTGGTATCTGTCTAGAAAATTGTCCATTTCATCCAGATTTTCACTTTTGGTGAATATAAGCTTTTGTAGCAGTAGCTGATGATTATTTTTTTAATTTCCTCAATTTCTGTTGTTATATCTCCCTGTTCATTTCTGATTTTGTTACTTTGGATACTGTTTATGAGACCTCTGCTTAGTCTGGCTAAGTGTTTTATCTAACTTGTTGATTTTCTCAAAAAAACAGCTCCTGGTTTTGTTGATTTTTTGTTTGTTTGTTTGTTTCTACTTGGTTGGTTTCAGCCCTGAGTTTTATTATTTCCTGCTGTCTACACCTCTAGGGTGTGTTTGCTTCCTTTTTGTTCTAGAGCTTACAGGGGTACTGTTAAGATTCTAGCATATGAAAGGATGCTGAATTTTGTCAAATGCTTTTTCAGCATCTAATGAAATGACCATGTAATTTTTTTTTTTAGTTTGTTTTTGTAGTAGATTACATTGATGGATTTCTGTAATTGAACCATCCCTGCATCCCTGGGATGAAGCCTACTTGATCATGGTGAATGATCATTTTGATGTGCTCTTGGATTCGGTTGGCAAGGATTTTATTTAGTATTTTTGCATCGATAGTCATAAGCGAAATTGGCCTATAGTTCTCTTTCTTTGTTGGATCTTTGTGTGGTTTTGGTATCAGTGTAATTGTGGCTTCATAGAACGAGTTGGGCAGTGTTCCTTCTGTTTCTATTTTGTGGAAGAGTATTGGTGTTAGGTCTTCTTTGAAAGTCTGATAAAATTCTGCACTAAAACCATCTGGTCCCGTATTTTTTTTTTGTTGGGAGACTTTCTATAACCCCTTCTATTTCTCTAGGGTTTATAGTACTGTTTAGCTGATCTAATTGATCCTGATTTAATTTTGGTATTTGGTATCTGTCTAGGAAATTGTCCATTTCCTCCAGATTGTCCAGTTGCATTGAGTATAGGCTTTTGTAGTAGAATCTGATGATTTTTTTGAATTTCCTCAGTTTCTGTTGTTATATCACCCTTTTCATTTCTAATTTTGTTAATTTGTATACTGTCTCTGTGCCCATTGGTTAGTCTGGCTAAGGGTTTATCTATCTTGTTGATTTTTCTCAAAGAACCAGCTCCCTATTTTGTTGATTCTTTGTATGGTTCTCTTTGTTTCAACTTGTTGATTTCAGCCCTGAGTTTGATGATTTCCTGTCTTCTACTCCTCCTGGGTGAATTAGCTTCTTTTTGTTCCAGGGCCTTTAGGTGTGCCGTTAAGTTGTTAGTATATGCTCTCTCCTGTTTCTTTTTGGAGGCACTCAGGGCTCCAAACCAAATCCAAGAACACATCAAAACGATCATTCACCATGATCAATTTGGCTTCATCCCAGGGATGCAGGGATGGTTCAATTACAGAAATCCATCAATGTAATCCACTACATAAACAAACTCAAAGTAAAAAAAAACCACATGGTCATCTAATTAGATGCTGAAAAAGCATTTGACAAAATTCAGCATCCTTTCATGTCAAAATTCTTGGAAAGAACAGGAATTCAAGGGCCATACCTAAACATAATAAAAGCGATATACAGCAAACCAGTAGCCAACATTAAAATAAATGGAGAGAAACTTGAAGCAATCCCACTAAAATCAGGGACTAGACAAGGCTGCCCTCTTTCTCCATATCTTTTCAATATAATACTTGAAGTTCTAGCGAGAGCAATTAGACAACATAAGGAAGTTAAAGGGATACAAATTGGAAAGGAAGAAGTCAAACTATCATTATTTCAGATGATATGATAGTATACTTAAGCGACCCAAAAAACTCCACTAGAGAACTCCTACAGCTGATAAACAACTTCAGCAAAGTAGCTGGTTATAAAATCAACTCAAGCAAATCAGTAGCCTTCCTATACTCAAAGGACAAGCAGGTTGAGAAAGAAGTTAATGAAATAACACCCTTCACAATAGCCACAAACAATATAAAGTATCTTGGCGTGACTCTTACCAAACAAGTGAAAGATCTGTATGACAAGAACTTCAAGTCTTTGAAGAAAGAAATCTAAGAAGACCTCAGAAGATGGAAAAATATTTCTTGCTCTTGGATTGGCAGGATCAATATAGTAAAAATGGCCAGCTTGCCAAAAGCAATCTGCAGATTCAATGCGATCCCCATCAAAATCCCAACTCAATTCTTTATAGATCTAGAAAGAGCAATTCTCAAATTCATCTGGAGCAACAAAAAACCCAGGATAGCTAAAACTATTCTCAACAATAAAAGGACTTCTGGGGGAATTAATATCCCTGACCTCAAGCAGTACTACAGAGCAATTGTTTTGATTGGTAATATGTTCACCCAAAAATGCAACTTTGGGCCGGGCGGTAGTAGCACACGCCTTTAAGCCCCACTTGGGAGGCAGAGGCAGGCAGATTTCTGAGTTTGAGGCCAGCATGGTCTACAGAGTAAGTTCCAGGACTGCCAGGGCTACACAGAGAATTCCTGTCTCAGAAAAACAAAAAACGAAAAGAATGGAAAAGAAAAAAAATGCAACTTTGCACATACATAGCAACCAAAATTCCAAGTGGAGTCATAGAGTCTGATGTACTCTGATAAATACTCAGAAGATCACCCATTATTATCAACCTTTTCTGCCACACAGCCCGGCCTTTCTCTGTGTTCCAAACTGGATGTTGCCTTTAAGTATTTAAGGTTAACAGAAAAGCAATTCCTAGCATCACGTCCCATGTATGCTCTTCAAATTGTGAGTGACCAATTTTGCAAGATATCTGCCTCTGGTAGACTTTACACATCAGGTCATACCCACCGACCACTGAGCGATTATTCTCCTCTCTGCCCATAGATATGTTCTTGGAACTTCTCCCATAACGATGCCATTTGCTTTTCAAGTTTCAGCTGGAATAAATAAACAACCAAATAAATACGTAAATAAATATATATCATCCTTAGATAAATAATGTTACCCGACAGACAAACTCAACTGAACACAGCTACTTTAGAGTGGGTAGAAGAAGCATCTCAGAGCTGTTTCTTTTTATTTTTAGTAACTATGGAACTTTAGGTTTCAGACCATAGAATTACACAACCACCCTGTGCTCAAAGTGATGAATTGTAATTGTCGACTGTCTGGATAATTAGCATCCGATTGGGATCCCCAGATGCTTCTAACCAGCTCATTCCAATGCACTTTTAGGATTTTAGTCACATGTCACGAGCACTTTTTAAAGGCGTAAATCTACAATGATTATACTTTTCAGTGGCATGAATCTAATGAATCATGAAACTAGAAATGATATTTATATTTATGCACCTCTCAAGGAATGTTTACATTTTACAGTCATTCCTCACTCCCTCTTTAAAAAGTGCTAAGATTTGGAGTACAGTGGGTTCCTCACAACCAGGACAAGCATCTCCCTGTGGTGTGCTAAGCCTCCTCCTTTCAAGCTCTCATACTTTTTTTTTCCAGAAACATCACTTACCATTTGCATACAAATATGCACTCCAGTAGTGCAGTGAGTGTGACCTCTGTGATTTTGGGAGTCAGAACACAATTGGCAGGGGTGGGTGCTGCTGCTCTCACTCTTTTGTCTTTCTCTCCTTGTGGGTCTTGCACTTGTGCTCCTCAGAACTCAAATACTTCATGAGCCTGTTTTTTTCAGAAGCCCTGGCAAATGAAGCAGGAGAATGTTTCCTGGGGGGTTTGCAAAATGTCTGACTCCATTTTTCTGAGGGGAGAAAAAGCAGAATTATTATTATTATTGGAGCAGAGAGGATCAAGAGATTAGACAAAATTTGATCCAACTTGTGATTAAATTCTAATTATGGCAATACAGGCTTCTTTCTCTGCTTCTTCTTTTAATGCCAGACTTTTCCTGACAGACATATTGCCTGATGTGATGTCATTCTAGATCTACCATCTACATTCCTCCTGTAGACTTCAGCCCACATTGCTATGTTTTTAATGGCCAGAGACATTCCTCTTCAATGTTATAGAGGAAAAAACCCTGGGCAGTGGTGGCGCACGCCTTTAATCCCAGACCTTGGTAGGCAGAGGAAGCAGATCTCTGAGTTCAAGGCCAGCCTGGTCTACAAAGTGAGTTCCAGGACAGCCAGGGCTACACAGAGAAACCATGTCTCGAAAAAACAAAAATAAAAAATAAAAAAAAAACCCAACAAAACAAAAGAAAAACAAAAACAAAACAAAAAAACAAAAAAAGGAAAGGAAAGGGGAAAAAAAAAGGAAAAGAAAGAAATAATCTCAGTTTGACTGAGGCAAATTTGGTCAAAATAATTAAGCTTCTGCTGATAGAGACTGACAGAGACAAATGGCTTTAGCTGGTGGTTCTGTGTATTTCAAAATCCAATACTAATACTCACAATCAACAATTAGATTAGCAAAAACATTGGGACTTTAATACTGCCTTCCTTAGTTTAGCTAATAGGCATGTTTTCCTTTGTCTTCTTTTTCTGAACATTAGACATTTTACTACAAAACAAGTATCATAAAACTATCTTTCAATATAATACATCAGATCAACTAAAATGTGCATAATGATAAACTTAAAATTATCTATAACCTTAACCCACATTATATCCAAAGAAAGAAATCCAAATGAAAACTGAGTCAGGTTTGGTGAATAGCAAAACATAACTTCTATGCAAACACCTGTTTGTATTTAGTTAAGAATAGGGACTCTGAAGGAATTTTGTCTTGTGAATTGTGCACTTACCCAAGCAATTATCCGCGCACTCAGCAACACTTGGTAGCAATACAATATTAGCTCAGTTCTGAGATCAGATCCTCAGAGCCCAGGGGTGAAAGATCTAGCAGTGTCTGGACCAGAAGGTTGGAAACACACTGTTGTCTGATCTGCAGAAGAAGGAACCCGGTTTGCCCAAGAACTGTGCTTAGTCTCTAAAGACCACGCCCACTTCCTCCCATGGCTTTTACTAATGCTTCCAATGGGTGAGCTTCTCTAAGTGGGATTATCTAAATGGATGAAGACTGAACCAACATCTGGGCCAATCTCCACAAGCAAATCTCTCCCAAGGAATTTCCTGAATCACTGTTTAGCTGGGTTTGGTAGCTCACACCTTTACCCAGGTTTCAAGGAATTTGAATGCTGGAAAAGGAGACTTTTCAGTTCAAGGCCTGCCTAAAATATGCAGTGAGAAATTTTCTAAAGAAAAAAAAATTGTAATTTTCCAAGACTGTTTTACTGTAACTACATATTGTGCAATGTGCTTATACTTTGGTTTTAATAGCTTAACAGATGGTGGTGCCATTAATCTCTCATTCTAGCAAATACCACATTAATATTTTTTGTTCTTTGGAGGATGTTTTACAACGTCTTTTGCTCATATTGATCTCAAGTGCTACTTCTTGCAAGTCTACCTCCTTTACTGACTCGACTTTCTGTTCTAAAAGGGGGAAAATGCAGGAACCTCCCTCTATTTACTTTAGACTGTGTATCGTGACATTAGACTTCAAAGATGCCTAGCTCCCCATCTGTTGAGTTCACATTAACAAGGCTGTTGTGTGTTCCTGTTGTAGATGTGAAATAGCTAGGAACCTTCCACATCTCAGTCAGGTTTTTGCTTGCTTTGCACCTGGATGATTTATTTTTCTTAATATATTCTTCGTTAAAATAAATTCCATAGTTTTCCCACTCTCTTCCCTTCTTACAGGTCCTTCATTGAGGCTGCTACCAGAGCTTTGGCTAGAATCTTAGGTAGATTTTTGAAACTCAAAATGTCAGGCATTGGGTAGTTTTGTCCTCCTCATATCATTCAGTCAAGAGGGGAAATTCTCACAAGAAAAATTCAAGCGTCTTGAGTTATGCTTAATTCCAGATGTAGTCAAATTACAACCAAGAACAGCCCTCACAAGGGCTGACCACTTTGTATTGGGTGATGAGTTAGAAGCTTATTCCGGACACAGGCTAATTCTTTGTCTAGGTCACCTCAGCAGCCAAAAATCAGAGAAGTAGACTGCCTGCACTCACTCACTCCTTTCCTTCATTCCTGTGTGCCCAGTCTACTGGGTGGATGCTCACAGCATGGGTCTTCCTCATGTTCTCTGAAAGGCCCTCATAGACATGCTCAGGGGAACAGCCTGTTGATTACCTAGGCACTTCTTTTTTATCATTTAAAATAAATTTTTCTCATAAAGTGGGGTTTAACATTCACTGCTGTGCATTGTTGGGTTAGATGCACTGCAGACAACAAAATCCTTTTATAGACACAATCCATAATATCTCTGATTCTAGAGACCCTTGAGCAATACAGAAGTTGGTACTGGGGACTAAGATATTATTATGATAGGCTTTTTCAATTTTTTTATTTGGAAGAATATTGATTTGGTGACTTTGGATGTGGAAAGCAGTAAAGTGCTTTAAGTTGGGCTTAGTGAACCATTCTAGTAGGAATATGGAAGACATTGGTGCTGAGGGTGATTTCAACTCTGGGAAAAGGATGTCAGTACGATGCTTAGAGGCTGCTCTTGTGATATTTAGTGAACAAATGTTGGCTGCCTTTTGTCCCAGTCTTAAGAATCTGCCTAAGGGTAGGTTGAAGAGATTCAGATTAATTGCATTGACAAAGGAAGTCTCAAAAATACCCAGCATAGATTTTGTTCCCTGGTTAAGTCTCATGAAGAATGTTTTGAACAAGCATAGCAAGCTTAGAACGGAAAAATATAAAATGCATTATTCAAGTATTAAAGGGGCACCAGCTGGCCAGTGGTGGTGCACGCCTTTAATCCCAGCACTTGGGAGGCAGAGGTAGGTGCATTTCTGAGAGGCCAGCCTGGTTTTACAGAGTGAGTTACAGGAAAACCAGGGCTACACAGAGAAACCATGTCTCAAAGGAAAAAGGGGGTAGCATGGTAAATGGAGCTTGATCATGAATTCAAGGATATTACATTGAATTAAGGGAGTGGTGATCTTAATCAGGGGCAAGATCCCTCCCTGATAAGTTTAGATCCAGGCATGGTGATATGTGGAGAGCATTATTTGGGTGCCATGCTGCCTGACAGGAACTTGACTTTGACCAAGGGCAAGGGCTGGAGCAGGAGTCTAACTTTGAGTCATAATAGGGAAGTTGATTAAGGCAGGAATTCTTATCTTAGGGTGGAACAAGAGGAACAAGCTTCAGGCAGATCCTGGGCTTGGGTAGGGAAGTGGGCTCAGGTATTTTGGTCACCCTTACACACCCTTACACCCTTGGACAATTTTGTGTTTACTGTCTTATTTGTTCCTCTTTGTACTACTATTGACCTTGATTCCTGCAGTTAATTAAATTGGTATAAAAGTGGTTAAAATTATTAAACCCGCCCTTCATTCTCCAAATGGACTGGGGTCATACTGCAGTTTTGTCTAATTGTCTCTTTTCAATCCTCACTGGAAAACCTGTTGACTGACTGAGCTGGCTTGGTCAGTGATACACGCCTTTAATCCCCACAGTAAGGTGACAGAGCCAGGCAGATCTCAGAGATCAATCAACAGAGCAAGTTCCAGTACAGACAAGTTTAGGCAGTGAAGGAGGTAGAAAGGAGAAAGCTAGAGATAATGCAATAGAACACGGGGGCCATGCTCCATCTCCTGCAAGCAGTAGCACTTGGCAGCTTCTGCCACTTAGACCTGGCTTTAGAGTCAGAAATAGAAGGAACTACTGGGATAATAGATGTTGGTTAGCTGGAGTTAAGATTAGTGGTAATTGCTGGCATTGGTGGTGCAAGCCTTTAATCCCAGCATTTGGGAGGCAGAGGCAGGTGGATTTCTGAGTTTTCATCTGTTCCCTTTCTGATTATTAGGGACTGACTTGTTCCTGCCACCATGATGAACTGATATCCCCTGAAACTGTGAGCAGAATAAGTGTTTTCTTCGTTCAGGAAGTGGCTTCAGTCAGAAAGTCACAGAGGTAAGGAAAAGAAATGACAAAACACTGGTAAGTCTGAGCAAGAAAAGAGGCACACACTGGGCAGTGGTGGCGGCGCACGCCTTTAATCCCAGCACTTGGGAGGCAGAGGCAGGCAGATTTCTGAGTTCAAGGCCAGCCTGGTCTACAGAGTGAGTTCCAGGACAGCCAGGGCTACACAGAGAAACCCTGTCTCAAAAAAAAAATTAAGACCAGCATTACTGAGGTGAAATCTTCTAGGAAGTGTTTTCTGAGAGCAGAAACAAGTTGTATTACAGAGATAGCCAAGGCTCTACTATGTTCATAGCAGTTGATATTTCTTTTTTTTATTTTGTATATTCTATATTTATAATTCATTTCCCTTTTTCTGGTTCCCCACCCCCAAAGGTCCCACATGTCCTTTTCCCTCCCCCTGCTCCCTCATCCACCCCCTCCCACCTTACTGTTCTTGTACTCTCCCACAATGATGTTTTGGTCCATTCTAGCACCAGTGTCCACTCCTTTCTTCTTGTGAGACATCACTTGATATGTGATTTGTGTCTTTGGTGTTCCAAGCTTCTAGGCTAATATCCACTTATCAGCTCCTTTGTTGAAGATCAATTGGCCATAGATGTGTGGGTTCAATTCTGGGTCTTCGATCCTATTCCATTGATCCGCTTCCCTGTCACTGAACCAATACCATGCAGTTTTTAATACCACTGCTCTGTAATATTGCTTGAGGTCCGGGATATTGATTCCCCCAGAAGTTCTTTTGCTGTTGATGATAGTTTTAGCTATCCTGGGTTTTTTGTTATTCCAGATGAATTTGAGAATTGCTCTTTTAGCTCTATGAAGAACTGAGTTGGGATTTTGATGGGGATTGCATTGAATCTGTATATTGCTTTGGGCAAGATTGCCATTTTGACTATATTAGTCCTGCCAACCCACGAGCATGGAAGATTTTTCTATTTTCTGATGTCTTCTTCAATTTCCCTCTTCAGAGACCTGAAGTTTTTGTCATATAAATCTTTCACATGTTTGGTTAGCGTCACTCTAAGATACTTTATATCATTTGTGGCTATTGGGAAGGGTGTCATTTCCCTAATTTCTTTCTCAGCCTGCTTATCCTTCGCGTATAGGATGTCTACTTTTTTAGTTGAGTTGATTTTATAGCCAGCCACTTTGCTGAAGTTGTTTATCAGTTGCAGGAGTTCTCTGGTGGAGGTTTTTGGGTCACTTAAGTATACTATCATATCATCTGCAAATAGTGATAGCTTGACTTCTTCCTTTCCTATTTGTATCCCTTTGACTTCCCTCTGTTGTCGAATTGCTCTAGCTAGTACCTCAAGTACTATATTGAAGAGATATGGCGAGAGGGATTGTCTTGTCTAGTCCCTGATTTTAGAGGGATTGCTTCAAGTTTTTCTCCATTTACCTTGATGTTGGCTACTGGTCTGCTGTATATTGCTTTTACTATGTTTAGATATGGGCCTTATATTCCTGTTCTTTCTAAGACCTTTAGTATGAAAGGCTGCTGAATTTTGTCAAATGCTTTTTCAGCATCCAATGAGATGACCATGTGGTTTTTTTCTTTGAGTTTGTTTATGTAGTGGATTACATTGATGGATTTCCATATATTGAACCATCCCTGCATCCCTGGGATGAAGCCAACTTGATCATGGTGAATGATTGTTTTGATGTGTTCTTGGATTCAGTTGGCAAGTATTTTGTTTAGTATTTTTGCATCGATATTCATAAGAGAAATTGGCCTGTAGTTCTCTTTCTTAGTTGGATCTTTGTGTGGTTTTGGTATCAGGATAATTGTGGCTTCATAGAATGAGTTGGGTAGTGTTCCTTCTGTGTCTATTTTGTGGAATAGTTTGAAGAGTATTAGTATTAGGACTTCTTTGAAGGTGTGATAGAATTCTGCACTAAAACCATCTGGTCCTGTGCTTTTTTTGATTGGAAGACTGTCTATGACCCCTTCTATTTCTTTGGGGGTTATGGGTCTGTTTAGACGATCTATTTGATCCTGGTTTAATTTTGGTATTTGGTAACTGTCTAGGAAATTGTCCATTTCCTCCAGATTCTCCAGTTGTGTTGAGTATAGGTTTTTGTAGTAGGATCTGATGATTTTTTGAATTTCCTCAGTTTCTGTTGTTATATCTCCCTTTTCATTTCTAATTTTGTTAATTTGAATACTGTCTCTGTGCCCTTTAGTAAGTCTGGCTAGGAGTTTATCTATCTTGTTGATCTTCTCAAAGAACCAGCTCCTGGTTTTGTTGATTCTTTGTATGGTTCTCTTTGTTTCAACTTGATTGATTTCAGCCCTGAGTTTGATGATTTCCTGTCTTCTACTCCTCCTGGGTGAAATTGCTTCTTTTTGTTCCAGAGCTTTCAAGTGTGCCATTAAGTTGCTAGTATATGCTCTCTCCTGTTTCTTTTTGGAGACACTCAGGGCTATGAGTTTTCCTCTTAGCACTGCTTTCATTGTGTCTCATAGATTTGGGTATGTTGTGCCTTCATTTTCATTAAGTTCTAAGAATTCTTTGATTTCTTTCTTTATTTCTTCCTGGACTAAGGTATCATTGAGTAGAATATTGTTCAGCCTCCACGTGTATGGGGATTTTCTGTTGTTTTTGTTGCTATTGAAGAACACTCTTACTCCATGGTGATTTGATAAGAGGCATGGGATTAGTTCAATCTTTTTATATTTGTTGAGATCTGTCTTGTGTCCAATTATATGGTCGATTTTGGAGAAGGTACCATGAGGGGCTGAGAAAAAGGTATAGTCTTTTGCTTTAGGGTGAAATGTTCTATATATATCTGTTAAATCCAATTGCTCCAAAGTTTCGATGAGTTTCTCCGTGTCTCTGTTTAGTTTCTGTTTTCCTGGTCGGTCCACTGTGGATAGTGGAGTATTGAGGTCCCCCACAATCATTGTGTTAGGTGCAATGTGTGCTTTGAGCTTTAGTAAGGTTTCTTTTACAAATGAGGGTGCCCTTACATTTGGAGCGTAGATGTTTAGAATTGTGAGTTCTTCTTGGTGGATTCTTCCTTTGACTAGCAAGAAGTGACCTTCTGTGTCTCTTTTGATGACTTTGGGTTGAAAGTCAATTTTATCTGATATTAAAATGGCTACTCCAGCTTGCTTCCTGCGACCATTTGCTTGCAAAATTGTCTTCCATCCTTTTACTCTAAGGTAGTGTTTGTCTTTGACTCTGAGGTGTGTTTCCTGTAAGCAGCAAAATGTAGGGTCCTGTTTCCGTATCCAGTCTGTTAGTCTATGTCTTTTTATTGGGGAGTTGAGTCCATTGATGTTAAGAGATATTAAGGAATAGAGATTATTACTTCCTGACATTTTTGATGTTATTTTTGTTTTTGAGTAGTTATCTTCCTTTGAGTTTGAAGGAAGAAGTTTACTGTCTTGCTTTTTCTTGGGTGCCATTCCCTTCCTTGTATTGGAGTTTTCCTCCTATTATCCTTTGTAGAGCTGGGTTAGTGGAAAGATATTGTGTAAATTTGGTCCTGTCATGGAATATTTTGATTTCTCCATCTATGTTGATTGAGAGTTTTGCTGGGTATAGTAGTCTTGGCTGACATTTGTGTTCTCGTAGGGTCTGCATGAGGTCTGCCCAGGATCTTCTAGCTTTCATGGTTTCTGGAGAGAAGTCTGGTGTGATTCTGATAGGTCTTCCTTTATATGTTACTTGGCCCTTTTCTCTTACTGCCTTTAATATTCTTTCTTTGTTTAGTACATTTGGGGTTTTGATTATTATGTGACGGGAGGTGTTTCTGTTCTGGTCCAGTCTGTTTGGAGTTCTGTAGGCTTCTTGTACATTCATGGGCATCTCTCTCTTTAAGTTAGGAAAGTTTTCTTCCATAATTTTGTTAAAGATATTTGCTGGCCCTTTAAGTTGTAGATCTTCACTCTCATCTATCCCTATAATCCTTAGGTTTGGTCTTCTCATTGTGTCCTGGATTTCCTGGATGTTTTGGGTTACAAGCCTTTTGGATTTTGCATTTTCTTTGACTGTGGAGTCAATGGTTACTATGTTATCTTCAGCATCAGAGATTCTTATTTCTATCTCTTGTATTCTGTTGTTTATGTTTGCATCTACGACCCCTGTTTTCTTCCCAAGGTTTTCTATCTCCAAGGTTGCCTTCTTTTGTGATTTCTTAGTTGTTTCTACCTCTGTGTTCAGATCTTGGATGGTTTTGCTCAGTTCCATCATTTGTTTGTTTGTGTTTTCATGTAATTCTTTAATATATTTTTGTGCTCCCTCTTTCATGACTTCTGCCTGTTGTTTCAAGTTCTCCTGCATTTCTTTAACTGATTTTCTCATTTCCTCTTTATTGGTTTCTCTCTGATGGCCCATATTCTCCTGGAGTTCTTTAAGTGTTTTTATGTTTGGATTGTAAGAGCTTCTACCCTATTGATGTTCCCCTGCATTTCTTTAAGAGATTTGTTTATGTCTTTTTTGTGTTCCTCTAGGAGCATCATGACCTGTGCTTTTATATCTAACTCTTGTTTTTCTGGTGTGCTGGGGTATCCAGGACTTGCTGTGGTTGGCGAATTGGGTTCAGATGGTGCCATATTGCCTTGATTTCTGTTAATAACGTTCCTACGTTTGCCTTTTGCCATCTGTTTATCTCTGGCGTTAGTTGGTCTTATTGTAGATGGCAGCCCCGCTGAAAGCACAGCACGCCTGTCCCAAGGAGACAGATCCCTTCTGGCAGCGTTGTCTGTGCTGGACTATGCTCGCTCTGAGTCCAGGCCCCTGACTCCAGTTGCTAGAATTCTGAGCTGTGCCCCGAGGCGGCAAGGTGGCCCCTCGCTGCTAGTCCGCTCAGAGAGCCGGCCCTGGACGCAGTAGTCTGCACCCGCAGCTGAGCTTTCTGTGCCCGGATCTCCTGCAGAGCTAAGCTAAGCTATATCTCTGGTCACGCACCTGACTCCAGCTGCTCACTGTGTCCATTTTGCCTGCTGTTTGCCTGCGGGGTCCTGAGGCAAGATGGCTGCCCCGCTGAAAGCCGCAGTTGATATTTCTAAGGATGTGAATTGTTTCTATGTCTCCACCTCTGGCACTTCAGCTTGAAGCTGTCAGGCAAATATAGCGCCTCATCTCCATGCATTCAGCAGCTTCTTTCACTGCTACATACTTAGGTGAAGAGACTTAAGGTCCAATTCAAAGTTTCAAAGTTGCCTTAACCACTGATTTCACAATCTCCACTTAGCTCTCAGAGTTGCTTATCAAGGCTCAACAAGATGATATATTTTCTCTTAACTTCAAACTGTGGACTCTGGAAGTTCTGTACTCACTGGGTCAGGGGGTAACAGAGAAGCCAAATCATCATTTGCTCATGACAGAATGAAGAGGAGCATCATGAAGCGCCTACATCTCACCAGACACAGTACAGGAGCAGGATTTAGGTCATCTACTTTAGCTTCACCTCAAGTCTCTAAGGTCAGTCTAGATGACTTCCTTTTCCAAGTTCAGGCCAAAGCCACAATAAACAGGAAGAAGGATTTGTCTACAACTGAGACAAGGCACTATGACTCTAAGGTTAGTACTATTAATTTCTCCCATGATTCCTAACCAGATAATGGGTAATATACGTGGTATACAAAGATGTTTTAAGGACTAGAGATGTGACTCAGGAATTAAGAATACTTGCTGCTGATTCAACGGATCCTGGTTCCATTCCAGTTCTTGTACCAGGTTGCCTGTAACTCATATTGTCAGGGATCCAACACCCTCTTCTAGCTTCTGTGGGTATTCATGCATGTGATACATATACATACACTCAGGCAAATGCAAAGAAAAAATAAATGAATTCTTAAAAAGAAGTATGTGCTGAGTTGGATTTAAAGTGTACTACTGCCAGAGTGACTTTGAAGGCCTCTAGTTCACACTTACAGGGATCTGGTTTCTCCACATCCTCAAATTTGTTTTTAATTATAAACTGAATCATAAGAGGAAGAGGAAGTGGTGTGTTGTTCTGAAACATTTTCCTCCTTCACAGTTTGAACTTTGGCTTTCACACACAGCCCAAGCACAAAAAATGGCGAGAAGGAAGGACACTGTGACATGCTGCAAACAGGAATTCCAGCAACCTCCACATATGATCGGGGTTCTCCCCTGACAGGCCCTATCTTTGACTCCTCGGCCTCTAGGTAGACAACTCCAGTCAAATCTGCCAGGGAAGATGACTGCCTATGAGTTCATGCATATTCACTCCCCGGTTGAGAACTATCTTCAGTTTGTCCTGCAGTTACTCGCTTTTGAATCAGCTCCAAGTAAAACTTCCCGAGTGCTACAAAGTGTTGCTTTCTCTGTTCAGAAGGAAGTTGAAAAGAAGCTGAAGCCATTCTTGGATGACTTTCAAGTGGACTCCATAGACACTGCCAGAATAATATTCAACCAAGTGATGGAAAAAGAATTTGAAGATGACATCATTAACTGGGAAGGATTGTAACTATGTTTGCCTTTGGGGGTGTTCTCCTCAAAAAACTTCCACAAGAGCAGATTGCCCTGGATGTAGGTGCTTACAAACAAGTTTCCAGTTTTGTGGCAGAATTTATACATAATGAATAACACAGGAGAATGGATACGGCAGAATGGAGGCTGGGTATGTGTGATCACACACACACACATATACACACACACATATATGTATATATATGCACACATATGTGTATATATGTATACACACATATATTTAATGTATACATATATATACATACATGTATGTGTATATATATTTCTCTAATGAATAATAGGAATGAAAAGTTTCCTTACTAATTAAAACAAACAACAAAATAACAATCAAAAGACTTCAGTCTGTTTGTATGCCTTAGTTTTAGATGTTTTTAATTAAAATTAAACAAAACAAAAATCCCCTGGGTCATTTCTAGTGTTCCCTATTGGAAATGTTTTTTTAAGCTTTTAAAATTAAGATTCACACATTTATTTTATGTATGTGAGCACACTGTAGCTAACTTCAGACACACCAGAAGAGGCTACCAGATTCTATTACAGATGGTGGTGAGCCAACATGAGGTTGCTGGGATTTGAACCCAGGATCTCTGGAAGAGCAGTCAGTGTTATTAACTTCTGAGCTATCTCTCTAGCCTGCTCCCCGTTTTTATAGCTGGAGAACATTTGTGTCTTCAGCTTTAATTCTATCAGTGAGGTCTGGGCTTGAGAACAGCACCATTTTTTTTAAACCGTATCTTCAATATCAGCAGTGCAGATCCCCACGTGCCTGCCTTTTGCTAGGTTTTTTTATGACAATCGAGAACTAGTACAGAAAGAACTAGTATTAAATATTGTTATATGTACTTCATTGTGTTGTAATATTCAACCATATATACGGTTTTGTACATTCATTACTCACACACCAACTTTTTCCATTTTCTTTTTTCTTTCTTTTTTTTAATAAATTTGACATTTTTTTATTATTGGATATATTCTATATTTACAATTCATTTCCTTTTTTTCTGGTTCCCCACCCCCAAAGGTCCCACATGCCCCTTTCCCTCCCCCTGCTCCCTCATCCACCCCTTCCCACTTCCCTGTTCTTGTATTCCCCTACACTGATGCTTTGGTTCATTCTAGCACCAGTGTCCACTCCTTTCTTCTTGTCAGACATCATTTGGTATGTGATTTATGTCTTTGGTGTTCCAAGAGTCTAGGCTAATATCCACTTATCAGTGACTGCATACCATGGGTATTCTTTTGAGACTGGGTCACCTCACTTAGTATGATGTTCTCCAGCTCCATCCATTTCTCTAAGAATTTCATGAATTCATTGTTTCTAATGGCTGAATAGTACTCCATTGTGTATATATACCACATTTTTTGTATCCATTCCTCTGTTGAGGGACATCTGGGTTCTTTCCAGCTTCTGGCTATTATATATAAGGCTGCTATGAACATAGTGGAGCATGTATCCTTATTGCATGCTGGGGAATCTTCTGGGTATATTCCCAGGAGTGGTATGGCTGGATCCTCCCGAAGTATCATGTCCAGTTTTCTGAGGAACCGCCAGACTGATTTCCAGAGTGGTTGTACCAGGTTGCATTCCCACCAGCAGTGGAGGAGTGTTCCTCTTTCTCCACATCCTCGCCAACACCTGATGTCTTCTGAGTTTTTAATCTTAGCCATTCTGACTGGTGTGAGGTGAAATCTCAGGGTTGTTTTGATTTGCATTTCTCTAATGACTAATGATGGTGAACATTTTTTAAGGTGTTTCTCAGCCATCCGAATTTCTTTTTTTTTCTTTTTTTTTGATTTTTTTTATTGTATATATTCTATATTTACAATTCATTTCCCTTTTTCTGGTTCCCCACCCCCAAAGGTCCCACATGTCCTTTTCCCTCCCCCTGCTCCCGCATCCACCCCCTCCCACCTTACTGTTCTTGTACCCTCCCACAATGATGTTTTGGTCCATTCTAGCACCAGTGTCTACTCCTTTCTTCTTGTGAGACATCACTTGATATGTGATTTGTGTCTTTGGTGTTCCAAGCTTCTAGGCTAATATCCACTTATCAGTGACTGTATACCATGGGTATTCTTTTGAGACTGGGTCACCTCACTTAGTATGACATTCTCCAGCTCCATCCATTTCTCCAAGAATTTCATGAATTCATTGTTTCTAATGGCTGAATAGTACTCCATTGTGTATATATACCACATTTTTTTGTATCCATTCCTCTGTTGAGGGACATCTGGGTTCTTTCCAGCTTCTGGCTATTATATATAAGGCTGCTATGAACATAGTGGAGCATGTATCCTTATTGCATGCTGGTGAATCTTCTGGGTATATTCCCAGGAGTGGTATGGCTGGGTCCTCCGGAAGTATCACGCCCAGTTTTCTGAGGAACCGCCATACTGATTTCCAGAGTGGTTGTACCAGCTTGCATTCCCACCAGCAGTGGAGGAGTGTTCCTCTTTCTCCACATCCTCGCCAACACCTGATGTCTTCTGAGTTTTTAATCTTAGCCATTCTGACTGGTGTGAGGTGAAATCTCAGGGTTGTTTTAATTTGCATTTCCCTAATGACTAGTGATGTTGAACATTTTTTAAGGTGTTTTTCAGCCATCCGAATTTCTTAAGGTGAAAAGTCTTTGTTTAGCTCTGTACCCCATTTTTGGATAGGGTTATTTGTTTTTCTGGGATCCAACTTCTTGAGTTCTTTGTATACATTGGATATTAGCCCTCTGTCCGATGTGGGGTTGGTAAAGATCTTTCCCCAATTTGTTGGTTGCTGATTTGTCCTTTTGACAGTGTCTTTTGCCTTACAGAAACTTTGTAATTTTATGAGGTCCCATTTGTCTATTCTTGCTCTTAGACCATAAGCAATTGGTGTTCTGTTCAGGAATTTTCCCCCTGAGCCAATGTCCTCAAGGGTCTTCCCCAGTTTCTTTTCTATTAGTTTTAGTTTGTCTGGTTTTATGTGGAGGTCCTTGATCCACTTGGAGTTGAGTTTAGTGCAAGGAGATAAGTGTGGATCATTTCTCATTCTTCTGCATGTTGACCTCCAGTTGAGCCAGCACCATTTGTTGAAAAGGCTATCTTTTTTCCACTGGATGTTTTCAGCTCCTTTGTTGAAGATCAATTGGCCATAGATGTGTGGGTTCAATTCTGGGTCTTCGATCCTATTCTATTTATCTGCCTCCCTATCACTGAACCAATACCATGCAGTTTTTAACACTACTGCTCTGTAGTATTGCTTGAAGTCCGGGATATTGATTCCCCCAGAAGTTCTTTTGCTGTTGATGATAGTTTTAGCTATCCTGGGTTTTTTGTTATTCCAGATGAATTTGAGAATTGCTCTTTCTAACTCTATGAAGAACTGAGTTGGGATTTTGATGGGGATTGGGTTGAATCTGTATATTGCTTTGGGCAAGATTGCCATTTTTTTTTTTTTTTTTTTTTTTTTTGGTTTTTCGAGACAGGGTTTCTCTGTATAGCCCTGGCTGTCCTGGAACTCACTTGGTAGACCAGGCTGGCCTCGAACTCAGAAATCCGCCTGCCTCTGCCTCCCAAGTGCTGGGATTACAGGCGTGCGCCACCACCGCCCAGCGCAAGATTGCCATTTTAACTATATTAATCCTGCCAACTCACGAGCATGGACGATTTTTCCATTTTCTGATGTCTTCTTCAATTTTCTTCTTCAGAGACCTGAAGTTTTTGTCATATAAACCTTTCACATGTTTGGTTAGAGTCACTCCAAGATACTTTATATCATTTGTGGCTATTGTGAAGGGTGTCATTTCCCTAATTTCTTTCTTAGCCTGCTTATCCTTTGTGTATAGGAAGGCTACTGATTTGCTTGAGGTGATTTTATAACCAGCCACTTTGCTGAAGTTGTTTATCAGTTGCAGGAGTTTTCTGGTGGAATTTTTAGGTCACTTAAGTATACTATCATATCATTTGCGAATAGTGATAGTTTGACTTCTTCCTTTCTGATTTGTATCCCTTTGACTTCCCTATGTTGTTGAATTGCTCTAGCTAGTACCTCAAGTACTATATTGAAGAGATATGGCGAGAGGGATTGTCTTGTCTAGTCCCTGATTTTAGTGGGATTGCTTCAAGTTTTTCTCTGTTTACCTTGATGTTGGCTACTGGTCTGCTATATAGTGCTTTTACTATGTTTAGATATGGGCCTTGAATTCCTGCTCTTTCCCAGACTTTTAGCATGAAAGGATGCTGAATTTTGTCAAATGCTTTTTCAGCATTCAATGAGATGACCATGTGATTTTTTCTTTGAGTTTGTTTATGTAGTGGATTACGTTGATGGATTTCCGTATATTGAACCATTCCTGCATCCCTGGGACGAACCCAACTTGATCCTGGTGAATGATCGTTTTGATGTATTCTTGGATTCGGTTGGCAAGTATTTTATTTAGTATTTTTGCATCGCTATTCATTAGGGAAATTGGCCTGTACTTGTCTTTCTTACTTGAATCTTTGTGTGGTTTTGGTATTAGGGTAAATGTGGCTTCATAGAAAGGGTTGGGTAGTGTTCCTTCTGTTTCTATTTTGTGGAATAGTTTGAAGAATATTGGTATTAGGACTTCTTTGAAGATCTGATAGACTTCTGCACTAAAACCATCTGGTCCTGTGCTTTTTTTGGTTGGAAGACTTTCTATGACCCCTTCTATTTCTTTGGGGGGTTATGGGTCTGTTTAGACGATCTATTTGATCCTGGTTTAATTTTGGTATTTGGTAACTGTCTAGGAAATTGTCCATTTCCTCCAGATTCTCCAGTTGTGTTGACTATAGGCTTTTGTAGTAGGATCTGATGATTTTTTGAATTTCCTCAGTTTCTGTTGTTATATCTCCCTTTTCATTTCTAATTTTGTTAATTTGAATACTGTCTCTGTGCCATTTGGTAAGTCTGGCTAGGGGTTTATCTATCTTGTTGATTTTCTCAAAGAACCAGCTCTTGGTTTTGTTGATTCTTTGTATGGTTCTCTTTGTTTCAACTTGATTGATTTCAGCCCTGAGTTTGATGATTTCCTGTCTTCTACTCCTCCTGGGTGAAATTGCTTCTTTTTGTTCCAGAGCTTTCAAGTGCGCCATTAAGTTCCTAGTATATGCTCTCTCCTGTTTCATTTTGGAGACACTCAGGGCTATGAGTTTTCCTCTTAGCACTGCTTTCATTGTGTCCCATAGATTTGGGTATGTTGTGCCTTCATTTTCATTAAATTCTAAAAAATCTTTAATTTCTTTCTTTATTTCTTCCTGGACTAAGGTGTCTTTGAGTAGAATATTGTTCAGCCTCCACGTGTATGAGGATTTTCTGTTGTTTTTGTTGCTATTGAACAACACTCTTACTCCATGGTGATCTGATAGGAGGCATGGGATTAGTTTGATCTTTTCATATTTGTTGAGGTCTGTCTTGTGTCCAATTATATGGTCGATTTTGGAGAAGGTACCACGGGGTGCTGAGAAAAAGGTATAGTCTTTTGCTTTAGGATGAAATAGTCTATATATATCTGTTAAATCTAATTGGTCCAAAGTTTCAATGAGTTTCTCCGTGTCCCTGTTTAGTTTCTGTTTTCCTGATCAGTCCACTGAGGATAGTGGAGTATTGAGGTCCCCCACAATTATTGTGTTAGGTGCAATGTGTGCTTTGAGTTTTAGTAAAGTTTCTTTTACGAATGAGGGTGCCTTTACATTTGGTGCGTATATGTTTAGAATTGTGAGTTCTTCTTGGTGGATTCTTCCTTTGACTAGCAAGAAGTGACCTTCTGTGTCTCTTTTGATGACTTTGGGTTGAACTTTTTCCATTTTCTTAGCACACTATTGTGTGTGGCTATCCAGACTCCCCCACAGCCCTTTGTCAGTAGGAATCAAATGTAGAGCCTAATGTGGTCTGAGCATATGTTCTATCAGTGTACTGTATCCTTGGGTTAGTCTTTCTGGGAAATATTTTACGATTAGTATCTGGGATATACATGCCCATTCTGGAACATAAAAGGGAAAATAATAAGAGAGCCAAAACTTCAAGGTCATCTTCAACTACATAGTAAGTCAGCAGAAAGCCACCTCTGGTCACATGAAGGACTCTTTCATTTCCTCTACCTAAATAGTACATAGATTTGTGCTGTAAATGCTTTTGTCAACACAGGGCACTTAAAATAACATTTCAAAGAATACTTTATAGCCTGAGGAAGTCCATCAATTGTGGAGTCCCCGTATTGTGTGAGCAAGATCTCTAATTCAACCTCTAGGACCATAAATAAAAATTAAGAGTTCTTAATGTTTTGTTGTATGTACATGCCGTTGAAGAGCTTGTCTCTGCCAACTGGAGTATATATTTATTTGAGTTATTTCCAGACCTTTCCCTGAGTGTAGGCCTGTTTTCTAGGGTGGTTATTTGCTTGTAGAGTTATTTGCTCATGGTGTATATCCACTTTGAAATTACTGGAGTTTTCTCTTCCATAGTGGTTCTACTAAATTATACACCTGCCAGAAACATGGTAAGAGTACCCAGTATTCCCCTGGTGCAAGGAGATGAATATGAGGTCCTAGTAATCTATTACATTTCTCCACTTTGTTACCCTAAACACATACACTTATTTTGTGTTAATTCATTTCCCCTTGGTTACTAGTTCAGCTTCTCTTCATGTTGAGCATATATTCACATTTATTGACTAATTCTTAGAATTTCCTGCCAATGGCTTTATTAACTTATAGGAAGTCTGAAAATTTTAATATGTGACAGATTATTTTTAGTTTGTTTCTTATCTTCTAAAATTGTTTGTCTTCATTAATTACAAGTATCTAAGAGTTTGGTGCAATCAACTGTATTGAACACTGGCTGTTCCATTTCTGTTTTGTTGTAAGTCTGCTTGCTTAGTGCTGTCTTACTATAAGTCAGTCTTCCTTTTCAACGACTCTTCTTTCTAACTTGGCCTGATTTGAATCTAGCTAAAACATGTCAGATATTATGTTTCTTCTCTGGCCTCTGGGAGGGACTCAGAAAAATTTCTGCTGCACAGTGTATGACTTAAGTGAAGACTAGTGTCTTCTAGCCCAGAGGCCATAAATGAGCCTATGGCAAAGAGCCTCACAAGCTCTATAGGTTTACACTATGTTCCCACTGTCTAGTCCAGCATGAGAAAGACACAGAATATTTGTTGGTCAAACGTCTAACTCCAGCCGGGTGGTGGTGGCACACGCCTGTAATCCCAGCACTTGGGAGGCAGAGGCAGGCAGATTTCTGAGTTTGAGGCCAGCCTGGTCTACAGAGTGAGTTCCAGGACAACCAGGGCTACACAGAGAAACCCTGTCTCAAAAAAACAAAACAAAACAAAACAAAACAAAACAAAACAAAACAAAAAAAACCAAAAAAACCCAAACCAAACCAAAACAAAAAAAGTCTAACTCCTTACTCAGATATTGTGTGAATTCTTAAAATTCAAATGAATAAAGGGTTTAGAATGGTCTCTTAGAGTCACTAGAAATGCATTCATTATCTGGGAGTCACAGAGGTACTAGTACATATATACATATACATAGATATGTATATGTATAGGGAAACTCTACCTTCATAGAGGTATGAAAGAACATCTCTCTCTGTGTCTGTGTCTGTGTCTGTGTGTCTGTCTCTCTCTGTCTGTCTCTGTCTCTCTCTCTCTCTGTCTCTCTCTCTCTCTGTCTCTCTCTCTCTCTCTCAGACACACACACACACACACACACACACACACACCATTCACACATCTCCTATGCAGGTTCTCAGATCTTTTCTTTTACAGCTTGGAGTTTATGTTGTCAGCATGATAGAAGAGGTGTTTGAGATCCTTTTAAAGCAATCTTAATACTGTGTTCCAGCTAACAGCAATCACTGATTCTGCTGATGGCAAACAGTGCTACATAGTGAGCCAATAGACACAGGCATGGCAAACTGGCACCTTTTCTTTTTTTCACAATGACGCTGACAAATCTGCTCTGATGATTTAGTTTACTTTGAACGGTTCCTTTTGTAGAAAACACACAGCCACCAGTCTATGCCAATGGTCAGGTGGCCCAGTAGGATGGGGAAATGGGTATTTTACAATTTTTTCCTTTTTCCTTTTCTGAGAGGGAAACCTCCAAACTGAAAACATGAAACCTATGGTCTCGTTACACTTGAACTATGCCTGGAAACGCTATGAGAATTTCAGAGTCAGATGTGGTACAGAAGCACAGCAGATATAGGACGAGCACTAACTCCAATTACAACAGGGCTGGCTTCATTGCAGGCCTCAGGGCTCCATCCATGTGACTGAAATAACAAATCTAACGTCTCTATACTGTTTCTTCCTCGGTAAAAATAGGCCTTATTGCAGCCTGTCCACTAGCGTTGGCATAAGGATCACATATGTTACTAACACACAAAGGAGCCAGAGCAGCTCCTACAGATGAGCACTCAGTACAACTTTAAGGCTATTGCTATTACTAATACATGCTAACATCAACACTGTCACTAACACTAATACTGCCTAACTCCCATTTAGCAAATCTGAGTCTATTTAGACTCCAAAAGTTGCATGGTTCACTTGAGTTAGGAATTAGTCAGCATGGACCTCAGGTGCACTAAGGGGTTTATTAACATTTTTTCAAGTGCGTCCACAACATAAAACAGCTTGAAAATAATGGAACTGAAAAAACCCCAGAAAATCCAGAAAAAATCCCTTCTCTCTGAACAATGAGGCTGTTTTTGTGTTCTATCTCAGATGGTAAATAATTATATTTGTTTAGCTCAAATAAGGATTCAAGCTTTTATTGATCAACAAGTCTGTCTACATTAGATCTGTGCCTCTGCTTGACACCATGAAGTTAGAATCACACAGATCCACAATATTTTAATGGTTGGAATCCCACTAGGTATCCTGAGCACACTTAAAAGTTCTAGTTCTACACTAGATCCAAGATACTAGTTAGTTATTCTCACAAATATGCAAAATCAAACAAACTCATCAAAGTGGGAGCATGGAAACATCTAGGCAGGCATGGTACATGCAGAGCTGAGGATTCTACATGTTCAACTGAAGGCTGCTGGTTGAAGACTGGCTTCCACAAAGCTAGGATGAGGGTCTTAAAGCCCACACCCACAGTGACACACCTACTCCAACATCATACCTTCTGTTAGTGCCACTCCCTGGGACAAGCATATACAAACCATCACAATATTTAATTGCAATAAAGAGAAGACACATTACCATAGAAAAGCACTAGCATATACAGCTTCCTATAATCATGTGTAGACAGTAGAGAAGAAAGGCCTGACAGGGCAATGGAAAGTTCCAGGGCGATAGCTGTATATGAGGGAACTCTTGACTACATCCAGGAAACTCACACATCCACCCTCACAATCAAGGAACACGCCAACCCGGCCAGCTGGTTTCTCTATATAGTGCCGAACTTTTGGGCAGGTGGTGAGGAGACTGTAATGATCACCCTTCTTCAAATACACAAGAAGAAATGCACCTTCAGATCCAATTTCATAGTTTCCCTTCTTTAACCAGTGATTGGTACAGACTCCTAGAGTCCATTGCTCATAGTCTTTCAAATCCAGCTCCCAGTAATGTTTTCCAGTGGTGAAGCTCTCTGCTCCCCAGGAAGCACGACAGGATCCAGCATTTTTATAGTAAGGTCTAGAGGTGACTCTTCTGATATCAAAGACTTGGCTTGGGTTGCAATTGAATATGATTAAATTTTGAAAGAAAAATTTCTCTGTGAAAAGAGACATTTCAGTTAAAACAAATATTTACACTTATCAGGTGTGAGAGAGAGATTCCTAGACATTTACTGGGTCTTAAATATAGAAAGTCTAAGACTAGTAAGGTAGCTATAGCCCAGATAAATCAAAGTAAAGAAGTTCACCCAAGAAACAGAATGAGCACATAAAGAAAACTTTGTTGAAAATGTGTAGAACCTGCAGAGGTGGAAGCCACAGCACAGAACAGCACAGCTCTGTCGGGCTTTAGGTTACACTGGGCAAACAAGCTGTGTGCAATGCAGTGAGAACCCCCTGAAGTCTGTATCCCTGAGTCTCCATGAAGAGTTTTTCCTAAGTCCTAGGCCAGGATTGCTTTTATCTTATTGTGTTTTTTTTAATCCCACTGTACTGGCTAGTTTGGTTTGTCAACTTGACACAGGCTGGAGTTATCATAGGAAAAGGAGCTTCAGTTGGGGAAGTGCCTCTATGAGATCCAGGTGTGGGACATTTTCTCAATTAGTGATCAAGTGGGGGAGGGCCCCTTGTGGGTGGTACCATCTCTGGGCTGGTATTCTTGGGTTCTATAAGAGAGCAGGCTGAGCAAGCCAGGGGAAGCAAGCCAGTAAGTAACATCCCTCCATGGCCTCTGCATCAGCTCCTGCTTCTGACCTGCTTGAGTTCCAGTCCTGACTTCCTTTGGTGATGAACAGCTATGTGGAAGTGTAAGCTCAATAAACCCTTTCCTCCCCAACTTGCTTCTTGGTCATGATGTTTGTGCAGGAATAGAAGCTGACTAAGACACCCACCATGCAGATTTGTACAAAAGATAAACGTAAGCATGCATTAGAAGTTGTTCCCTAGTAGCAACTGTCTGCATTTAACTAAACCCTGGTTCCACTGATATTCTTTCCCTGTGATGTTATAATCCATATTTTGATCTCCCACTGTAATTCAGACTGCCCCGTGTCTTATCAACTTGTTTTATTTTTATTGCCTGTGATTTATGGCTTTGTCTGTTTGGGATTTTTTAAAGGATCATTTCTGTAGTTTCTTTGAGATAGGATTTCTTGCTCTATACTCTTGATTGGCATGGAACTCACTATGTCGGTCTATTCTGCCTCAAACTCTTGGGCAGTCTTCCTGATGCCATGTTTTTAATACTGGGGTTACAAGTGGGTGCCACTATATCTTGTGAAGTTTTAATCTATGGAGTATAATACACTTTCAAAATTCAACCTATAGTAGAGCGTGGTTTCACATGTCATTAGTTAAAGCATTTTGGAGCCAGAGCTGGGTGGATTTCTGTGAGTCCGAGCCCAGCCTGGTTTACAGAGCTAGTCCCAGGATAGCCAGGGATACAAAGAGAAATAATGCCTCCAAAATAAAAATTGAATTGCTAAAATAGGTAACAGAAAACATACAAACATTTTAATCGCTCTGAATTAATCATTCTGTGTGTCTCAAGGAACAAATGATACTATATTTTTCAGCCTGAATCATGTACATCACTAAATTGGTATTCATTAATCTTAGTTTGTAAAATGACCGTCTGCCTAAATATGATTACAATGTGGCTTAACTAGACATATCTTTTAGGGAATTAAAATATTCATTGTACAAAGGTTATCTCACTGTTGAAGGGGGCACCTCAGGTCATTATATCAGTGCTGACACTCACCTTGGAAGCAGCGGAACCTTGCAGTCAGCCCAGGATTGGGATGGGCACTGAGTTTTGGTTTCATACCCTGTGTCATCAGGCTCAGCTGCACTAACTCACTCCTGCAAGGAGAAGACATTGATCGGCCTGTGCTACAGATATCACCCCAGTGATGAGGAGAAATCTTCACTGGGAGCTAAGTATTAAAACCCTTGTCACTCCCTGACAACTGAAGTTCAATCTCAGGAACCCATGGTGTAAGGAGAGGACTGACTCCTGAGAGTGGTCCTGTGTCCTGCACACATGTGCACTCACATAGGTATTCCTAACAACTCAAATTAATAAAAGGAAACACTTACATAAACAGTTTTCACACAGAACATTTTCTGATATTAAAGAAACCCCATGGTCAGGAGACAGGGTAGTTTCCTCTTAGATGCTCTTTCTCAAGCCCTTCCTGTTCCCAACCTCTTTCCTATGCTTCCAGCCCCTTTCTTCTACTACCAGGAAAGTACAGCCCATGGTCCTCAAAGATTAGGATTTGAAAATGATAAATTTTAGCTCAAGCCCATTTCATACACTGCTTCACTCAGGGTGAAAGAAAAGACAGTGTCTGGTAATGCCAAACAGGCATCATATCCGTGAACACAATCCCAAACCCATCATACATAAATAACTATTTTCTATATAATGTGTATCTGTACATTGCTAAGAGAGCTTGTTCAGCTTTGTACCATAGTTCAGGGTATCCTGGCTTACACTGAGGATTAAACTCACCTTCTGAACAAGTCATCCAAATCCTGCAAACAAAACAAGAGAAGCTTAGATATCTGAAGAAACAGCCCACAATGTTGCTCTCTCTCTCTCTCTCTCTCTCTCTCTCTATATATATATATATATATATATATATACACGTATATATATATACGTATATATATATATATATATATATATATAAAACTTTTTTTTAGATATTTATTTCTTCATTTTATGTATATGAGCACACTATTATTCCCTACAGACACCCCAGAAGAGGGCATCAGATCCCATTACAGATGGTGAGCCATCATGTGGCTGCTGGGAATCGAACCATTGGAAGAACAGTCAGTGCTCTTAACCAGTGAGCCATCTCTCCAGGCCATAAAGTTTTATATCTTTATATATAAAAAACTTTTATTAACTTTATAGAATTGTCAGTCATCACTACACTGATTCACCCTACAAATGTATTTTCATGTACCAGGGTAATGCCATGAAGTGGATTCGCGCAATGGAATCAATTCTTAATGAAATCAGGCTGTGAGAATATTTGAGAAGCAAATGGGTAGGAGTTATACACTGCTTTGTAACATTCAGCTGTCTGCAAAGAGGACTTTTGTTGATCATGTACACAAAGCATAGGATACTTTCATTAAGGGTACTTCAAAACTGAGGCCTAACTCCTACATGGTGCCTCTGTAACTCTGGAATTTTGGGTTTAGGTCTCAGGAATCCTGTGAGTCCAAGGCCATTGTGCACCACAAAAGAAGAACATATATTAAATCCCCCATCTCCTAAAGAAATCTCAAAAAAAACAGCTTTCAGACAGAACAAACTTATGGTAGACTACTTTAAAACTGCACTAACATCCAAGTAGAGGTAAAATAGGGTGTTTGGTAACAAGAATCACTTAATTTGGGGTTTCAAAGAAGCAAGCTACAAACACAAAAAAATGAGATAGTCAATGGGGAATCTACTGACACAATGACAACAGGCTTGCTCTTTTTAGGCTATTACAGAAATTATCTCTCCAGATTTTTCTTAAAACCTGATAATAAGTACAGGGGATATAGAAAGGGATCTCAGCTGTAACAGTCATAGGTGTGGCCTCAGATAATAAAGCTGTTCCACCCACTCTTCCATGCTTACCTGCTGCAGCAACACCTCATGTGGCTTCTGGGACATCGCATTCAGCTCCTGATACATTTGTCTTAGTTGACTCCTCTTGTGGACCATCATGGCTTCTCTTTTCCTCAGCACCTCTAAAATTGTATTGCTTTGATTTTTCAAACACTCCATACATTGATTCTCTTCTTCATCGAGGGGCGGATGTAGTTTGCTATACTCCATGCTGATCATTTCCTCCCGTATGTCCATATAGTTCTGAAGGAAAAGGGACATCCTAGATCACATTTGGAGAGTAGTGGATCCTCTCCACTGAATTCTATGTTTAAATTCACCTACAGGATCCCATTAGGGTGCTGTACACACTGATTTACTATCTGCACCTTTCAGAAAATGTAAATTATTTGATTTTAGACATTGCTTCGTTATTAGTAGAGGAAACAAACAAACCCCTCCTTTTCCCTTAGCATTTTCTTCTATTAAATGAGATTCTGAGATATCTAGGGAAAAAAAGGTTTTGATTGATAACATGTTCACTCAACAATGCAACTTCGGGCCAGGCAGTGGGAGCTCATGCCTTTAAGCCCCACTTGGGAGGCAGAGGCAGGCAGATTTCTGAATTTGAGAAATTCAGAAATTTCAGCATGGTCTACAGACTAAGTTCCAGGACTGCCAGGGCTACACAGAGAAACCCTGTCTCAAAAAAACAAAAAAGAAAACAAAAAGAATGGAAAAGAAAAAAAAATGCAACTTTGCACATACATAGCAACCAAAATTCCAAGTAGAGTCATAGAGTCTGATGTACTCTGCTAAACACTCAGAAGATCACCCATTATTATCAACCTTTTCTGCCACACAGCCCGGCCTTTCTCTCTGTGTTCAAAACTGGATGTTGCCTTTAAGTATTTATTAAGGTTAACAGAAAAGCAATTCCTAGCATTACGTCCCATATATGATCTTCAAATTGTGAGTGACCAATTTTGCAAGATATCTGCCTCTGTTTGACTTTACACATCATGTCATACCCACCGACCACTGAGCGATTGTTCTCCTCTCTGCCCATAGATAGTTCTCCTGTTTTTGGAACTTCTCCCATAAAGATGCCATGTGCTTTTCAAGTTTCAGCTGGAATAAATAAACAACCAAATAAATACGTAAATAAATATATATCATCCTTAGATAAATAATGTTACCTGACAGACAAATTCAACTGAACACAGCTACTTTAGAGTGGGTAGAAGAAGCATCTCAGAGCTGTTTCTTTTTATTTTTAGTAACTATGGAACTTTAGGTTTCAGACCATAGAATTACAAAACACAACCACCCTGTGCTCAATGTGATAGACTGTAATTGTCGACTGTCTGGATAATTAGCATCCGATTGGGATCCCCAGATGCTTCTAACCAGCTCATTCCAATGTACTTTTAGGATTTTAGTCACATGTCACGAGCACTTTTTAAAGGCGTAAATCTACAATGATTATACTTTTCAGTGGCATGAATCTAATGAATCATGAAACTAGAAATGATATTTATACTTATGCACCTCTCAAGGAATGTTTACATTTTATAGTCATCCCTCATTCCCTCTTTAAAAAGTGCCAAGATTTGGAGTACAGTGGATTCCTCAGAACCAGGACAAGCATCTCCCTGTGGTGTGCTAAGCCTCCTCCTTTCAAGCTCTCATACTTTTTTTTTTCCCAGAAGCATCACTTACCATTGCATACAAATATGCACTCCAGTAGTGCAGTGTGTGTGACCTCTGTGATCTTGGGAGTCAGAACACAATTGGCAGGGGAGGGTGCTGCTGCTCTCACTCTTTTGTCTTTCTCTCCTTGTGGGTCTTGCACTTGTGCTCCTCAGAACTCAAATACTTCATGAGCCTGTTTTTTTCAGAAGCCCTGGCAAATGAAGCAGGAGAGTGTTACCTGGGGGGTTTGCAAAATGTCTGACTCCATTTTTTTGAGGGGAGAAAAAGCAGAATTATTATTATTATTGGAGCAGAGAGGATCAAGAGATTAGACAAAATTTGATCCAACTTGTGATTAAATTCTAATTATGGCACTACAGGCTTCTTTCTCTTCTTCTTTTTTTAATGCCAGAACTTTTCCTGACAGACATATTGCCTGATGTGATGTCATTCTAGATCTACCATCTACATTCCTCCTGGAGACTTCAGCCCACATTGCTATGTTTTTAAAGGCCAGAGACATTCCTCTTCAATGTTATAGAGAAAAAACCCTGGGCCTTGGTGACACACGCCTTAATCCCAGAGTTTGGGAGGCAGAGGCAGAGGCAGGCAGATCTCTGAGTTCAAGGCCAGCCTGGTCTACAAAGTGAGTTCCAGGACAGCCAGGGCTACACAGAGAAACCATGTCTCAAAAAAACAAAAATAAAAAACCAAAAAAATACAAAAACCCAAAAAAACAAAAACAAAACAAAACAAACAAACAAACAAACAAAAAAAAACAAAAAAAGGAAAGGAAAGGAAATGGGAAAGGAAAAGGAAAGGAAAGGAAAGAAATAATCTCAGTTTGACTGAGGCAAATTTTGTCAAAATAATTAAGCTTCTGCTGATGGAGACTGACAGAGACAAATGGCTTTAGCTGGTGGTTCTGTGTATTTCAAAATCCAATACTAATACACACAATCAACAATTAGATTAGCCAAAACTTTGGGACTTTAATGCTGCCCTCCTTAATTTAGCTAATGGGCATGTTTTCCTTTGTCTTCTTTTTCTGAACATTAGACATTTCACTACAAAACAAGTGTCATAAAACTATCTTTCAATACATCAGATCAACTAAAATGTGCATAATGATAAACTTAAAATTACCTATAACCTTAACCAACATTATATCCAAAGAAAGAAATCCAAATGAAAACTGAGTCAGGTTTGGTGAACAGCAAAACATAACTTCTATGCAAACACCTGTTTGTATTTAGTTATGAATAGGGACTATGAAGGAATTTTGTCTTGTGAATTGTGCACTTACTCAAGCAATTATCCCCCTGCTCAGCAACACTTGGTAGCAATACAATATTAGCTCAGTTTTGAGATCAGATCCTCAGAGAGCAGGGGTGATAGGTCTAGCAGTGTCTGGACCAGAAGGTCCAGACAACACACTGTTGTCTGATCTGCAGAAGAAGGAACCCGGTTTGCCCAAGAACTATGCTTAGTCTCTAAAGACCACGCCCACTTCCTCCCATGGTGGCTTTTACTAATGCTTCCTATGGGTGAGCTTCTCTAAGAGGGATTATCTAAATGGATGAAGACTGAACCAACCCCTGGCCCAATCTCCACTAGCAAATCTCTCCCAAGGAATTTCCTGAATCACTGTTTAGCTGGGTTTGGTAGCTCACACCTTTACCCAGGTTTCAAGGAATTTGAATGCTGGAGAAGGAGAATTTTCAGTTCAAGGCCTGCCTAAAATATGCAGTGAGAAATTTTCTAAAGAAAAAAAAATGTAATTTTCCAAGACTGTTTTAATGTAAGTACATATTGTGCAATGTGCTTATACTTTGGTTTTAATAGCTTAACAGATGGTGGTGCCATTAATCTCTCATTCTAGCAAATACCACATGAATATCTTTTGTTTTTTGGAGGATGTTTTACAATGTCTTTTGCTCATATTGATCTCAACTGCTACTTCTTGCAAGTCTACCTCCTTTACTGACTCGACTTTCTGTTCTAAAAGGGGGAAAATGCAGGAACCTCCCTCTATTTACTTTAGACTGTGTATCGTGACATTAGACTTCAAAGATGCCTAGCTCCCCATCTGTTGAGTTCACATTAACAAGACAGTTGTGTGTTCATGTTGTAGATGTGACATAACTAGGAACCTTCCACATCTCAGACAGGTTTTTGCTTGCTTTGCACCTGGATGATTTATTTTTCTTAATATATTCTTCGTTAAAATAAAGTTCCATAGTTTTCCCACTCTCTTCCCTTCTTACAGGTCCTTCATTGAGGCTGCTACCAGAGCTTTGGCTGGTAGCCAGATTTTTGAAGCTCAGAATGTCAGGGATTGGGTAGTTTTTTTCCACCCAGTCAAGAGGGGAAAAAATCCTCACAAGAAAAATTCAAGCGTCTTGAGTTATACTTAATTCCAGATGTAGTCAAATTATAACCAAGAACAGCCATCACAAGGCCTGACCACTTTGTATTGGGTGATGATTTAGCTTATCCCAGACACAGGCTAATTCTTTGTCTAGGTCACCTCAGCAGCCAAAAAATCAGAGAAGCAGACTGCTTGCACTCACTCACTCCTTTCCCTCATTCCTGTGTGCCCAGTCTACTGGGTGGATGCTCACAGCATGGGTCTTCCTCATGTTCTCTGAAAGGCCCTCATAGACATACTCAGGGGAACAGCCTGTTGATTACTTAGGCACTTCTTTGTTATCATTTAAAATAAATTTTTCTCATGAAGTGGGCTTTAACATTCACTGCTGTGCATTGTTGGGTTAGATGCACTGCAGACAACAAAATCCTTTTATAGACACAATCCATAATATTTCTGATTCTAGAGACCTTTGACAAATACAGAAGTTGGTACTGGGAACTAGGGTATTATTATGATAGCCTTTTTCAATTTTTTTATTTGGAAGAATATTGATTTGGTGACTTTGGATGTGGAAAGCAGTGAAGTGCTTTAAGTTGGGCTTAGTGAACCATTCTAGTAGGAATAAGGAAGACACTGGTGCTGAGGCTGATTTGAACTCTGGGAGAAGGATGTCAGTATGAAACCTAGAGGCTGCTCTTGTGATATTTAGTGAATAAATGTGGCTGCCTTTTGTCCCAGTCTTAAGAATCTGCCTGAGGTTAGGTTGAAGAGATTCAGATTAATTGCATTGACAAAGGAAGTCTCAAAAATACCCAGCATAGATTTTGTTCCCTGGTTAAGTCTCATGAAGAATGTTTTGAACAAGCATAGCAAGCTTAGAATGGAAAAATATAAAATGCATTATTCAAGTATTAAAGGGACACCAGCTGGTCAGTGGTGGTGCACACCTTTAATCCCAGCACTTGGGAGGCAGAAGTAGGTGCATTTCTGAGAGGCCCGCCTGGTTTTACAGAGTGAGTTACAGGAAAACCAGGGCTACACAGAGAAACCATGTCTCAAAGGAAAAAGGGGGTAGCATGGTAAATGGAGCTTGATCATGAGTTCAAGGATATTACATTGAATTAAGGGAGTGGTGACTTAATCAGGGGCAAGATCCCTCCCTGATAAGTTTAGATCCAGGCATGGTGATATGTGGAGAGCCTTATTTGGGTGCCATGCTGCCTGACAGGAACTTGACATTGACCAAGGGCAAGGGCTCAAGTAGGAATCTAACTTTGAGGCATAATAGGGAAGTAGATTAAGGCAGGAATTCTTATCTTAGGGTGAAACAAGAGGAACAAGCCTCAGGCAAGATCCTGGGCTTGGCTAGGGAAGTGGGCTCTGGTATTTTGGTCACCCTTAAATACCTGTGGACAATTTTGTGTTTACTGTCTTATTTGTTCCTCTTTGTACTACTATTGACCTTGATTCCTGCAGGTAATTAAACTGTTATAGAAGGGGTTAAAATAATTAAACGTGCCCTTCAGTCTCCGAATGGACTGGGGTCATACTGCAGTATTGTCTAATTGTCTCTTTCTTTTCAATCCTCACTCCTGCGCTGGAAAACCTGTTGACTGAATGAGCTGGCTTTGTCAGTGATACACGCCTTTAATCCCCACAGTAAGGTGACAGAGCCAGGCAGATCTCAGAGATCAATCAACAGAGCAAGTTCCAGTACAGACAAGTTTAGGCAGTGAAGGAGGTAGAAAGGAGAAAGCTAGAGATAATGCAATAGAACACGGGGGCCATGCTCCATCACCTGCAAGCAGTAGCACTCGGCAGCTTCTGCCACTTAGACCTGGCTTTAGAGTCAGAAATAGAAGGAACTACTGGGATAATAGATGTTGGTTAGCTGGAGTTAAGATTAGTGGTAATTGCGGGCATTGGTGGCACACGCCTTTAATCCCAGCACTTGGGAGGCAGAGGCAGTCGGATTTCTGAGTTTTCATCTGTTCCCTTTCTGATTACCACGGACTGACTTGTTCCTGCCACCATGATGAACTGATATCCCCTGAAACTGTGAGCAGAATAAGTGTTTCCTTCCTTCAGGAAGTGGCTTCAGTCAGAAAGTCACAGAGGTCAGGAAAAGAACTGACCAAACACTGGTAAGTCTGAGCAAGAAAAGTGGCACACGGGCATGGTGGTGCATGCCTTTAATCCCAGCACTTGGGAGGCAGAGGCAGGCAGATTTCTGAGTTCAAGGCCAGCCTGGTCTACAGAGTGAGTTCCAGGACAGCCAGGGCTACACAGAGAAACCCTGTCTCAAAAAAAAAAACAACAAAAAACAAAAAAACAAAAAACAAACAAACAAAAACAACAACAACAATAACAACAACAACAAAAACAACAAAAAAGGCCAGCATTACTGAGGTGAAATCTTCTAGGAAGTGTTTTCTGAGAGCAGAAACAAGTTGTATTACAGAGATAGCCAAGGCTCCACTATGTTCATAGCAGTTTATATTTCTAAGGATGTGAACTATCTCTATGTCTCCATCACTGGCGCTTCAGCTTGAAGCTGTCAGGCAAACATAGCGCCTCATCTCCATGTATTCAGCAGCTGCTTTCACTGCTACATACTTAGGTGAGGAGACTTAAGGTCCAATTCAAAGTTTCAAAGTTGCCTTAACCTCTGATTTCACAATCTCCACTTAGCTCTCAGAGTTGCTAATCAAGGCTCAACAAGATGATATATTTTCTCTTAACTTCAAAACTGTGGACTCTGGAAGTTCTGTACTCACTGGGTCAGGGGGTAACAGAGAAGCCAAATCATCATTCACTCATGACAGAATGAAGAGGCGCATCATGAAGTGCCTACATCTCACCAGACACAGTAACAGGAGCAGGATTTAGGTCATCTACTTTAGCTTCACCTCAAGTCTCTAAGGTCAGTCTAGATGACTTCCTTTTCCAAGTTCAGGCCAAAGCCACAATAAACAGGAAGAAGGATTTGTCTACAACTGAGATAAGGCACTATGACTCTAAGGTTAGTACTACTAATTTCTCCCATGATTCCTAACCAGATAATGGGTAATATACATGGTATACAAAGATGTTTTAAGGACTAGAGATGTGACTCAGGAATTAAGAATACTTGCTGCTAATTCAGGGGATCCCGGTTCCATCCCAGTACTTACACCAGGTTGCCTGTAACTCATATTGTCAGGGATCCAACACCCTCTTCTAGCTTCTGTGGGTGTATTAGTCTGGGTTCTCTAGAGTCACAGATCGTATGGGCAGTCTCTATGTAGTTAGGGAATTTTTCGATGACTTACAGTCTGTAGTCCAACTCCCCACAGTAGTCAGCAGCAGCTGTGGATGGAAGTCCAAGGATCTTGCAGTTGCTCAGTCCCAGGAAGCAAGCCGGCAAGGAAGAATGAGTCTTCCTTCTTTCAATGTCCTTATATATGTCTCCAGTAGAAGGTGTAGCCCAGATTAAAGGTGTACACCTTTAATCCCAGATGAATTTGAAATCTGGGATTAAAGGTGTATGTCTCCACACCTTTATTCACAGATGACCTTGAACTGGAATCCATGCTTCAAGATCTCCATGCTAAATCCAGGTCAGAAAGTTATATCTCTGAGCCTCCAGAGTAGGATCATAGGTGAGCCTTCCAATTCTAGATTGTAGTTCATTCCACATATAGTCAAGTTGACAACCAGGAATAGCCACTACAGTGGGTATTCATGCATGTGATACATATACATACACTCAGGCAAATGCAAAGAAAAAATAAATGAATTCTTAAAAAGAAGTATGTGCTGAGTTGGATTTAAAGTGTACTACTGCCAGAGTGACTTTGAAGGCCTCTAGTTCACAGCTACTTACAGGGATCTGGTTTCCCCGCATTCTCTCTCTCTCTTTTTTTTATTTTAAACTGAATCATAAGAGGAAGAGGAAGTGGTGTGTTGTTCTGAAACATTTTCCTCCTTTACAGTTTGAACTTTGGCTTTCACACACAGCCCTTGCACAAAAAATGGCAAGAAGGAAGGACACTGTGACATGATGCAAACAGGAATTCCAGCAACCTCCACATATGATCGGGGTTCTCCCCGGACAGGCCCTATCTTTGCCTCCTTGGCCTCTAGGTGGACAGCTCCAGTCAGCTCTGCCAGGGAAGATGACTGCCTATGAGTTCATGCATATCCATTCCCTGGCTGAGAACTATCTTCAGTATGTCCTGCAGTCACCCGCTTTTGAATCAGCTCCAAGTAAAACATCCCAAGTGCTACAAAGAGTTGCTTTCTCTGTTCAGAAGGAAGTTGAAAAGAAGCTGAAGCCATTCTTGGATGACTTTCATGTGGAATCCATAGACACTGCCAGAATATACAACCAAGTGATGGAAAAAGAATTTGAAGATGGCATCATTAACTGGGAAGGACTGTAACTGTGTTTGCCTTTGGGGGTGTTCTCCTCAAAAAACTTCCACAAGAGCAGATTGCCCTGGATGTAGGTGCTTACAAACAAGTTTCCAGTTTTGTGGCAGAATTCTTAATGAATAACACAGGAGAATGGATACGGCAGAATGGAGGCTGGGTATGTGTGATGACACACACACACACACACACACATATGCACACATATGTGTATATATGTATACACACATATATTTAATGTATACATATATATACATACATGTATGTGTATATATATTTCTCTAATGAATAATAGGAATGAAAAGTTTCCTTACTAATTAAAACAAACAACAAAATAACAATCAAAAGACTTCAGTCTGTTTGTATGCCTTAGTTTTAGATGCTCTTAATTAAAATTAAACAAACCAAAAATCCCCTGGGTCATTTCTAGTGTTCCCTATTGGAAATGTTTTTTTAAGCTTTTAAAATTAAGATTTATACCTTTATTTTATGTATGTGAGCACACTGTAGCTGACTTCAGACACACCAGAAGAGGCTATCAGATTCTATTACAGATGGTTGTGAGCCAGGATGTGGTTGCTGGGATTTGAACCCAGGATCTCTGGAAGAGCAGTCAGTGCTCTTAACTTCTGAGCTATCTCTCTAGCCTGCTCCCCTTTTTTGTAGCTGGAGAACATTTGTGTCTTCAGCTTTAATTCTATCTGTAAGGTCTGTGCTTGAGAACAGCACCAGTTTTTTTAACCATATCTTCAATATCAGCAGTGCATATCCCCACGTGCCTGTCTTTTGCTAGGATTTTTTATGACAATCGAGAACTAGTACAGAAAGAACTGGTATTAAATATTGTTATATGTACTTTATTGTGTTGTAATATTCAACCATATATACGGTTTTGTACATTCATTACTCACACACCAACTTTTTCCATTTTCTTTTTTTAAATAAATTTGATATTTTTTTGATTTTTTTATTATTGGATATATTCTATATTTATAATTCATTTCCTTTTTTTCTGGTTCCCCACCCCCAAAGGCCCCACATGCCCTTTTCCCTCCACCTGCTCCCTCATCCACCCCTTCCCACTTCCCTGTTCTTGTATTCCCCTACACTGATGCTTTGGTCCATTCTAGCACCAGTGTCCACTCCTTTCTTCTTGTCAGACATCATTTGGTATGTGATCTTTTTTTGTTTTGTTTTGTTTTGTTTTGTTTTGTTTTGTTTTTTTTGGTATGTGATTTATGTCTTTGGTGTTCCAAGATTTTAGGCTAATATCAACTTATCAGTGACTGTATAACATGGGTATTCTTTTGAGACTGGGTTACCTCACTTAGTATGATGTTCTCCAGCTCCATCCATTTCTCTAAGAATTTCATGAATTCATTGTTTCTAATGGCTGAATAGTACTCCATTGTGTATATATACCACATTTTTTGTATCCATTCCTCCATTGAGGGACATCTGGGTTCTTTCCAGCTTCTGGCTTATATAAGGCTGCTATGAACATAGTGGAGCATGTATCCTTATTGCATGCTGGGGAATCTTCTGGGTATATTCCCAGGAGTGGTATGGCTGGGTCCTCTTGAAGTATCACGTCCAGTTTTCTGAGGAACCACCAGACTGATTTCCAGAGTGGTTGTACCAGCTTGCATTCCCACCAGCAGTGGAGGAGTGTTCCTCTTTCTCCACATCCTCGCCAACACCTGATATCTTCTGAGTTTTTAATCTTAGCCATTCTGACTGGTGTGAGGTGAAATCTCAGGGTTGTTTTGATTTGCATTTCCCTAATGACTAATGATGTTGAACATTTTTTTTATTGTATATATTCTATATTTACAATTCATTTCCCTTTTTCTGGTTCCCCACCCCCAAAGGTCCCACATGTCCTTTTCCCTGCCCCTGCTCCCGCATCCACCCCCTCCCATTTTACTGTTCTTGTACTCTCCCACAATGATGTTTTGGTCCATTCTAGCACCAGTGTCCACTCCTTTCTTCTTGTGAGACATCACTTGATATGTGATTTGTGTCTTTGGTGTTCCAAGCTTCTAGGCTAATATCCACTTATCAGTGATTGTATACCATGGGTATTCTTTTGAGACTGGGTCACCTCACTTAGTATGACATTCTCCAGCTCCATCCATTTCTCTAAGAATTTCATGAATTCATTGTTTCTAATGGCTGTATAGTACTCCATTGTGTATATATACCACATTTTTTGTGTTCATTCCTCTGTTGAGGGACATCTGGGTTCTTTCCAGCTTCTGGCTATTATATATAAAGCTGCTATGAACATAGTGGAGCATGTATCCTTATTGCATGCTGGGGAATCTTCTGGGTATATTCCCAGGAGTGGTATGGCTGGGTCCTCCGGAAGTATCACGCCCAGTTTTCTGAGGAACCGCCATACTGATTTCCAGAGTGGTTGTACCAGCTTGCATTCCCACCAGCAGTGGAGGAGTGTTCCTCTTTCTCCACATCCTCGCCAACACCTGATGTCTTCTGAGTTTTTAATCTTAGCCATTCTGACTGGTGTGAGGTGAAATCTCAGGGTTGTTTTAATTTGCATTTCCCTAATGACTAGTGATGTTGAACATTTTTTAAGGTGTTTTTCAGCCACCCGAATTTCTTAAGGTGAAAAGTCTTTGTTTAGCTCTGTTCCCCATTTTTAGATAGGGTTATTTGGTTTTCTGGGGTCTAACCTCTTGAGTTCTTTGTATACATTGGATATTAGCCCTCTGTCGGATGTGGGGTTGGTGAAGATTTTTTCCCAATTTGTTGGTTGCCGATTTATCCTTTTGACAATGTCTTTTGCCTTACAGAAACTTTGTAATTTTATGAGGTCCCATTTGTCTATTCTTGCTCTTAGACCATAAGCAATTGGTGTTCTGTTCAGGAATTTTCCCTCTGAGCCACTGTCCTCAAGGGTTTTCCCCAGTTTCTTTTCTATTAGTTTTAGTGTGTCTGGTTTTATGTGGAGGTCTTTGATCCACTTGGAGTTGAGCTTAATGCAAGGAGATAAGAGTGGATCAATTCTCATTCTTCTGCATGTTGACCTCCAGTTGAGCCAGCACCATTTGTTGAAAAGGCTATCTTTTTTCCACTGGATGATTTCAGCTCCTTTGCTGAAGATCAATTGGCCATAGATGTGTGGGTTCAATTCTGGGTCTTTATTCCTATTCTATTGACTCGCCTCCCTGTCACTGAACCAATACCATGCAGTTTTTAACACTACTGCTCTGTAGTATTGCTTGAGGTCCGGGATATTGATTCCCCCAGAAGTTCTTTTGCTGTTGATGATAGTTTTAGCTATCCTGGGTTTTTTGTTATTCCAGATGAATTTGAGAATTGCTCTTTCTAACTCTATGAAGAACTGAGTTGGGATTTCGAAGGGGACTGCGTTGAATCTGTATATTGCTTTTGGCAAGATTGCCATTTTAACTATATTAATCCTGCCAACTCACGAGCATGTAAGATTTTTCCATTTTCTGATGTCTTCTTCAATTTCCCTCTTCAGAGACCTGAAGTTTTTTTCATATAAATCTTTCACATGTTTGGTTAGAGTCACTCCAAGATACTTTATATCATTTGTGGCTATTGTGAAGGGTGTCATTTCCCTAATTTCTTTCTCAGCCTGCTTATCCTTTGTGTATAGGAAGGCTACTGATTTGCTTGAGTTGATTTTATAACCAGCCACTTTGCTGAAGTTGTTTATCAGTTGCAGGAGTTCTCTGGTGGAGTTTTTTAGGTCACTTAAGTATACTATCATATCATTTGTAAATAGTGATAGTTTGACTTCTTCCTTTCCTATTTGTATCCCTTTGACTTCCCTATCTTGTCGAATTGCTCTAGCTAGTACCTCAAGTACTATATTGAAGAGATATGGTGAGAGGGGGCAGCCTTGTCTAGTCCCTGATTTTAGTGGGATTGCTTCAAGTTTTTCTCTGTTTACCTTGATGTTGGCTACTGGTCTGCTATATAGTGCTTTTACTATGTTTAGATATGGGCCTTGAATTCCTGCTCTTTCCCAGACTTTTAGCATGAAAGGATGCTGAATTTTGTCAAATGCTTTTTCAGCATTCAATGAAATGACCATGTGATTTTTGTCTTTGAGTTTGTTTATGTAGTGGATTACGTTGATGGATTTCCGTATATTGAACCATCCCTGCATCCCTGCATCCCTGGGACGAAGCCAACTTGATCATGGTGAATGATCGTTTTGATGTGTTCTTGGATTCGGTTGGAAAGTATTTTATATAGTATTTTTGCATCGATATTCATTAGGGAAATTGGCCTGTAGTTCTCTTCTTAGTTGAATCTTTGTGTGGTTTTGGTATTAGGGTAATTGTGTCCTCATAGAATGAGTTGGGTAGTGTTCCTTCTGTTTCTATTTTGTGGAATAGTTTGAAGAGTTTAGTATTAGGACTTCTTTGAAGGTGTGATAGAATTCTGCACTAAAACCATCTGGTCCTGTGCTTTTTTTGGTTGGAAAACTTTCTATGACCCCTTCTATTTCTTTGGGGGTTATGGGTCTGTTTAGAAGATCTATTTGATCCTGGTTTAATTTTGGTATTTGGTAACTGTCTAGGAAATTGTCCATTTCCTCCAGATTCTCCAGTTGTGTTGAGTATAGGCTTTCGTAATAGGATCTGATGATTTTTTGAATTTCCTCAGTTGTTATATCTCCCTTTTCATTTCTAATTTTGTTAATTTAAATACTGTCTCTGCGCCCTTTAGTAAGTTTGGCTAGGGGTTTATCTATCTTGTTGATTTTCTCAAAGAACCAGCTCTTGGTTTTGTTGATTCTTTGTATGGTTCTCTTTGTTTCAACTTGATTGATTTCAGCCCTGATTTTGATGATTTCCTGTCTTCTACTCCTCCTGGGTGAAATTGCTTCCTTTTGTTCCAGAGCTTTCAAGTGCACCATTAAGTTGCTAGTATATGCTCTCTCCTGTTTCTTTTTGGAGACACTCAGGGCTATGAGTTTTCCTCTTAGCACTGCTTTCATTGTGTCCCATAGATTTGGGTATGTTGTGCCTTCATTTTCATTAAATTCTAAAAAATCTTTAATTTCTTTCTTTATTTCTTCCTGGGCTAAGGTATCATTGAGTAGAATATTGTTCAGGCTTCATGTGTATGAGGATTTTCTGTTGTTTTAGTTGCTATTGAAGACCACTATTACTCCATGGTGATCTGATAGGAGGCATGGGATTAGTTTGATCTTTTTATATTTGTTGAGGTCTGTCTTGTGACCAAGTATATGGCCGATTTTGGAGAAGGTACCATGAGGTGCTGAGAAAAAGGTATAGACTTTTGCTTTAGGATGAAATGTTCTATATATATATCTGTTAATTCTAATTGGTCCAAAGTTTCAATGAGTTTCTCCGTGTCCCTGTTTAGTTTCTGTTTTCCTGATCGGTCCACTGAGGATAGTGGAGTATTGAGGTCCCCCACAATTATTGTGTTAGGTGCAATGTGTGCTTTGAGTTTTAGTAAAGTTTCTTTTACGAATGAGGGTACCCTTGCATTTGGAACATAGATGTTTAGAATTGTGAGTTCTTCTTGGTGGATTCTTTCTTTGACTTACAAGAAGTGTCCTTCTGTGTCTCTTTTGATGACTTTGGGTTGAACTTTTTCCATTTTCTTAGCACAGTATCATGTGTGGCTATCCAGACTCCCCCACAGCCCTTTGCCAGTAGGAATCAAATGTAGATCCTAATATGGTCTGAGCATATGTTCTATCAGTGTACTGTATCCTTAGGTTAGTCTTTCTGGGAAATATTTTACGATTGGTATGTGGGCTATACATGCCCATTCTGGAATGCAAAAGGGAAAATAATAAGAGAGCCAAAACTTCAAGGTCATCTTCAACTATATAGTAAGTCAGCAGAAAGACACCTCTGGTCACATAAGGTCTCTTTCATTTCCCCTACCTAAATAGTACATAGATTTATGCTGTAACTGCTTTTGTCAACACAGGGCCCTTAAAATAACATTTCAAAGAATACTTTACAGCCTGAGGAAGTCCATCAATTGTGGAGTCCCCGTATTGTGGGAGCAAGATCTCTAATTCAACCTGTAGCACCATAAATAAAAATTAAAAGAGTTCTTAATGTTTTGTTGTATATACATGCCGTTGAAGAGCTTGTCTCTGCCAACTGGAGTATATATTTATTTGAGTTATTTCCAGACCTTTCCCTGAGTGTAGGCCTGTTTTCTAGGGTGGTTATTTGCTTGTAGAGTTATTTGCTCATGGTGTATATCCACTTTAAAATTACTGGAGTTTTCTCTTCCATAGTGGTTCTACTAAATTATAAACCTGCCAGAAACATGGTAAGAGTACCCAGTATTCCCCTGGTGCAAGGAGATGAATATGAGGTCCCAGTAATCTATTACATTTCTCCACTTTGCTACCCTAAGCACATACACTTATTTTGTGTTAATTCATTTCCCCTTGGTTACTAGTTCAGCTTCTCTTCATGTTGAGCATATATTCACATTTATTGACTAAATCTTAGAATTGCCTGTTTATATTTTTTGCCCAGTTTTCAATGGCTTTATTAACTCATAAGAAGTCTGAAAAGTTTAATATGTGACAGATTATTTTTAGTTTGTTTCTTATCTTCTAAAATTGTTTGTGTCTTCATTAATTACAAGTATTTAAGAGCTTGGTGCAATCAACTGTATTGAACAGTGGCTGTTCCATTTCTGTTTTGTTGTAAGTCTGCTTGCTTAGTGCTGTCTTACTATAAGTCAGTCTTCCTTTTTTTTTCTTTTTTTATTGTATATATTCTATATTTACAATTCATTTCCCTTTTTCTGGTTCCCCACCCCTAAAGGTCCCACATGTCCTTTTCCCTCCCCCTGCTTCCGCATCCACCCCTCCCACTTTACTGTTCTTATACTCTTCCACAATGATGTTTTGGTCCATTCTAGCACCAGTGTCCACTCCTTTCTTCTTGTGAGACATCACTTGATATGTGATTTGTGTCTTTGGTGTTCCAAGATTCTAGGCTAATATCCACTTATCAGTGACTGTATACCATGGGTATTCTTTTGAGACTGGGTCACCTCACTTAGTATGACGTTCTCCAGCTTCATCCATTTCTCTAAGAATTTCATGAATTCATTGTTTCTAATGGCTGAATAGTACTCCATTGTGTATATATACCACATTTTTTTGTATCCATTCCTCTGTTGAGGGCCATCTGGGTTCTTTCCAGCTTCTGGCTATTATATATAAGGCTGCTATGAACATAGTGGAGCATGTATCCTTATTGCATGCTGGTGAATCTTCTGGGTATATTCCCAGGAGTGGCATGGCTGGGTCCTCCAGAAGTATCATGCCCAGTTTTCTGAGGAACCGCCAGACTGATTTCCAGAGTGGTTGTACCAGCTTGCATTCCCACCAGCAGTGGAGGAGTGTTCCTCTTTCTCCACATCCTGGCCAACACCTGATGTCTTCTGAGTTTTTAATCTTAGCCATTCTGACTGGTGTGAGGTGAAATCTCAGGGTTGTTTTAATTTGCATTTCCCTAATGACTAGTGATGTTGAACATTTTTTAAGGTGTTTCTCAGCCATCCGAATTTCTTCAGGTGAAAAGTCTTTGTTTAGCTCTGTACCCCATTTTTGGATAGGGTTATTTGGTTTTCTGGGGTCTAACCTCTTGAGTTCTTTGTATACATTGGATATTAGCCCTCTGTCGGATGTGGGGTTGGTGAAGATTTTTTCCCAATTTGTTGGTTGTCGATTTATCCTTTTGACAGTGTCTTTTGCCTTACAGAAACTTTGTAGTTTTATGAGGTCCCATTTGTCTATTCTTGTTCTTAGAGTATAAGCAATTGGTGTTCTGTTCAAGAATTTTTCCCCTGAGCCAATGTCTTCAAGGGTCTTCCCCAGTTTCTTTTCTATTAGTTTTAGTGTGTCTGGTTTTATGTGGAGATCCTTGATCCACTTGGAGTTGAGTTTAGTGCAAGGAGATAAGAGTGGATCAATTCTCATTCTTCTGCATGTTGACCTCCAGTTTAGCCAGCACCATCTGTTGAAAAGGCTATCTTTTTTCCACTGGATGTTTTCAGCTCCTTTGTCGAAGATCAATTGGCCATAGATGTGTGGGTTCAATTCTGGGTCTTCGATCCTATTCCATTGATCCGCTTCCCTGTCACTGAACCAATACCATGCAGTTTTTTTTGTTTTTTTTTTTTTTTTTTTTTTTTTTGGTTTTTTCGAGACAGGGTTTTTCTGTGTAGTCCTGGCTGTCCTGGAACTCACTTTGTAGACCAGGCTGGCCTCGAACTCAGAAATCCGCCTGCCTCTGCCTCCCAAGTGCTGGGATTACAGGCGTGCGCCACCACGCCCGGCTTTACCATGCAGTTTTTAATACCACTGCTCTGTAATATTGCTTGAGGTCCGGGATATTGATTCCCCCAGAAGTTCTTTTGCTGTTGATGATAGTTTTAGCTATCCTGGGTTTTTTGTTATTCCAGATGAATTTGAGAATTGCTCTTTCTAGCTCTATGAAGAACTCAGTTGGGATTTTGATGGGGATTGCATTGAATCTGTATATTGCTTTGGGCAAGATTGCCATTTTGACTATATTAGTCCTGCCAACCCACGAGCATGGAAGATTTTCCCATTTTCTGATGTCTTCTTCAATTTCCCTCTTCAGAGACCTGAAGTTTTTGTCATATAAATCTTTCACATGTTTGGTTAGAGTCACTCCAAGATACTTTATATCATTTGTGGCTATTGTGAAGGGTGTCATTTCCCTAATTTCTTTCTCGGCCTGCTTATCCTTCGCGTATAGGAAGGCTACTGATTTGCTTGAGTTGATTTTATAGCCAGCCACTTTGCTGAAGTTGTTTATCAGTTGCAGGAGTTCTCTGGTGGAGGTTTTTGGGTGACTTAAATAAACTATCATATCATCTGCAAATAGTGATAGTTTGACTTCTTCCTTTCCGATTTGTATCCCTTTGACTTCCCTCTGTTGTCGAATTGCTCTAGCTAGTACCTCAAGTACTATATTGAAGAGATATGGCGAGAGGGGACAGCCTTGTCTAGTCCCTGATTTTAGAGGGATTGCTTCAAGTTTTTCTTCGTTTACCTTGATGTTGGCTACTAGTCTGCTGTATATTGCTTTTACTATGTTTAGATATGGGCCTTGAATTCCTGTTCTTTCTAGGACCTTTAGCATGAAAGGATGCTGAATTTTGTCAAATGCTTTTTCAGCATCCAATGAGATGACCATGTGGTTTTTTTTCTTTGAGTTTGTTTATGTAGTGGATTACGTTGATGGATTTCCGTATATTGAACCATCCCTGCATCCCTGGGATGAAGCCAACTTGATCATGGTGAATGATCGTTTTGATGTGTTCTTGGATTTGGTTGGCAAGTATTTTGTTTAGTATTTTTGCATCGATATTCATAAGAGAAATTGGCCTGTAGTTCTCTTTCTTAGTTGGATCTTTGTGTGGTTTTGGTATCAGGGTAATTGTGGCTTCATAGAATGAGTTGGGTAGTGTTCCTTCTGTTTCTATTTTGTGGAATAATTTGAAGAGTATCGGTATCAGGACTTCTTTGAAGGTCTGATAGAATTCTGCACTAAAACCATCTGGTCCTGTGCTCTTTTTGGTTGGAAGACTTTCTATGACCCCTTCTATTTCTTTGGGGGTTATGGGTCTGTTTAGACGATCTATTTGATCCTGGTTTAATTTTGGTATTTGGTAACTGTCTAGGAAATTGTCCATTTCCTCCAGATTCTCCTGTTGTGTTGAGTATAGGTTTTTGAAGTAGGATCTGATGATTTTTTGAATTTCCTCAGTTTCTGTTGTTATATCTCCCTTTTCATTTCTAATTTTGTTAATTTGAATACTGTCTCTGTGCCCTTTAGTAAGTCTGCCTAGGGGTTTATCTATCTTGTTGATCTTCTCAAAGAACCAGCTCCTGGTTTTGTTGATTCGTTGTATGGTTCTCTTTGTTTCAACTTGATTGATTTCAGCCCTGAGTTTGATGATTTCCTGTCTTCTACTCCTCCTGGGTGAAATTGCTTCTTTTTGTTCCAGAGCTTTCAAGTGTGCCATTAAGTTGCTAGTATATGCTCTCTCCTGTTTCATTTTGGAGACACTCAGGGCTATGAGTTTTCCTCTTAGCACTGCTTTCATTGTGTCCCATAGATTTGGGTATGTTGTGCCTTCATTTTCATTAAGTTCTAAGAATTCTTTGATTTCTTTCTTTATTTCTTCCTGGACTAAGGTATCATTGAGTAGAATATTGTTCAGCCTCCACGCGTATGGGGATTTTCTGTTGTTTTTGTTGCTATTGAAGAACACTCTTACTCCATGGTGATCTGATAAGAGGCATGGGATTAGTTCGATCTTTTTATATTTGTTGAGATCTGTCTTGTGTCCAATTATATGGTCGATTTTGGAGAAGGTACCATGAGGGGCTGAGAAAAAGGTATAGTCTTTTGCTTTAGGGTGAAATGTTCTATATATATCTGTTAAATCCAATTGCTCCAAAGTTTCGATGAGTTTCTCCGTGTCTCTGTTTAGTTTCTGTTTTCCTGGTCGGTCCACTGTGGATAGTGGAGTATTGAGGTCCCCCACAATCATTGTGTTAGGTGCAATGTGTGCTCTGAGCTTTAGTAAGGTTTCTTTTACAAATGAGGGTGCCCTTACATTTGGAGCATAGATGTTTAGAATTGTGAGTTCTTCTTGGTGGATTCTTCCTTTGACTAGCAGGAAGTGACCTTCTGTGTCTCTTTTGATGACTTTGGGTTGAAAGTCAATTTTATCTGATATTTAAAATGGCTACTCCAGCTTGCTTCCTGTTATCATTTGCTTGCAAAATTGTCTTCCATCCTTTTACTCTAAGGTAGTGTTTGTCTTTGACTCTGAGGTGTGTTTCCTGTAAGCAGCAAAATGTAGGGTCCTGTTTCCGTATCCAGTCTGTTAGTCTATGTCTTTTTATTGGGGAGTTGAGTCCATTGATGTTAAGAGATATTAAGGAATAGAGATTATTACTTCCTGACATTTTTGATGTTATTTTTGTTTTTGAGTATTTATCTTCCTTTGAGTTTGATGGAAGAAGTTTACTGTCTTGCTTTTTCTTGGGTGCCATTCCCTTCCTTGTGTTGGAGTTTTCCTCCTATTATCCTTTGTAGAGCTGGGTTAGTGGAAAGATATTGTGTAAATTTGGTCCTGTCATGGAATATTTTGATTTCTCCATCTATGTTGATTGAGAGTTTTGCTGGGTATAGTAGTCTTGGCTGACATTTGTTTTCTCTTAGGGTCTGCATGAGGTCTGCCCAGGATCTTCTAGCTTTCATGGTTTCTGGAGAGAAGTCTGGTGTGATTCTGATAGGTCTTCCTTTATATGTTACTTGGCCCTTTTCTCTTACTGCCTTTAATATTCTTTCTTTGTTTAGTACATTTGGGGTTTTGATTATTATGTGACGGGAGGTGTTTCTGTTCTGGTCCAGTCTGTTTGGAGTTCTGTAGGCTTCTTGTATATTCATGGGCATCTCTCTCTTTAAGTTAGGAAAGTTTTCTTCCATAATTTTGTTAACGATATTTGCTGGCCCTTTAAGTTGTAGATCTTCACTCTCATCTATCCCTATAATCCTTAGGTTTGGTCTTCTCATTGTGTCCTGGATTTCCTGGATGTTTTGGGTTACAAGCCTTTTAGATTTTGCGTTTTCTTTGACTGTGGAGTCAATGGTTACTATGTTATCTTCAGCATCAGAGATTCTTATTTCTATCTCTTGTATTCTGTTGTTTATGTTTGCATCTACGACCCCTGTTTTCTTCCCAAGGTTTTCTATTTCCAAGGTTGCCTCCTTTTGTGATTTCTTAGTTGTTTCTACCTCTGTGTTCAGATCTTGGATGGTTTTGCTCAGTTCCATCATTTGTTTGTTTGTGTTTTCATGTAATTCTTTAATATATTTTTGTGCTCCCTCTTTCATGACTTCTGCCTGTTGTTTCAAGTTCTCCTGCATTTCTTTAACTGATTTTCTCATTTCCTCTTTATTGGTTTCTGTCTGATGGCCCATATTCTCCTGGAGTTCTTTAAGTGTTTTTTGTGTTTGGATTGTAAGAGCTTCTACCCTATTGATGTTCACCTGCATTTCTTTAAGAGATTTGTTTATGTCTTTTTTTGTGTTCCTCTAGGAGCATCATGACCTGTGCTTTTATATCTAACTCTTGTTTTTCTGGTGTGCTGGGGTATCCAGGACTTGCTGTGGTTGGCGAATTGGGTTCAGATGGTGCCATATTGCCTTGATTTCTGTTAATAACGTTCCTACGTTTGCCTTTTGCCATCTGTTTATCTCTGGCGTTAGTTGGTCTTATTGTAGATGGCAGCCCCGCTGAAAGCACAGCACGCCTGTCCCCAGGAGACAGATCCCTTCTGGCAGCTTGTCTGTGCTGGACTATGCTTGCTCTGAGTCCAGGCCCCTGACTCCAGTTGCTAGAATTCTGAGCTGTGCCCCGAGGCGGCAAGGTGGCCCCTCGCTGCTAGTCCGCTCAGAGAGCTGGTCCTGGACGCAGTAGTCTGCACCCGTAGCTGAGCTTTCTGTGCCCGGATCTCCTGCAGAGCTAAGCTAAGCTATAATTCTGGCTATGCACCTGATTCCAGCCGCTCACTGCGTCCAGTGTGCCCACTGTTTGCGCGCGGGGGTCTCCAGTCTTCCTTTTCAACGACTCTTCTTTCTAATTTGGCCTGATTTGAGTCTAGGTAAAACATGTCAGATATGTTTCTTCTGGTGGCCTTTAGGTGGGACTCAGAAAAATTTCTGCTGCACTGTGTACGACTTAAGTGAAGACTAGTATCTTCTAGCCCAGAGGCCATAAATGAGCCTATGGCAAAGAGCCTTACAAGCTCTATAGGTTTACACTATGTTCCCACTGTCTAGTCCAGCATGAGAAAGACACAGAATATTTGTTACTCAAAAGTCTAACTCCTTACTCCCATATTGTGTGAATTCTCTCTCTCTCTCTCTCCCTTTTTTTTTTTTTTGGTTTTTCGAGACAGGGTTTCTGTGTAGCTCTGGCTGTCCTGGAGTTCACTCTGTAGACCAGGCTGGCCTGGAGCCCAGAAATCCGCCTGCCTCTGCCTCCCAAATGCTGGGATTACAGGCGTGCGCCACCACGCCTGCTGTGAATTCTTAAAATTCAAATGAATGAAGGGTTTAGAATGGTCTCTTAGAGTCGCTAGAAATGCATTAATTATCTGGGAGTCACAGAGTTACTAGTACATATATACATATATGTAGATATGTATATGTATAGGGAATCTCTACCTTAATAGAGGTATGAAAGAACATCTGTCTCTGTCTCTGTCTGTCTGTCTGTCTGTCTCTCTCTCTCTCTCTCTCTCTGATACCCACCCACCCACCCACACACACACCATTCACACATCTCCTATGCAGGTTCTCAGATCTTTTCTTTTACAGCTGGGAGTTTATGTTGTCAACATGATAGAAGAGGTGTTTGAGATCCTTTTAAAGTAATCTTAATACTGTATTCTGGCTGACAGCAATCACTGATTCTGCTGATGGCAAACAGTGCTACATAGGGAGCCAATAGACACAGGCATGGCAAACTGGCACCTTTTCTTTTTTTTTTCACAATGACGCTGACAAATCTGCTCTGATGATTTAGTTTACTTTGAACGCTTCCTTTTGTAGAAAACACAGCCACAAATCTATGCCAATGGTCAGGTGGCCCAGTAGGATGGGGCAATGGCTATTTTGCAATTTTTTCCTTTTTCCTTTTCTGAAAGGGAAACCTCCGAACTGAAAACATGAAACCTATGGTCTCGTTACACTTGAACTATGCCTGGAAACGCTATGAGAATTTCAGAGTCAGATGTGGTACAGAAGCACAGCAGAGATAGGATGAGCACTAACTCCAATTACAACAGGGCTGGCTTTATTGAAGGCCTCAGGGCTCCATCCATGTGACTGAAAGAACGAATCTAACTTCTCTATACTGTTTCCTCCTTGGTAAAAATAGGCCTTATTGCAGCCTGTCCACTAGCGTTGGCATAAGGACCACATATGTTACTAACACACAAAGGAGCCAGAGCAGCTCCTACAGATGAGCACAAAGTACAACTTTAAGCCTATTGCTATTACTAATACATGCTAACATCAACACTGCCACTAACACTAATACTGCCTAACTCCCATTTAGCAAATCTGAGTCTATTTAGACTCCAAAAGTTGCATGGTTCACTTGAGTTAGGAATTAGTCAGCATGGACCTCAGGTGCACTAAGGGGTTCATTAACATTTTTTTCCAAAAAAAATTTTTTTATTGGATATATTCTATATTTACATTTCATTTCCCTTTTTTTGTTTCCCCACCCCCTAAGTCCCACATGCCCTTTTCCCTCCCCCTGCTCCCTCATCCACCCCTTCCCACTTCCCTGTTCTGGTATTCCCCTACCCTGATGCTTTGATCCTTTCCAGCCCTAGTGATTCCTTTCTTCTTGTCAGACATCATTTGGTATGTGAATTGTGTCTTTGGTGTCCCAAGACTCTAGGCTTATATCCACTTATCAGTGACTGCATACCATGGGTATTCTTTTGAGACTGGGTTACCTCACTTAGTATGATGTTCTCCAGCTCCATCCATTTCTCTAGGAATTTCATAAATTCATTGTTTCTAATGGCTGAATAGTATTCCATTGTGTATATATACCACATTTTTTTGTATCCATTCCTCTGTTGAGGGACATCTGGGTTCTTTCCAGCTTCTGGCTATTATAAATAAGGCTGCTATGAACGTAGAATTGATCCACTCTTATCTCCTTCCACTAAGCTCAACTCCAAGTGGATCAAGGACCTCCACATAAAACCAGACACACTAAAACTAATAGAAAAGAAACTGGGGAAGACCCTTGAGGACATTGGCTCAGGGGGAAAATTCCTGAACAGAACACCAATTGCTTATGGTCTAAGAGCAAGAATAGACAAATGGGATCTCATAAAATTACAAAGTTTCTGTAAGGCAAAAGACACTGTCAAAAGGATAAATCGGCAACCAACAAATTGGGAAAAGATCATCACCTACCCCATATCTAACAGAGGGCTAATATCCAATGTATACAAAGAACTCAAGAAGTTTAATCCCAGAAAATCAAATAACCGTATCCAAAAATGGGGTACAGAGCTAAACAAAGACTTTTTTTTTTGGTGTTTCGAGACAGGGTTTTTCTGTATAGCCCTGGCTGTCCTGGAACTCACTCTGTAGACCAGGCTGGCCTTGAACTCAAAGATCCGCCTGCCTCTGCCTCCCAAGTGCTGGGATTAAAGGCGTGCGCAACCACTGCCCAGCGACAAAGACTTTTCACCTGACAAAATTTGGATGTCTGAAAAACACCTTAAAAAATGATCAACATCATTAGTCATTAGAGAAATGCAAATCAAAACAACCCTGAGATTTCACCTCACACCTGTCAGAATGGCTAAGATTAAAAACTCAGAAGGCATCAGGTGTTGGCGAGGATGTGGAGAAAGAGGAACACTCCTCCACTGCTGGTGGGAATGCAAGCTGGTACAACCACTCTGGAAATCAGTCTGGCGGTTCCTCAGAAAACTGGACATGATACTTCGGGAGGATCCAGCCATACCACTCCTGGGAATATACCCAGAAGATTCCCCAGCATGCAATAAGGATACATGCTCATTAAATTAATTGCTAATTAAATTTTTTAAAGTGTGTCCACAACATAAAACAGCTTGAAAATAATGGAACTGAAAAAAAAAAAACAGAAAATCCAGAAAAAAAATCCCTTCTCTCTGAAGAATGATTCTGTTTTTGTGTTCTATCCCAGATGGTAAATAATTATATTTGTTTAGCTCAAATAAGGATTCAAGCTTTTATTGATCAACAAATCTGCCTACATTACATCTGTGCCTCTGCTTGGCACCATGAAATTAGAATCACACAGATACACAATATTTTAATGGTTGGAATCCCACTAGGTATCCTGAGCACACTTAAAAGTTCTAGTTCTACACTAGATCCAATATTCTAATTAGTTATTCTCACAAATATGTAAAAACAAACAAACAAAAACAATAATCACTGTGTAAGTAAGTAATCTGGGAGGAACATGTGGACCACAGATAAGAAGCAAGTAGTCACCAAACTTTTACATTTAATATCATTGTAATATTTGTCTTAAGTTAGGCTTTTACTGCTGTGAACAGACATCATGACCAAGGCAAATCTTAAAGGACAATATTTAATTGGGGCTGGCTTACAGTTTTAGAGGTTCAATACATTATCATCAAAGTGGGAGCATGGCAACATCTAGGCAGGCATGGTGCAGGCAGAGCTGAGGATTCTACATCTTCATCTGAAGGCTGCTAGTTGAACACTGGCTTCCACAAAGCTAGAATGAGGGTCTTAAAGCCCACACCCACAGTGATACACCTACTCCAACACCATACCTTCAAATAGTGCCACTCCCTGAGACAAGCATATACAAACCATCACAATATTTAATTGCAATAAAGAGAAGACACATTACCATAGAAAAGCACTAGCATATACAGCTTCCTATAATCATGTGTAGACAGTAGAGAAGAAGGGCCTGACAGGGCAATGGAAAGTTCCAGGGCGGTAGCTGTATATGAGGGAACTCTTGGCTACATCCAGGAAACTCACACATCTACCCTCACAATCAAGGAACACGCCAACCCGGCCAGCTGGTTTCTCTATATAGTGGTGAACTTTTGGGCAGGTGGTGAGGAGACTGTAATGATCACCCTTCTTCAAATACACAAGAAGAAATGCACCTTCAGATCCAATTTCATAGTATTCCCTCTCTAACCAGTCATTGGTACAGACTCCTAGAATCCATTGCTCATAGTCTTTCAAATTCAGCTCCCAGTAATGTTTTCCAGTGGTGAAGCTCTCTCTTCCCCAGGAAGCACGACAGGATCCAGCTAAACTCGGAAATGGATCTTCATAGTAAGATCCAAAGGTGAGACTTGTGACATCAAAAACTAGGCTTGGGTGGCAATTGAGTATGATTAAATTTTGAAAGTAAATTTTCACTGTGGGAAAAGAGATTTTAGTTAAAACAAATATTTACATTAATCAGGAGAGAGAGAGAGAGAGAGAGAGAGAGAGAGAGAGAGAGAGAGAGAGAGATTTTTAGACATATACTGGGTCTTAAAAATAGAAAGTCTAAGACTAGAAGGGTAGCTATAGCCCAGATAAATCAAAGTCAAGAAGTTCACCCAAGAAACAGATTGAGCACATAATGGAAACTTTGTTGAAAATCTGTAGAAGCTGCAGAGGTGGAAGCCACAGCACAGAGCAGCACAGCTCTGTCAGGGGCTTTAGGTTACACCGGGCAAACAAGCTGTGTGCAATGCAGTGAGAACCCCCTGAAGTCTGTACCCCTGAGTCTCCATGAAGAATTATTCCTAAGTCCTAGGCCAGGATTGCTTTCATCTTATTGTGTTATTTTAATCCCACCATGCAGATTTGTACCAAAGATAAACCTAAGCATGCATTAGAAGTTGTTCCCTAGTAGCAACTGTCTGCATTTAACTAAACCCTGGTTCCACTGATAATCTTTCCTTGTGATGTTACAATCCATATTTTGATCTCCCACTGTAATCCAGACTGCCCCGTGTCTTGTGTCTTATCAACTTGTTTTATTTTTTTTGCCTGTGATATATGGCTTTGTCTGTTTTGGATTTTTTAAGGATCATTTCTGTAGTTTCTTTGAGATAAGATTTCTTGCTCTATACTCTTGAGTGGCCTGGAACTCACTATGTCAATCTATTTGGCCTCAAATAATTGAGCAGGCTTCCTGATGCCATGTTTTTAATACTGGGGTTACAAGTGGGTGCCACTATATCTTGTGAAGTTTTAATCAATGGAGTATAATACACTTTCAAAATTCAACTGATAGCTGAGCATGGTTTCACATGTCATTAATTAAAGCAATTTGGAGTCAGTGGTAGGTGTATCTCTGTGAGTCTGAGCCCAGCCTGGTGTACAGAGCTAGTCCCAGGATAGCCAGGGATACAAAGAGAAATAATGTCTCCAAACTAAAATTTCAATAGTTAAAATATTTAACAGAAAACATACAGATATTTTAATCGTTCTGAATTAATCATTCTGTGTGTCTTAAGGAACAAATGATACTATATTTTTCAGCCTGAATCATGTACATCACTAAATTGGTATTCATTAATCTTTGTTTGTAAAATGACCATCTGCCTAAATATGATTACAATGTGGCTTAACTAGACATATCTTTTTAGGGAATTAAAATATTCATTGTACAAAGGTTATCTCACTGTTGAAGGGCACCTCTGGTCATTATATCAGTGCTGACACTCACCTTGGAAGTAGCGGAACCTTGCAGTCAGCCCAGTATTGGGATGGGCACTGAGTTTTGGTTTCATACCCTGTGTCATCAGGCTCAGCTGCACTAACTCACTCCTGCAAGGAGAAGACAGTGATCGGCCTGTGCTACAGATATCACCCCAGTGATGAGGAGAAATCTCCACTGGGAGCTAAGTATTCAAACCCTTGTCACACCTGACAACTGAAGTTCAAGATCAGGAACCCATGGTGTAAGGAGAGGATGAACTCCTGAGAGTGCTCAAGTGTCCTGCACACATGTGCACTCACATAGGTATTCTGAACAAGTCAAATTAATAAAAGGAAACACTTACATAAACAGTTTTCACACAGAACATTGTCTGATATTAAAGAAACCCCATGGTCCGGAGACAGGGTAAGTTTCCTCTTACATGCTCTTTCTCAAGTCCTTCCTGGTCCCAACCTCTTTCCTATGCTTCCAGCCCCTTTCTTCTACTACCAGGAAAGTACAGCCCATGGTCCTCAATGATTAGGATTTGAAAATGATAAATTTTATCTCAAGCCCATTTCATACACTGCTTCACTCAGGGTGAAAGAAAAGACAGTATCTGGTAATGCCAAACAGGTATCATATCCATGAGCACAATCCCAAACCCATCATCCATAAACAACTAAGCATTTTCTATATAATGTGTATCTGTACATTGCTAAGAGAGCTTGTTCAGCTTTGTACCATAGTTCAGGGTATCCTGGCTTACACTGAGGATTAAACTCACCTTCTGAACAAGTCTTCCAAATCCTGCAAACAAAACAAAAGAAGCTTAGATATCTGAAGGAAAAGCACACAATGTTGCTCTCTCTATATAAATATATATAATAGATATATTATATTATATTATTTATAGTATTATATAATATATTTAGATATTTATTTCTTCATTTTATGTATATGAGTACACTATTCCTCACTACAGACACACCAGAAGAGGGCATCAGATCCCATTACAGATGGTTGTGAGCCACCATGTGGCTGCTGGGAATTGAACCCTTGGAAGAACAGTCAGTGCTCTTAACCACTGAGCCATCTCTCCAGGCCATTAACATTTATATCTTTATATATAAAAAAGTTTTATTATCTTTATAGAATTGTTGGTCATCATTACAACGATTCACGCTGCAAATGTATTTTCATGTAGCAGGATAATGCCATGAATTGGATTAGCGCAATGGAATGAAATCAGGCTGTGAGAATATCTGAGAAGCATATGGGTAGGAGTTATACACTGCTTTGTTACATGCAGCTGTCTGCAAAGAGGACTTTCTTTGATCTTGTATAGAAAGCATAGGATACTTTCATTAAGGGTACTTCAAAACTGAGGCCTAACTCCTACATGGTGCCTCTGTAACTCTAGAATTTTGGGTTTAGGTCTCAGGAATCCTGTGAGTCCAAGGCCATTGTGCACCACAAAAGAAGAACATATATCAAATCCCCCACCTCCCAAAGAAATCTCAAAAACACAGCTTTCAAACAGAACAAACTCATGGTAGACTACTTTAAAACTGTACTAACATTCAAGTTAAGGTAAAATTGGGTGTTTGGTAACAAGAACCACTTAATTTGGGGTTTCAAGAAGCAAGCTACAAACACAAAAAGATGAGATATTCAATGGGGAATCTACTGACACAATGTCAACAAGCTTGCTCTTTTTAGGTTATTACAGAAATTATCTCTCCAGATTTTTCTTAAAACCTGATAATAAGTACAGGGGATATAGAAAGGGATCTCAGATGTAACAGTCATAGGTGTGGCCTCAGATAATAAAGCTGTTTCAAGCACTCTTCCATGCTTACCTGCAGCAGCAGCACCTCATATGGCTTCTGGGACATCGCATTCAGCTCCTGATACATTTCTCTTAGTTGACTCCTCTTGTGGACCATCATGGCTTCACTTTTCCTGAGCTCCTCTAAAATTGTATTGCTTTGATTTTTCATACAGTTCATATGTTGATTTTCTTCTTCATCCAGAGGTGGATGTAGTTTCCTATATTCTGTCCTGATGATTTCCTCACGTAGGGTCACATAGTGCTGAAGGAAAAGGGACATCCTAGATCACATTTGGAGAGTATTTGATCCTCTCCACTGAATTCATCTATGTTTAAATTCACCTACAGGATCCCATCAGGGTGCTGTACACTCTGATTTACTGTCCCCACTTTTCAGAAAATGTAAATTATTTGATTTTATACATTTCTTCGTTATTAATAGAGGAAGCAAACAAACCTATCCTTTTCTCTTAGCATTTTCTTCTTTTAAATGAGATTCTGAGATATCTGGAAAAAAAAGGTTTTGATTGATAATATGTTCACTCAAAAATGCAACTTTGGGCCGGGCAGTGGTAGCACAAGCCTTTAAGCCCAGCACTTGGGAGGCAGAGGCAGGCAGATTTCTGAGTTTGAGGCCAGCATGGTCTACAGAGTAAGTTCCAGGACTGCCAGGGCTACACAGAGAAACCCTGTCTCAGAAAAACAAAAAACAAAAAGAATGGAAAAGAAAAAAAAAATGCAACTTTGCACATACATAGCAACCAAAATTCCAAGTGGAGTCATAGAGTCTGATGTACTCTGCTAAACACTCAGAAGATCACCCATTATTATCAACCTTTTCTGCTACACAGCCCGGCCTTTCTCTCTGTGTTCAAAACTGGATATCGCCTTTAAGTATTTAAGGTTAACAGAAAAGCAATTCCTAGCATCATGTCCCATGTATGATCTTCAAATTGTGAGTGAGTAAGTTTGCAAGATATCTGCCTCTGTTTGACTTTACACATCAGGTCATACCCACCGACCACTGAGCGATTGTTCTCCTCTCTGCCCATAGATCGATCTCCTGTTCTTGGAACTTCTCCCATAAAGATGCCATTTGCTTTTCAAGCTTCTTCTGGAATAAATTTAACAACCAAATAAATAGTTAAATAAATATATCATCCTTAGATAAATAATGTTACCTGACAGACAAACTCAACTGGACACAGGTACTTTAGAGTGTGTAGAAGAAGGATCTCAGAGCTGTTTCTTTTTATTTTTAGTAACTATGGAACTTTAGGTTTCAAACCATAGAATTACACAACCACCCTGTGCTCAAAGTGATGAATTGTAATTGACGACTGTCTGGATAATTAGCATCCGATTGGGATCCCCTGATGCTTCTAACCAGCTCATTCCAATGCACTTTTAGGATTTTAGTCACATGTCACGAGCACTTTTTAAAGGCATAAATTTACAATGATTATACTTTTCAGTGGCATGAATCTAATGAATCATGAAACTAGAAATGATATTTATACTTATGCACCTCTCAAGAAATGTTTACATTTTACAGTCATTCCTCACTCCCTCTTTAAAAAGTGCCAAGATTTGGAGTACAGTGGGTTCCTCACAACCAAGACAAGCATCTCCCAGTGGTGTGCTAAGCCTCCCTCTCTCAAGCTTTCATCCTTTTTTTCCCCCCCAGAAACATCACTTACCATTTGCATACAAATATGCACTCCAGTAGTGCAGTGTGTGTGACCTCTGTGATCTTGGGAGTCAGAACACAATTGGCAGGGGAGGGTGCTGCTGCTCTCACTACAGAATTTTGTCTTTCTCTCCTTGTGGGTCTTGCACTTGTGCTCCTCAGAACTCAAATACTTCATGAGCCTTTTTTTTCAGAAGCCCTGGCAAATGAAGCAGGAGAGTGTTTCCTGGGGGGTTTGCAAAATGTCTGACTCCATTTTTCTGAGGGGAGAAAAAGCAGAATTATTATTATTATTGGAGCAGAAAGGATCAAGAGACTAGACAAAATTTGATCCAACTTGTGATTAAATTCTAATTATGGCAATACAGGCTTCTTTTTCTTCTTCTTTTTTTAATGCCAGAACTTTTCCTGACAGACATATTGCCTGATGTGATGTCATTCTAGATCTACCATCTGCATTCCTCCTGGAGACTTCAGCCCACATTGCTATGTTTTTAAAGGCCAGAGGCATTCCTCTTCAAGGTTATAGAGAAAAACCTGGGCGGTGGTGACACACGCCTTTAATCCCAGACCTTGGGAGGCAGAGGCAGGCAGATCTCTGAGTTCAAGGCCAGCCTGGTCTACAAAGTGAGTTTCCAGGACAGCCAGGGCTACACAGAGAAACCATGTGTCGAAAAAACAAAAATAAAAAAAACAAAAAATCCAACAAAACAAAAGAAAAAACAAAACAAAACAAAAAAACAGAAAAGGAAAAGAAAGGAAATGGGAAAGGAAAAGGAAAGGAAAGGAAAGGAAAGGAAAGGAAAGGAAAGGAAAGGAAAGGAAAGGAAAGAAATAATCTCAGTTTGACTGAGGCAAATTTTGTCAAAATAATTAAGCTTCTGCTGATGGAGACTGACAGAGACAAATGGCTTTAGCTGGTGGTTCTGTGTATTTCAAAATCCAACACTAATACTCACAATCAACAATTAGATTAGCAAAAACATTGGTACTTTAATTCTGCCCTCCTTAATTTAGCTAATGGGCATGTTTTCCTTTGTCTTCTTTTTCTGAACATTAGACATTTCACTACAAAACAAGTATCATAAAACTATCTTTCAATACATCAGATCAACTAAAATGTGCATAATGATAAACTTAAAATTATCTATAACCTTAACCCACATTATATCCAAAGAAAGAAATCCAAGTGAAAACTGAGTCAGGTTTTGGTGAATAGCAAAACATAACTTCTATGCAAACACCTGTTTGTATTTAGTTATGAATAGGGACTATGAAGGAATTTTGTCTTGTGAATTGTGCACTTACCCAAGCAATTATCTGCGCACTCAGCAACACTTGGTAGCAATACAATATTAGCTCAGTTCTGAGATCAGATCCTCAGAGCCCAGGGGTGATAGAACTAGCAGTGTCTGGACCAGAAGGTTGGAAAACACACTGTTGTTTGATCTGCAGAAGAAAAAACCTGGTTTGGCCAAAAACTGTGCTTAGTCTCTAAAGACCAAGCCCACTTCCTCCCATGGTGGCTTTTACTAATGCTTCCAATGGGTGAGCTTCTCTAAGTGGGATTATCTAAATGGATGAAGACTGAACCAACATCTGGGCCAATCTCCACAAGCAAATCTCTCCCAAGGAATTTCCTGAATCACTGTTTAGCTGGGTGTGGTAGCTCACACCTTTACCCAGGTTTCAAGGAATTTGAATGCTGGAGAAGGAGACTTTTCAGTTCAAGGCCTGCCTAAGATATGCAGTGAGAAATTTTCTAAAGAAAAAAAAATTGTAATTTTCCAAGACTGTTTTACTGTAACTACATATTGTGCAATGTGCTTATACTTTGGTTTTCGTAGCTTAACAGATGGTGGTGCCATTAATCTCTCATTCTAGCAAATATCACATGAATATCTTTAGTTCTTTGGAGGATGTTTTACAATGTCTTTTGCTCATATTGATCTCAACTGCTACTTCTTGCAAGTCTCCCTCTTTTACTGACTTGACTTTCTGTTCTAAAAGGGGGAAAATGCAGGAACCTCCCCCTATTTACTTTAGACTGTATATTGTGACATTAGACTTCAAAGATGCCTAGCTCCCCATCTGTTGAGTTCACATTAACAAGGCAGTTGTGTGTTCGTGTTGTAGATGTGACATAACTAGGAACCTTCCACATCTCAGTCAGGTTTTTGCTTGCTTTGCACCTGGATGATTTATTTTTCTTAATATATTCTTCGTTAAAATAAAGTTCCATAGTTTTCCCGCTCTCTTCCCTTCTTTCAGGTCTTCATTGAGGCTGCTACCAGAGCTTTGGCTAGGATCTTAGGTAGATTTTTGAAGCTCAAAATGTCACCCATTGTGTAGTTTTGTCCTCCTCATATCATTCAGTCAAGAGGGGAAATTCTCACAAGAAAAATTCAAGCGTCTTGAGTTATGCTTAATTCCAGATGTAGTCAAATTACAACCAAGAACAGCCCTCACAAGGGCTGACCACTTTGTATTGGGTGATGAGTTAGAAGCTTATCCCTGACACAGGCTAATTCTTTGTCTAGGTCACCTCAGCAGCCAAAAATCAGAGAAGCAGAATGCTTGCACTCACTCACTCCTTTCCTTCATTCCTGTGTGCCCAGTCTACTGGGTGGATGCTCACAGCATGGGTCTTCCTCATGTTCTCTGAAAGGCCCTCATAGACATGCTCAGGGGAACAGCCTGTTGATTACCTAGGCACCTCTTTGTTATCATTTAAAATAAAATTTTCTCAAGAAGTGGGCTTTAACATTCACTGCTGTGCATTGTTGGGTTAGATGCACTGCAGACAACAAATTCCTTTTATAGACACAATCCATAATATCTCTGATTCTAGAGACCCTTGAGTAATACAGAAGTTGGTACTGGGGACTAGGATATTATTATGATAGGCTTTTTCAATTTTTTTATTTGGAAGAATATTGATTTGGTAACTTTCTATGTGGAAAGCGGTGAAGTGCTTTAAGTTGGGCTTAGTGAACCATTCTAGTAGGAATATGGAAGACACTGGTGCTGAGGGTGATTTCAACTCTGGGAGAAGGATGTCAGTTGATGCTTAGAGGCTGCTCTTGTGATATTTAGTGAACAAATGTTGGCTGCCTTTTGCCCCAATCTTAAGAATCTGCCTGAGGGTAGGTTGAAGAGATTCAGATTAATTGCATTGACAAAGGAAGTCTCAAAAATACCCAGCATAGATTTTGTTCCCTGGTTAAGTCTCATGAAGAATGTTTTGAACAAGCATAGCAAGCTTAGAACGGAAAAATATAAAATGCATTATTCAAGTATTAAAGGGGCACCAGCTGGCCAGTGGTAGTGCTCGCCATTAATCCCAGCTCTTGGGAGGCAGAGGTACGTGCATTTCTGAGAGGCCAGCCTCGTTTACAGAGTGAGTTACAGGAAAACCAGAGCTACACAGAGAAACCATGTCTCAAAGGAAAAAGGGGGTAGCATGGTAAATGGAGCTTGATCATGAGTTCCAGGATATTACATTGAATTAAGGGAGTGGTGATCTTAATCAGGGGCAAGATCCCTCCCTGATAAGTTTAGATCCAGGCATGGTGATATGTGGAGAGCCTTATTTGGGTGCCATGCTGCCTGACAGGAACTTGACATTGACCAAGGGCAAGGGCTGGAGCAGGAATCTAACTGAGGCATAATAGGGAAGTAGATTAAGGCAGGAATTCTTATCTTAGGGTGAAACAAGAGGAACAAGCCTCAGGCAAGATCCTGGGCTTGGCTAGGGAAGTAGGCTCAGGTATTTTGGTCATCCTTACACACCCTTGGACAATTTCCTGTTTACTGTCTTGTTTGTTCCTTTTTACTACTATTGACCTTGATTCCTGCAGGTAATTAAACTGTTATAAAAGGGGTTAAAAATAATTAAACCTGCCCTTCAGTCTCCAAATGGACTGGGGTCATACTGTAGTATTGTCTAATTGTCTCTTTCTTTTCAATCCTCACTCCTGCGCTGGAAAACCTGTTGACTGACTGAGCTGGCTTGGTCAGTGATACACACCTTTAATCCCCACAGTAAGGTGACAGAGCCAAGCAGATCTCAGAGATCAATCTACAGAGCAAGTTCCAGTACAGACAAGTTTAGGCAGTGAAGGAGGTAGAAAGGAGAAAGCTAGAGATAATGAAATAGAACATGGGTGCCATGCTCCATCACCTGCAAGCAGTAGCACTCGGCAGGTTCTGCCACTTAGACCTGGCTTTAGAGTCAGAAATAGAAGGGACTACTGGGATAATAGATGTTGGTTAGCTGGAGTTAAGATTAGTGGTAATTGCTGGCATTGGTGGTGCATGCCTTTAATCCCAGCACTTGGGAGGCAGAGGCAGGCAGATTTCTGAGTTTTCATCTGTTCCCTTTCTGATTATTAGGGACTGACTTGTTCCTGCCACCATGATGAACTGATATCCCCTGAAACTGTGAGCAGATTAAGTGTTTCCTTCCTTCAGGAAGTGGCTTCAGTCAGAAAGTCACAGAGGTCAGGAAAAGAACTGACCAAACACTGGTAAGTCTGAGCAAGAAAAGTGGCACACGGGCATGGTGGTGCACGCCTTTAATCCCAGCACTTGGGAGGCAGAGGCAGGCGGATTTCTGAGTTCAAGGCCAGCCTGGTCTACAGAGTGAGTTCCAGGACAGCCAGGGCTACACAGAGAAACCCTGTCGCAAAAAAAAAAAAAAAAAAAAAAAAAAAAACAAAACAACAAAAAACAAACAAACAACAACAACAACAACAAAAACAACAAAAAAGGCCAGCATTACTGAGGTGAAATCTTCTAGGAAGTGTTTTCTGAGAGCAGAAACAAGTTGTATTACAGAGATAGCAAGGCTCCACTATGTTCATAGCAGTTGATATTTCTAAGGATGTGAACTATCTCTATGTCTCCATCACTGGCGCTTCAGCTTGAAGCTGTCAGGCAAACCTAGCGCCTCATCTCCATGTATTCAGCAGCTGCTTTCACTGCTACATACTTAGGTGAGGAGACTTAAGGTCCAATTCAAAGTTTCAAAGTTGCCTTAACCTCTGATTTCACAATCTCCACTTAGCTCTCAGAGTTGCTTATCAAGGCTCAACAAGATGATATATTTTCTCTTAACTTCAAACTGTGGACTCTGGAAGTTCTGTACTCACTGGGTCAGGGGGTAACAGAGAAGCCAAATCATCATTCGTTCATGACAGAATGAAGAGGTGCATCATGAAGCTCCTACATCTCACCAGACACAGTACAGGAGCAGGATTTAGGTCATCTACTTTAGCTTCACCTCAAGTCTCTAAGGTCAGTCTAGATGACTTCCTTTTCCAAGTTCAGGCCAAAGCCACAATAAACAGGAAGAAGGATTTGTCTACAACTGAGATAAGGCACTATGACTCTAAGGTTAGTACTACTAATTTCTCCCATGATTCCTAACCAGATAATGGGTAATATATGTGGTATACAAAGGTGTTTTAAGGACTAGAGATGTGACTCAGAAATTAAGAATACTTGCTGCTGATTCAGGGGATCCCGGTTCCATCCCAGTACTTACACCAGGTTGCCTGTAACTCATATTGTCAGGGATCCAACACCCTCTTCTAGCTTCTGTGGGTTTATTAGTCTGGGTTCTCTAGAGTCACAGATCATATGGGCAGTCTCTATGTAGTTAGGGAATTTTTCGATGACTTACAGTCTGTAGTCCAACTCCCCACAGTAGTCAGCAGCAGCTGTGGATGGAAGTCCAAGGATCTTGCAGTTGCTCAGTCCCACGAAGCAAGCCGGCAAGGAAGAATGAGTCTTCCTTCTTTCAATGTCCTTATATATGTCTCCAGTAGAAGGTGTAGCCCAGATTAAAGGTGTACACTTTTAATCCCAGATGAACTTGAAATCTGGGATTAAAGGTGTATGTCTCCACACCTTTAATCCCAGATGACCTTGAACTGGAATCCATGCTTCAAGATCTCCATGCTAAATCCAGGTCAGAAAGTTATATCTCTGAGCCTCCAGATTAGGATCATAGGTGAGCCTTCCAATTCTAGATTGTAGTTCATTCCACATATAGTCAAGTTGACAACCAGGAATAGCCACTACAGTGGGTATTCATGCATGTGATACATATACATACACTCAGGCAAATGCAAAGAAAAAATAAATGAATTCTTAAAAAGAAGTATGTGCTGAGTTGGATTTAAAGTGTACTACTGCCAGAGTGACTTTGAAGGCCTCTAGTTCACAGCTACTTACAGAGATCTGGTTTCCCCGCATCCTCTCTCTCTCTTTTTTTATTTTAAACTGAATCATAAGAGGAAGAGGAAGTGGTGTGTTGTTCTGAAACATTTTCCTCCTTTACTGTTTGAACTTTGGCTTTCACACACAGCCCTTGCACAAAAAATGGCAAGAAGGAAGGACACTGTGACATGATGCAAACAGGAATTCCAGCAACCTCCACATATGATCGGGGTTCTCCCCTCACAGGCCCTATCTTTGCCTCCTTGGCCTCTAGGTGGACAGCTCCAGTCAGCTCTGCCAGGGAAGATGACTGCCTATGAGTTCATGCATATCCATTCCCTGGCTGAGAACTATCTTCAGTATGTCCTGCAGTCACCCGCTTTTGAATCAGCTCCAAGTAAAACATCCCAAGTGCTACAAAGAGTTGCTTTCTCTGTTCAGAAGGAAGTTGAAAAGAAGCTGAAGCCATTCTTGGATGACTTTCATGTGGAATCCATAGACACTGCCAGAATATACAACCAAGTGATGGAAAAAGAATTTGAAGATGGCATCATTAACTGGGAAGGATTGTAACTGTGTTTGCCTTTGGGGGTGTTCTCCTCAAAAAACTTCCACAAGAGCAGATTGCCCTGGATGTAGGTGCTTACAAACAAGTTTCCAGTTTTGTGGCAGAATTTATACATAATGAATAACACAGGAGAATGGATACGGCAGAATGGAGGCTGGGTATGTGTGATGACACACACACACACTCACACATATATGCACACATATGTGTATATATGTATACACACATATATTTAATGTATACATATATACATACATGTATGTGTATATATATATTTCTCTAATGAATAATAGGAATGAAAAGTTTCCTTACTAATTAAAACAAACAACAAAATAACAATCAAAAGACTTCAGTCTGTTTGTATGCCTTAGTTTTAGATGCTCTTAATTAAAATTAAACAAACCAAAAACCCCCTGGGTCATTTCTAGTGTTCCCTATTGGAAATGTTTTTTTAAGCTTTTAAAATTAAGATTTATACCTTTATTTTATGTATGTGAGCACACTGTAGCTGACTTCAGACACACCAGAAGAGGCTATCAGATTCTATTACAGATGGTTGTGAGCCAGGATGTGGTTGCTGGGATTTGAACCCAGGATCTCTGGAAGAGCAGTCAGTGCTCTTAACTTCTGAGCTATCTCTCTAGCCTGCTCCCCTTTTTTGTAGCTGGAGAACATTTGTGTCTTCAGCTTTAATTCTATCTGTAAGGTCTGTGCTTGAGAACAGCACCATTTTTTTAACCATATCTTCAATATCAGCAGTGCATATCCCCACGTGCCTGCCTTTTGCTAGGGTTTTTTATGACAGTCGAGAACTAGTACAGAAAGAACTGGTATTAAATATTGTTATATGTACTTTATTGTGTTGTAATATTCAACCATATATACGGTTTTGTACATTCATTACTCACACACCAACTTTTTCCATTTTCTTTTTTTAAATAAATTTGATATTTTTTTGATTTTTTATTATTGGATATATTCTATATTTACAATTCATTTCCTTTTTTTCTGGTTCCCCACCCCCAAAGGTCCCACATGCCCTTTTCCCTCCACCTGCTCCCTCATCCACCCCTTCCCACTTCCCTGTTCTTGTATTCCCCTACACTGATGCTTTGGTCCATTCTAGCACCAGTGTCCACTCCTTTCTTCTTGTCAGACATCATTTGGTATGTGATCTTTTTTTGTTTTGTTTTGTTTTGTTTTGTTTTGTTTTGTTTTGTTTTGGTATGTGATTTATGTCTTTGGTGTTCCAAGATTCTAGGCTAATATCAACTTATCAGTGACTGTATAACATGGGTATTCTTTTGAGACTGGGTTACCTCACTTAGTATGATGTTCTCCAGCTCCATCCATTTCTCTAAGAATTTCATGAATTCATTGTTTCTAATGGCTGAATAGTACTCCATTGTGTATATATACCACATTTTTGTATCCATTCCTCCATTGAGGGACATCTGGGTTCTTTCCAGCTTCTGGCTTATATAAGGCTGCTATGAACATAGTGGAGCATGTATCCTTATTGCATGCTGGGGAATCTTCTGGGTATATTCCCAGGAGTGGTATGGCTGGGTCCTCCGGAAGTATCACGTCCAGTTTTCTGAGGAACCACCAGACTGATTTCCAGAGTGGTTGTATCAGCTTGCATTCCCACCAGCAGTGGAGGAGTGTTCCTCTTTCTCCACATCCTCGCCAACACCTGATGTCTTCTGAGTTTTTAATCTTAGCCATTCTGACTGGTGTGAGGTGAAATCTCAGGGTTGTTTTGATTTGCATTTCCCTAATGACTAATGATATTGAACATTTTTTAAGGTGTTTCTCAGCCATCCGAATTTCTTCAGGTGAAAAGTCTTTGTTTAGCTCTGTACCCCATTTTTGGATAGGGCTATTTGGTTTTCTGGAGTCAAACTTCTTGAGTTCTTTGTATACATTTGATATTAGCCCTCTGTCGGATGTGGGGTTGGTTAAGATCTTTTCCCAATTTGTTGGTTGCTGATTTATCCTTTTGACAATGTCTTTTGCCTTACAGAAACTTTGTAATTTTATGAGGTCCCATTTGTCTATTCTTGCGCTTAGGCCATAAGCAATTGGTGTTCTGTTCAGGAATTTTCCCCCTGAGCCAATGTCCTCAAGGGTCTTCCCCAGTTTCTTTTCTATTAGTGCGCCATTAAGTTGCTAGTATATGCTCTCTCCTGTTTCTTTTTGGAGACACTCAGGGCTATGAGTTTTCCTCTTAGCACTGCTTTCATTGTGTCCCATAGATTTGGGTATGTTGTGCCTTCATTTTCATTAAATTCTAAAAAATCTTTAATTTCTTTCTTTATTTCTTCCTGGACTAAGGTATCATTGAGTAGAATATTGTTCAGCCTCCACGTGTATGAGGATTTTCTGTTGTTTTTGTTGCTATTGAAGACCACTATTACTCCATGGTGATCTGATAGGAGGCATGGGATTAGTTCGATCTTTTTATATTTGTTGAGGTATGTCTTGTGACCAATTATATGACCGATTTTGGAGAAGGTACCAAGAGGTGCTGAGAAAAAGGTATAGTCTTTTGCTTTAGGATGAAATGTTCTATATATATATCTGTTAAATCTAATTGGTCCAAAGTTTCAATGAGTCTCTCCGTGTCCCTGTTTAGTTTCTGTTTTCCTGATCAGTACACTGAGGATAGTGGAGTATCGAGGTTCCCCCACAATTATTGTGTTGGGTGCAATGTGTGCTTTGAGCTTTAGTAAAGTTTATTTTACGAATGAGGGTGCCCTTGCATTTGGAACATAGATGTTTAGAATTGTGAGTTCTTCTTGGTGGATTCTTCCTTTGACTAGCAAGAAGTGTCCTTCTGTGTCTCTTTTGATGACTTTGGGTTGAACTTTTTCCATTTTCTTAGCACAGTATCATGTGTGGCTATCCAGACTCCCCCACAGCCCTTTGTCAGTAGGAATCAAATCTAGAGCCTAATGTGCTCTGAGCATATGTTCTATCAGTGTACTGTATCCTTAGGTTAGTCTTTCTGGGAAATATTTTACGATTGGTATGTGGGCTATACATGCCCATTCTGGAATGCAAAAGGGAAAATAATAAGAGAGCCAAAACTTCAAGGTCATCTTCAACTATATAGTAAGTCAGCAGAAAGACACCTCTGGTCACATGAAGGACTCTTTCATTTCCCCCACCTAAATAGTACATAGATTTATGCTGTAACTGCTTTTGTCAACACAGCGCCCTTAAATGACATTTCAAAGAATACTTTACAGCCTGAGGAAGTCGATCAATTGTGGAGTCCCTGTATTGTGTGAGGCAGATCTCTAATTCAACCTGTAGCACCATAAATAAAAATTAAAAGAGTTCTTAATGTTTTGTTGTATATACATGCCGTTGTAGAGCTTGTCTCTTCGAACTGGAGTATATATTTATTTGAGTTATTTCCTGACCTTTCCCTGAGTGTTTGTATGTTTTCTAGGGCGGCTATTTGCTTGTAGAGTTATTTGCTCATGGTGTATATCCACTTTGAAATTACTGGAGTTTTCTCTTCCATAGTGGTTCTACTAAATTATAAACCTGCCAGAAACATGGTAAGAGTACCCAGTATACCCCTGGTGCAAGGAGATGAATATGAGGTCCTAGTAATCTATTACATTTCTCCACTTTGCTACCCTAAGCACATACACTTATTTTGTGTTAATTCATTTCCCCTTGGTTACTAGTTCAGCTTCTCTTCTTGTTGAGCATATATTCACATTTATTGACTAATTCTTAGAATTGCCTGTTTATATTTTTTGCCCAGTTTTCAATGGCTTTATTAACTTATAAGAAGTCTGAAAAGTTTAATATGTGACAGATTATTTTTAGTTTGTTTCTTATCTTCTAAAATTGTTTGTGTCTTCATTAATTACAAGTATTTAAGAGCTTGGTGCAATCAACTGTATTGAACAGTGGCTGTTCCATTTCTGTTTTGTTGTAAGTCTGCTTGCTTAGTGCTGTCTTAGTATTAGTCAGTCTTCCTTTTCAATGACTCTTCTTTCTAACTTGGCCTGATTTGAGTCTAGCTAAAACATGTCAGATATTATGTTTCTTCTGGTGTCCTCTAGGTGGGACTCAGAAAAATTTCTGCTGCACTGTGTACGACTTAAGTGAAGACTAGTGTCTTCTAGCTCAGAGGCCATAAATGAGCCTATGGCAAAGAGCCTCACAAGCTCTATAGGTTTACACTATGTTCGCACTGTCTAGTCCAGCATGAGAAAGACACAGAATATTTGTTACTCAAAAGTCTAACTCCTTACTCCCATATTATGTGAATTCTCTCTCTCTCTCTCTCTCTCTCTCTCTCTCTCTCTCTCCCTCCCTCCCTCCCCCCTCTCTCTCTTTCTCTCTCTCTCTTGGTTTTTTTGAGACAGGGTTTCTGTGTAGCTCTGGCTGTCCTGGAGCTTACTCTGTAGACCAGGCTGGCCTCGAACTCAGAAATCCGCCTGCCTCTGCCTCCCAAATGCTGGGATTACAGGCATGTGCCACCACGCCCGCTGTGAATTCTTAAAATTCAAATGAATGAAGGGTTTAGAATGGTCTCTTAGAGTTGCTAGAAATGCATTCATTATCTAGGAGTCACAGAGTTACTAGTACATATATACATATATGTAGATATGTATATGTATAGGGAATCTTTACCTTAATAGAGGTATGAAAGAACATCTGTCTCTGTCTGTCTGTCTGTCTGTCTGTCTGTCTGTCTGTCTCTCTCTCTCTCTCTGACACCCACACCCACACACACACACACACACACACACACACACCATTCACACATCTCCTATGCAGGTTCTCAGATCTTTTCTTTTACAGCTGGGAGTTTATGTTGTCAACATGATAGAAGAGGTGATTGAGATCCTTTTAAAGCAATCTTAATACTGTATTCTGGCTAACAGCAATCACTGATTCTGCTGATGGCAAACAGTGCTACATAGTGAGCCAATAGACACAGGCATGGCAAACTGGCACCTTGGCACCTTTTCTTTTTTTCACAATGACGCTGACAAATCTGCTCTGATGATTTAGTTTACTTTGAACTGTTCCTTTTGTAGAAAACACACAGCCACAAGTCTATTCCAATGGTCAGGTGGCCCAGTAGGATGGGGAAATGGGTATTTTACAATTTTTCCTTTTTCCTTTTCTGAACGGGAAACCTCCAAACTGAAAACATGAAACCTATGGTCTCGTTACACTTGAACTATGCCTGGAAACGCTATGAGAATTTCAGAGTCAGATGTGGTACAGAAGCACAGCAGATATAGGACGAGCACTAACTCCAATTACAACAGGGCTGGCTTCATTGCAGGGCTCTGGGCTCCATCCATGTGACTGAAAGAACGAATTTAACTTCTCTATACTGTTTCCTCCTCAGTAAAAATAGGCCTTATTGAAGCCTGTCCACTAGCGTTGGCATAAGGACCACATATGTTACTAACACACAAAGGAGCCAGAGCAGCTCCTACAGATGAGCACTCAGTACAACTTTAAGGCTATTGCTATTACTAATACATGCTAACATCAACACTGTCACTAACACTAATACTGCCTAACTCCCATTTAGCAAATCTGAGTCTATTTAGACTCCAAAAGTTGCATGGTTCACTTGAGTTAGGAATTAGTCAGTGTGGACCTCAGGTGCACTAAGGGATTCATTAACATTTTTTCAAGTGTTTCCACAACATAAGACAGCTTGAAAATAATGGAACTGAAAAAAAACCCAGAAAATCTAGAAAAAAAATCCCTTCTCTCTGAAGAATGAGGCTATTTTTGTGTTCTATCCCAGATGGTAAATAATTATATTTGTTTAGCTCAAATAAGGATTCAAGCTTTTATTGATCAACAAATCTGCCTACATTAGATCTGTGCCTCTGCTTGACACCATGAAGTTAGAATCACACAGATACATAATATTATAATGGTTGGAATCCCACTAGGTTTCCTGAGCACACTTAAAAGTTCTAGTTCTATAGTAGATCCAATATTCTAGTTAGTTCTTCTCACAAATATGCAAAATCAAACAAACAAAAGCAATAACCACTGTGAAAGTATGTATTCTGGGAGGAATAGGTGGACCACAGATAATAAGCAAGCAGTCTCCCAACTTTTACATTTAATATCATTGTAATATTTGTCTTAAGTTAGGGTTTTACTGCTGTGAACAGACACCATGACCAAGGCAAATCTTAAAGGACAATATTTAAATGGGGCTGCCTTACAGGTTCAGAGGTTCAATCCATTATCATCAAAGTGGGAGCATGGCAACATCTAGGCAGGCATGGTGCAGGCAGAGCTGAGGATTCTACATCTTCATCTGAAGGCTGCTGGTTGAAGACTGGCTTCCACAAAGCTAGGATGAGGGTCTTAAAGCCCACACCCACAGTGACACACCTACTCCAACATCATACCTTCTAATAGTGCCACTCCCTGGGACAAGCATATACAAACCATCACAATATTTAATTGCAATAAAGAGAAGACACATTACCATAGAAAAGCACTAGCATATACAGTTTCCTATAATCATGTGCAGACAGTAGAGAAGAAAGGCCTGACAGGGCAATGGAAAGTTCCAGGGCGTTAGCTGTATATGAGGGAACTCTTGGCTACATCCAGGAAACTCACACATCCACCCTCACAATCAAGGAACACGCCAACCCGGCCAGCTGGTTTCTCTATATAGTGATGAACTTCTGGACAGGTGGTGAGGAGACTGTAATGATCACCCTTCTTCAAATACACAAGAAGAAATGCACCTTCAGATCCAATTTCATAGTTTCCCTTCTTTAACCAGTGATTGGTACAGACTCCTAGAGTCCATTGCTCATAGTCTTTCAAATCCAGCTCCCAGTAATGTTTTCCAGTGGTGAAGCTCTCTGCTCCCCAGGAAGCACGACAGGATCCAGCATTTTTATAGTAAAGTCTAGAGGTGACTCTTCCGACATCAAAGACTTGGCTTGGGTTGCAATTGAGTATGATTAAATTTTGAAAGAAAATTTTCACTGTGAAAAGAGACATTTCAGTTAAAACAAATATTTACATTTATCAGGTGTGTGAGAGAGAGATTCTTAGACATTTACTAGGTCTTAAATATAGAAAGTCTAAGACTAGTAGGGTAGCTATAGCCCAGATAAATCAAAGTCAAGAAGTTCACCCAAGTAACAGAATGAGCACATAAAGAAAACTTTGTTGAAAATCTGTAGAAGCTGCAGAGGTGGAAGCCACAGCACAGAGCAGCACAGCTCTGTCAGTGGCTTTAGGTTACACCGGGCAAACAAGCTGTGTGCAATGCAGTGAGAACCCCCTGAAGTCTGTATCCCTGAGTCTCCATGAAGAGTTATTCCTAAGTCCTAGGCCAGGATTGCTTTCATCTTATTGTGTTTTTTTAATCCCACCATGCAGATTTGTACCAAAGATAAACCTAAGCATGCATTAGAAGTTGTTCCCTAGTAGCAACTGTCTGCATTTAACTAAACCCTGGTTCCACTGATATTCTTTCCCTTTGATGTCACAATCCATATTTTGATCTCCCACTGTAATTCAGACTGCCCTGTGTCTTATCAACTTGTTTTATTTTTATTGCCTGTGATTTATGGCTTTGTCTGTTTGGCATTTTTTTTAAGGATCATTTCTGTAGTTTCTTTGAGATAGGATTTCTTGCTCTATACTCTTGACTGGCATGGAACTCACTATGTCAATCTATTCGGCCTCAAACTCTTGGGCAGTCTTCCTGATGCCATGGTTTTAATACTGGGGTTACAAGTGGGTGCCACTATATCTTGTGAAGTCTTAATCTATGGAGTATAATACACTTTCAAAATTCAACCTATAGCTGAGCGTGGTTTCACATGTCATTAATTAAAGCATTTTGGAGCCAGAGCTGGGTGGATCTCTGTGAGTCTGAGCCCAACCTGGTTTACAGAGCTAGTCCCAGGATAGCCAGGGATACAAAGAGAAATAATGTCTCCAAACTAAACATTGAATTGCTAAAATATGTAACAGAAAACATACAAACATTTTAATCGCTCTGAATTCATCATTCTGTGTGTCTAAAGGAACAAATGATACTATATTTTTCAGCCTGAATCATGTACATCACTAAATTGGTATTCATTAATCTTCATTTGTAAAATGACTGTTTGGCCAAATATGATTACAATGTGGCTTAACTAGACATATCTTTTCAGGGAATTAAAATATTCATTGTACAAAGATTATCTCACTGTTGAAGGGGGCACCTCTGGTCATTATATCAGTGCTGATACTCACCTTGGAAACAGCAGAACCTTGCAATCAGCCCAGGATTGGGATGGGCACTGAGTTTTGGTTTCATACCCTGTGTCATCAGGCTCAGCTGCACTAACTCACTCCTGCAAGGAGAAGACAGTGATCGGCCTGTGCTACAGATATCACCCCAGTGATGAGGAGAAATCTCCACTGGGAGCTAAGTATTCAAACCCTTGTCACACCTGACAACTGAAGTTCAAGATCAGGAACCCATGGTGTAAGGAGAGGACGGACTCCTGAGAGTGCTCAAGTGTCCTGTACACATGTGCACTCACATAGGTATTCCGAACAAGTCAAATTAATAAAAGGAAACACTTACATAAACAGTTTTCACACAGAACATTGTCTGATATTAAAGAAACCCCATGGTCAGGGGACAGGGTAGTTTCCTCTTAGATGCTCTTTCTCAAGCCCTTCCTGTTCCCAACCTCTTTCCTATGCTTCCAGCCCCTTTCTTCTACTACCAAGAAAGTACAGCCCATGGTCCTCAAAGATTAGGATTTGAAAATGACAAATTTTAGCTCCACCCCATTACATACACTCCTTCACTCAGGGTGAAAGAAAAGACAGTGTCTGGTAATGCCAAACAGATATCATATCCATGAGCACAATCCCAAACCCATCATCCATAAACAACTAAGTATTTTCTATATAATGTGTATCTGTACATTGCTAAGAGAGCTTGTTCAGCTTTGTACCATAGTTCAGGGTATTCTGGCTTACACTGAGGATTAAACTCACCTTCTGAACAAGTCATCCAAATCCTGCAAACAAAACAAGAGAAGCTTAGATATCTGAAGAAACAGCACACAATATTGCTCTCTCTCTCTCTCTCTCTCTCTCTCTCTCTCTATATATATATATATATATATATATATATATATATATAAAATCTTTTTTTTAGATATTTATTTCTTCATTTTATGTATATGAGCACACTATTGTTCCCTACAGACACACCAGAAGAGGGCATCAGATCCCATTACAGATCGTTGAGAGCCACCATGTGGCTGCTGGGAATCGAACCATTGGAAGAACAGTCAGTGCTCTTAACCACTGAGCCATCTCTCCAGGCCATTAAGTTTTATATCTTTATATATAAAAAAGTTTTATTATTTTTATATAATTGTCAGTCATCACTACACTGATTAACCCTGCAAATGTATTTTCATGTACCAGGGTAATGCCATGAAGTGGATTATCACAATGGAATGAATTCTTAATGAAATCAGGCTGTGAGAATATTTGAGAAGCAGCATATGGGTAGGAGTTATACACTGCTTTGTAACATGCAGCTGTCTGCAAAGAGGACTTTCTTTGATCTTGTATACAAAGCATAGGATACTTTCATTAATGGTACTTCAAAACTGAGGCCTAACTCCTACATGGTGCCTCTGTAACTCTAGAATTTTGGGTTTAGGTCTCAGGAATCCTGTGAGTACAAGGCTATTGTGCACCACAAAAGAAGACCATATATCAAATCCCCCACTTCCCAAAGAAATCTCAAAAACCCAGCTTTCAGACAGAACAAACTTATGGTAGACTCCTTTAAAACTGTACTAACATCCAAGAGGAGGTAAAATAGGGTGTTTGGTAACAAGAATCACTTAATTTGGGGTTTCCAAGAAGCAAGCTACAAACACAAAAAGATGAGATAGTCAATGGGGAATCTACTGACACAATGTCAACAAGCTTGCTCTTTTTAGGCTATTACAGAAATTATCTCTCCAGATTTTTCTTAAAACCTGATAATAAGTACAGGGGATATAGAAAGGGATCTCAGCTGTAACAGTCATAGGTGTGGCCTCAGATAATAAAGCTGTTCCACCCACTCTTCCATGCTTACCTGCAGCAGCAACCCCTCATATGGCTTCTGGGACATGGCATTCAGCTCCTGAAACATTTCTACTAGTTGACTCCTCTTGTGGACCATCATGGCTTCACTTTTTCTCAGCCCCTCTAAAATTGTATTGCTTTGATTTTTCATATGCTCCATACATTGATTCTCTTCTTCATCGAGGGGCGGATGTAGTTTGCTATACTCCATCCTGATCATTTCCTCCCGTCGGGTCACATAGTGCTGGAGGAAAAGGGACATCCTAGATCACATTTGGAGAGTAGTGGATCTTCTCCACTGAATTCTATGTTTAAATTCACCTACAGGATCCCATTAGGGTGCTGTACACACTGATTTACTATCTGCACCTTTCAGAAAATGTAAATTATTTGATTTTAGACATTTCTTCGTTATTAATAGAGGAAGCAAACAAACCTATCCTTTTCTCTTAGCATTTTCTTCTATTAAATGAGATTCTGAGCTATCTGGAGAAAAAAAGGTTTTGACTGATAATATGTTCACTCAAAAATGCAACTTTAGGCCGGGCGGTGGTAGCACACACCTTTAAGCCCCACTTGGGAGGAAGAGGCAGGCAGATTTCTGAGTTTGAGCCCAGCATGGTCTACAGAGTAAGTTCCAGGACTGCCAGGGCTACACAGAGAATCCCTGTCTCAGAAAAACAAAAAACAAAAAGAATGGAAAAGAAAAAAATGCAACTTTGCACATACATAGCAACCAAAATTCCAAGTGGAGTCATAGAGTCTGATGTACTCTGCTAAACACTCTGAAATCACCCATTATTATCAACCTTTTCTGCCACACAGCCCGGCCTTTCTCTCTGTGTTCAAAACTGGATGTTGCCTTTAAGTATTTAAGGTTAACAGAAAAGCAATTCCTAGCATCACGCCCCATGTATGATCTTCAAATTGTGAGTGAACAATTTTGCAAGATATCTGCCTCTGTTTGACTTTACACATCAGGTCAAACCCACCGACCACTGAGCGATTGTTCTCCTCTCTGCCCATAGATCGATCTCCTGTTCTTGGAACTTCTCCCATAAAGATGCCATTTGCTTTTCAAGTTTCAGCTGGAATAAATAAACAACCAAATAAATACATAAATAAATATATATCATCCTTAGATAAATAATGTTACCTGACAGACAAACTCAACTGAACACAGGTACTTTAGAGTGTGTAGAAGAAGGATCTCAGAGCTGTTTCTTTTTATTTTTAGTAACTATGGAACTTTAGGTTTCAAACCATAGAATTACACAACCACCCTGTGATCAATGTGATGGATTGTAATTGACAACTGTCGGGATAATTAGCATCTGATTGGGATCCCCACATGCTTCTAACCAGCTCATTCCAATGCACTTTTAGGATTTTAGTCACATGTCACGAGCACTTTTTTTTTTCTTTTGGTTTTTTGAGACAAGGTTTCTCTGTGTAGCCCTGGCTGTCCTGGAACTCACTCTGTATACCAGGCTAGCCTCGAACCTAGAAATCTGTCTGCCTCTGCCTCCCAAGTGCTGGGATTAAAGGTGTGCGCCACCACGCCCAGCTACGAGAACTTTTTAAAGGTGTAAATTTACAATGATTATACTTTTCAGTGGCATTAATCTAATGAATCATGAAACTAGAAATGATATTTATACTTATGCACCTCTCAAGAAATGTTTACATTTTACAGTCATTCCTCACTCCCTCTTTAAAAAGTGCCAAGATTTGGAGTACAGTGGGTTCCTTACAACCAAGACAAGCATCTCCCAGTGGTGTGCTAAGCTTCTGTCTCTCAAGCTCTCATCCTTTTTTTCCCCCAGAAGCATCACTTACCATTTGCATACAAATATGCACTCCAGTAGTGCAGTGTGTGTGACCTCTGTGATCTTGGGAGTCAGAACACAATTGGCAGGGGAGGGTGCTGCTGCTCTCACTACAGAATTCTGTCTTTCTCTCCTCGTGGGTCTTGCACTTGTGCTCCTCAGAACTCAAATACTTCATGAGCCTGTTTTTTCTCACATTGGATACCAGATTCCTCATAGCGATGTTCCTTATGAGCCCATAATAGTTTGGTTGCCTACATATAGGGCAGAAGTCAGGGACTCTGAAGTCTTCTGAAGAAAAGATGAGACAGGGGTTGCAGAAGATATGACCACACCCTAAGTGAACTGGTTCAAAAAAGATGTCCTGGCAAATGAGGCAGGAGAGTGTTTCCTGGGGGGGTTGCAAAATGTCTGACTCCATTTTTCTGAGGGGAAAAAAGTAGAATTATTATTATTGGAGCAGAGAGGAAGAGCAAGAGACTAGACAAAATTTGATTCAACTTGTGATTAAATTCTAATTATGGCAATATAGACTTCTTCTTCTTCTCCTCCTTCTTTTTAATGCCAGAACTTTTCCTGACAGACATACTGCCTGATGTGATGTCATTCTAGATCTACCATCTACATTCCTCCTGAAGACTTCAGCCCACATTGGTATGTTTTTAAAGGCCAGAGACATTCCTCTTCAATGTTATAGAGAAAAAACCCTGGGCAGTGGTGACACACGCCTTTAATCTCAGAGATTGTGAGGCAGAGGCTGGCGGATTTCTGAGTTCAAGGCCAGCCTGGTCTACAAAGTGAGTTTCCAGGACAGCCAGGGCTACACAGAGAAACCCTGTCTCGAAAAAAACAAAAACAAAAACAAAAAACAAAAGGAAAGGAAAGGAAAGGAAAGGAAAGGAAAAAGGAAAAAGGAAAAAGGAAAAAGGAAAAAGGAAAAAGGAAAAAGGAAAAAGGAAAAAGAAAAAAGAAAAAAGGAAAGGAAAAAGGAAAAAGGAAAATGGAAAAGGAAAAAGGAAAAAGGAAAAAGGAAAAAGTAAAAAGAAAAAAGAAAAAAGGAAAGGAAAAAGGAAAAAGGAAAAAGGAAAAAGGAAAAAGGAAAAAGGAAAAAGGAAAAAGGAAAAAGGAAAAAGAAAAAAGGAAAGGAAAGGAAAAAGGAAAAAAAAGGAAAATGGAAAAGGAAAAAGGAAAAAGGAAAAAAGGAAAGGAAAGGAAAGGAAAAAGGAAAAAGGAAAGGAAAGGAAAAAGGAAAGGAAAGGAAAGGAAAGGAAAGGAAAAAGGAAAAAGGAAAGGAAAGGAAAGGAAAAAGGAAAGGAAAGGAAAAAGGAAAGGAAAGGAAAGGAAAGGAAAGGAAAGGAAAGGAAAGGAAAGGAAAAAAGCAGTTTCAGTATGACTGAGGCAAATTTTGTCAAAATAATTAAGCTTATGCCACCACTGCCCAGCCAAACAGCAAATTCCTTTTATAGACACAATCCATAATATCTCTGATTCTAGAGACCCTTGATTAATACAGAAGTTGGTACTGGGGACTAGGGTATTATTATGATAGGATTTTCAATTTTTTTATTTGGAAGAATATTGATTTGGTGACTTTGGATGTGGAAAGCAGTGAAGTGCTTTAAGTTGGGCTTAGTGAACCATTCTAGTAGGAATATGGAAGACATTGGTGCTGAGGGTGATTTCAACTCTGGGAGAAGGATGTCAGTATGATGCCTAGAGGCTGCTCTTGTGATATTTAGTGAATAAAAGTGGCTGCATTTTGCCCCAGTCTTAAAAATCTGCCTGAGGGTAGGTTGAAGAGATTCAGATTAATTGCATTGATAAAGGAAGTCTCAAAAATATCCAGCATAGATTTTGTTCCCTGGTTAAGTCTCATGAAGAATGTTTTGAACAATCATAGCAAGCTTAGAATGGAAAATATAAAATGCATTATTCAAGTATTAAAGGGTCACCAGCTGGTCAGTGGTGGTGCATGCCTTTAATCCCAGCACTTGGGAGGCAGAGGTAGGTGCATTTCTGAGTTAGAGGCCAGCCTGGTTTACAGAGTGAATTCCAGGATAACCAGGGCTACACAGAGAAACCTGTCTCAAAGGAAAAAGGGGGTGGCGTGGTGAAATGGAGCTTGATCATGAGTTCGAGGATATTACATTGAATTAAGGGAGTGGTGATCTTAATCAGGGGCAAGATCCCTTCCTGATAAGTTTAGATCCAGGCATGGTGATATGTGGAGAGCCTTATTTGGGTACCATGCTGCCTGACAGGAACTTGACATTGACCAAGGGCAAGGGCTGGAGCAGGAATCTGACATTGAGGCATAATAGGGAAGTAGATTAAGGCAGGAATTCTTATCTTTTGTTGTTGTTGTTGTTGTTGTTGTTTTTCCGAAACAGGGTTTCTCTGTGTAGTCCTGGCAGTCCTGGAGCTCACTCTGTAGACCAGGCTGGCCTCGAACTCAGAAATCTGCCTGTCTCTGCCTCCCGAATGCTGGGATCAAAGGCATGTGCCACCAGCAATGGCTAAGGAATTCTTACCTTAGGGTGAAACAAGAGGAACAAGCTTCAGGCAAGATCCTTGGCTTGGCTAGGGAAGTAGGCTCCAGTATTTTGGTCACCCTCACAAACCCTGGACAATTTCCTGTTTACTGTCTTGTTTGTTCCCCTTTGTACTACTATTGACCTTGATTCCCGCAGGTAATTAAACTGTTATATAAGGGGTTAAAATTATTAAACCCGCCCTTCAGTCTCAGAATGGACTGGGGTCATACTGCAGTTTTGTCTAATTGTCTCTTTCTTTTCAATCCTCACTCCTACACTGGAAAACCTCTTGACTGACTGAGCTGCCTTGGTCAGTGATACATGCCTTTAATCCCCACAGTAAGGTGACAGAGCCACGCAGATTTCAGAGATCAATCTACAGAGCAAGTTCCAGTACAGACAAGTTTAGGCAGTGAAGGAGGTAGAAAGGAGAAAGCTAGAGATAATGAAATAGAACACGGGGGCCATGCTCCATCTCCTGCAAGCAGTAGCACTCGACAGCTTCTGCCACTTAGACCTGGCTTTAGAGTCAGGAATAGAAGGGACTACTGGGATAATAGAAGTTGGTTAGCCGGAGTTAAGATTAGTGGTAATTGCCCGGCATTGGTGGCACATGCCTTTAATCCCAGCACTTGAGAGGCAGAGGCAGGCAGATTTCTGAGTTTGAGGCCAGCCTGGTCTTCAGAGTGAGCTCCAGGACAGCCAGGACTATACAGAGAAACCCTGTCTCAAAAAAAAAAAAAAAAAAACCAAAAAACAAAAACAAAAAATTAGTGGTAATTAAGAAAAGACCAGCATGGGTGTGGCGGTGGTGGCACATGCCTTTAATCCTGGCACTTGGGAAGCTGACGCAGGCAGATTTCTGAGTTCGAGGCCAGCCTGCTCTACAAAGTGAGTTCCATGAAAGCCAGGGCTATACAGCGAAACCCTATCTCAAAAACAAAACAAAACAAAACAAAACGAAACAACAACAACAAAAATAAAAAATTAACCCCCCAAAGAAGTTGAGGCTGGGCACCAGGAAGTGAACCTATGAGAGGCTATTGGTGAAGCCTAATTGCAGTGGAAGACCCATCCTATTGGAGATGCCAGTACCATGGGATGACCCCACCAAGAACAGCAGCAGCAATGGAGTGGAGTGGAGTTAACCAGAGCCTAGAGTGCTACAGAGGGCAGAGCTGGAGATGGGACTCAAGCCCTTTGCAGGAGCCCTGAAGATCATGTGTAGATCTCAGACATTGGAACAAGAAGCTATGAAGGTTGTTTGGATACACCAAGATGTATCTGAGATGTCAGAACCTTGAGGTTCCTGCCAAGGAAAGTTGTTAACACAGACTAGAACAAGCTCAAGAGAATGAAGTTTGTTGCTGCTGAATACCAGATCTGCCAAGAGCAGACAACAAGGATAAAAGGAATTGGAGATGTGAAGAGTGCTTTGACATCAGACATGGAGATGTGAAGTTTGGAGGGTGCCCAGCTGGTTTTCTGTCTTGCTTTGGCCCAGTATTTTTAACTTTATAAGGGATTACAGTTAAGAGACTGCACAAATCTCAGAAGAGTCTTTGAACTTTTTAACATTGTCAAGATTGTTATAGACTGGAGACTTTTGATGTTGGGTTAAATGTATTTTGCATTATGCTATGGCTTGGTATGGGCCTCATAGACTCATGTGTTTGAACAAGCCTATGTGATGGTTTGAATGTGCCTAACCAAGGGGTTAGCACTATTGGGATCTGTTGTCTTGTTGGAGTAGATGTGGCCTTGTTGGAGGAAGTGTGTCCCTGTGGGGTGGGCTTTGAGACCCTCCTCCCAGCCTTGTTGGAGCCAGTCTGCTCTTGGCTTCCTTTGGACGAAGATGTAGAACCCTCAGCTCCTCTAGTGACAAGTCTGCCTGGATGCTACTCTGCTTGATAATGGACTGAACCTTTAACCTGCAAGCCAGCCCCAATTATATGTTGTACCTATAAGAGATGTCTTAGTCATGGTGTCTCTTCACAGCAATTGCAACCCTAACTAAGACACTAAGCATATGGCTTTTTGATTTGGTTTTTTGTTTTGCTTTTTGTTTTTGTATTTTTGTGTATGTGTGTTTTGAGACAGGGTTTCTCTGTGTATCCCTGGCTGTCCTGGAACTCACTCTGTAGACCAGGCTGGCCTCGAACTCAGAAATCTGCCTGCCTCTGCCTCTTAAGTACTGGGATTAAAGGTGTGTGCTACCATGCCTGGCTTTATTTTTTGTTTTTTGTTTTTTTTAAGATAGGGTCTCACCTTGTAGCCTTGACTGGGCTGGAACTCACCTAGTATATAGATGTGGCAGTCCTCAACCTCATAGAAATAAGCCTCCCTTTGCCTCTTTGGTGCTGGGATTATAGCTGTGTGCCTTCACACCCAGCTTAATTATATCTTTTTGAAGGACACACTGTGTGACATCTACTGCATTGATTCTGGTCTTATTAATGAAGTATATGAGTAATGTCCCCAAGATAAAACCATTGTTAGTTATGTTTTCTGTTACTAACACCAAACATGCCCCCAAAATGTCATGAGGCTGGAGCTGGAGTCCCAAAAGTGAGCACTCTTAAAGCTAGGTCCAGTGCACCACGGGGATTATTGTCAGGCTTAAAAGAAAGTCCAGTCCTGTGGTTGTCAGAACTAGGGAGATGAGGGAACAAAAGATTACTAAGTGACTGAAGCCCAGAAAGTCCTATTTAAGATTGGTCTTAAAGCAGGGTCCTCTTTTTGTCCCAGTAGGTCACCCCACATCCATATATGGGCACTACCCTGGACTCACTGGATTTGAATATGTAGGGCCTCCTTTTTGGGGACTCCTACTCAAATCTCGGGATGGCACTCCCCAAGAAACTTGAGAGACCAGCTCGATGCAAATGCATGAGGCAGTTTAGTATCGAAGCTCCGGGATGACTCGTATCTCACACAGGAGACAGAGGAGTCGACCCTGAGGCTCAGAAGTTAGGAGTTTATATAGGAAAAGTTAGGGGGTTTGGTGTGGTTACACATAATTGGCTGATTTAAACATTAACAGGGAGAATTGGCGCACAGTTACATCAGCAAGCAGTATGTGCAGATTGGCATTTCAGCAATGTGGGAAGACGGCTTATTTTGGTTAGGAAAGGTCGGGTTAACATCAAACTGCATTGAAGGGGGAGACTGGAGACCAGGGGGCCCAGTTCAGATAGCCCATGACTCAGTGGAGAGTGGAGATTGTCTAGGCATGTCCCTTATCCTTCATGGCTAGTTAGTCTCAGAATAATTCATCAGCCTTATTTCAGGCCTGCCAGGGCATGCCCAGGCCTATCCTGCTCTGCTGCCTCTATTGTGGGCTCTGAAAAATTTAAAACTCCTTTCATTTCCCCTCTTCTAGTAACTAATTCTAATCTTAGAATTTATATAGTAGTATCTTCATATAGGAAATGGTGATCATATTTATTTTCTATTTTTTATAACTATAGGTTGATATTGGTGTTGGAGAACCATAAGTTGTACTGCATTTACCCCATCCCTAACAAAAGCAAGTCCTTTATTCATCAAACTAGGACCAAGGACCAGAACTAAGCATATAATAAGAATTGGCCCAGCAAGGGCAGAAAATAAAATGGTCACTCGTGGGGACTTGTAGATAATCTTCTCCTGAGTAGGCCCACGGGACATCGATGTCTCATCCACTAGAGCACCTTGAGCCTAGAGAACAAAAGCTGGGAAAGCAGCACATATAGAGGCAGTTTCTACCAGTAGAGGGGGCCAGCCATAGAGCAATTTATAGGTGTCAGTCGAAAACCGTCCAGGGGTGTTCCCAACCCTGAAGAGCACAGGTAGGAGATCTATCCAAGTATTAACTCCAGTCTCTGTGGTCAATTTGGTGAGGGTCTCTTTCATCAGGGTTCCAGCAACTGTTCGTGAAGCCTTCTTTCACAGATCCAGTAACCTGTCTGGAAGCAGTGAGGAGTCTCTGACATGCCTGGAGCATTAAGGCAAACAGTTTGAGCCAAATCTCATGTCATGATACACCTCCTGGGATGACTCAGTGGGTGACAAAGAAATTGGGGTACTATTCAAAAACAAAGGGGAGAGGCACCACCCAGGCCAAGCCAGTCTCCAAGGTCAATTTAGTTAAGGTCTCTCATAGGGTTTTGTTTATTTTCTCTAGCTGTCTTGAACTCTGGGGACAGTATATTCAATAATGTTTCCAATTAGTCCCCGATATCTCTGTCAATTTCTGACTTACCTTAGGAACAACAACAACAACAACAACAACAAAAAAAAAAAAACCATTGTCTAATCCAATTACCTTGGGCACTCTGAAACTCAGGAAAATTTCTTCTAACCCTGGCAGCTGTTTTCTGCTTGCTGGGGGAAGTCTCAAGCCATCTAGATTAAGTATCTATGAATGGTAAAAGATATTTATAACCATATTTTTCTGCCTTAGCTTTATAAAACCTCTATATACTCTAGGCTGTTTTTTCCTAGGTCTTTTGCCCTGTTTATTCTTTGCGGCATAAGGATTTACTTGCTGGACCTTACACTGTTCTATTAATCCCTTAAATGAGTTCATCTGTGCATTTGGCCTAGTACCCTTGGCTTACTTTCTGGGAAGTATGATTCTCTCTTCTTGTGTCACCTTCTCTTGGTAATAGCTGTTAGGGTGGCAAGCAATCTCAGTCCTTTTTTCTTCAGCATATTTTAAGTAAGGCTATCTTTCAATTTTGTCCCATTTTTTTAGTGGGTGTCTCTTACAGACCCACAACCAATATGGGTTCCCGTATATCTATTTTTGGAGCCATTTGCTCTGCCTGGCTATTGCCCACTGAGTCTTTTCCCTTTGACGTCCTGGGCAGTGGGTAATACTCATGGTTGCTGGCTTCATTAGGGCATCTAAGAGGTCCAAGATTTCCTGTTGGTTTCCTCTGATGTGAGCAGTCCTCTTGGCATATACACCTGTGGACGTGGGCTGTGGCAAAGGCATACCTGTTATCCATGTGGATGTTGATTTTCTTGCTGTCTCCAAGTTCCAAGGTCTTGATATGGGCTATTAGCTCCACTTTCTGCGTTGATATGCCAGGGGGTAAAGATTCTTCTACCCAGATGCCATTTGTGCAGTCCATCATAGCAGCACCTGCTTGTCTCTGTCCTTCATGGAGAAAAATTGCTCCTGTCTGTGGCGACTTTCAGCAGGGGTCAGTCTCTCTTTTTGGGCCAGTTACTGCAGTCCTTTGGACAGGAAGTATACCTGCCCCCTGCCATTTTGGAGAGAATGTCTTGCTCTAATAGAGAGGGTAGGAACAGCCTGGGGTGACCTTAAATGAATGGGTTACCCATCCAATCCCTAGGTCCATTGTTCTTCAGGTAGTCCATGAACTACTTTGGTGCCAGTGGCTTCTTGGACCCAAGATCTTTTCTTGGAAACAGGGCCATTGGGTTGGAAGATCAAGTGTTAAGCCCCTGTGTCCATCAGAACTGAGTGGGTTTTTCTTTTTCTCTCATAGTTATCTTGGGTTGGGGGAGGTGCCCTGAACCCACATCTCCCTTGGTCATTGTCTTCACCAGGGGCTAACATTTTTTCCATTTGGAGCATTTTTCTCAAGACTTGGGAATTCTTTTTTTTTTTTAGATTTTGTATCTGGTAAGGATCTGATTTTTTTTATTGGATATATTCTATATTTACAATTCATTTCCCTTTTTCTGGTTCCCCACCCCAAAGGTCCCACATGCCCTTTTCCTTCCCCCTGCTCCCTCATCTACCCCCTCCCACCTCACTGTTCTTGTACTCCCCCACAATGATGCTTTGGTCCATTCTAGCACCAGTGTAAGACTTGGGAATTCTTGCTCCCAGCTTCTATTTGTTAGAGCACCTCCTGGCTCAGTGACCTCACTCCTTATAGTATGTACATTGATCCTTTTTTGTCTTTTAGCCAGGATTTTCTGTAGCTTTCTTCTCTGTCATTTTTTCTTTCCTATTTTTTCTTCCTCTATCTCCCTGTCTCATTAGACTGCACTAAATTCTTCTATAGACTTTCCTAACAATCTGCACTGAATTCTTTTACAGACCTTCTTAATAACCTGTATTGAATCTTTCTATATATTTTTTCAGCAAACTATATTAAATCCCCCTAACCTGAGGTCATAGGGTGTATAGTAAAATGCTTCTATGAGCTGCTCTAGAAAAGCTGCCAGTGACTCATCTGGTCCCTGCTTAACTTTATATACCTTGGTCAAATTTGTGGGCTGCCATGCCCTCGAGACCTGCCAATGGAGTCTGGTGTTGGTCCTTCAGGTGTTTCTTACCTTTTGTCTGAGGGGGTATTATTTTCTGGCTTCCTGTAAAACAATCTTAAAGAGATTAATCAGTCTCTCCCTAGTAGGGGCGTGGGGCACTCTGGGATGACCAAAAATGAGTGAATCACTAGGTTTTACTCTAGGTTCATCATCTGAGAAGTGGTCCATGGGTAGGATTTTTGTCCCGTGGCCCCAACCACCAGTGTCTTTTTATTTTTTATCTTATCTAAAGGGATCTTAAGCACCTAGTATTCTGCCCCTGTATCAATAAAAAAAGACTTATGGGGGTCCCTTCCACTTGCAATGTTAACCTAGGCTCCAGGAGGTGAGCCGAGCCCCATGCCCTCCAATCTTTATCATCTTCTAGGGACAGCACTTTTGTCCCTTGTTCTTCTTGGGGCATTCATGGGCCCCAGTGCCCTTTGGCTTTACAGTGTGTGCATTGATCTCTCTCTCTCTAAGTGTGGTCTATCTCTTTTGGGTCTCCTGCTTCCTATCTCTCCTATCTTCGTCCTCTGTCTTTTCTCTCTATCTCTGTCATTAAGGATTGCTCCCCAGCGCCTTGCTTTTCTAACTTCCTCAATCCCTCTTCAACATGCACAGACCTTCTATCTACATACCCATTACTTTTACTTCTAAAAACCATGCATACTTTAACAATCTTTCTAGCATCTTTTCCCAAACTCTGCCGCTCCCTGCCCTTTTTGCCTTCTCTAGCTTCCCGCTCTTCTTACCTTATTTTTCTTCTTCTCTCTCACCATATCCCTTAGTCCTGCAATCCTCAATCCGATGCAATTTCTTTCTGATGTTGGGGCTGACTGCCCAATGAAAGCCATCATAACAGAGGCTCGCTGCCCCTCAGATGTAGGGTCAAAATGAGTATACCTTCTGTATGCCTCCATGAGTCTTTCCAGAAAGATTGAAGGGGGTTCAGTCACCCCTTGCATGACCTCTCTTATCTTTAGCCAAATGATAGACACTGCTGAACACCTGAACAGAGCATCGGTCTTTAGCCTTCTGGCACAAGAACACCTGACAGATTTAAAGAATCAGGAATTATTAAGCCATATAATAATTTATGGACACATTAAGTTTGTCTGTAGATGAAGATAGGCAATCTCTTCCTCATAACAGAAGCAACTTTATACATGCTGTTTCTCCAAGAAAGGGAAGCTGTCAGGAGCAGACTAGTCTCTATAACAGAAAAAAAATAACACTAAACATCATATTCCATGGACTTCTGACAATTTTTAAAAATCCAACTTTCTATGTAAAGTATGTGGATTGTGACTGTTATCTGTTAAACTATCTTCAGCTATTTCTGATTAAAACATAGAAAACACCCTAATAATAAACTCAGAGCCTTATATTTTATTTGGCCCCAAACTCATAGGCTTACACATCTTAGATCTATAACAATAACAGCAAAGAACGACTGGGTGTAAATCCTGTACTTTTACATATTTTTGTATTTATACCAATGAAAACTTTGATTTTGTATCAAAATAAAATGTCTATCACATAAGAATTTATGCCTTGAACATAATAACAATTTCTGTAATATAAACAAAGTCTCAAAACAAGACTTTAATATCACCGAGACAGATTTTTTGCTTAATGTTTTAAAATCTAGTCCTTTGGAGGTCTCTCTTATTTGACATCTTTATCAGAGAAACAATATAACCATAAAGCTTAATATCATATCATAATAATTTAAACAGTTTAATATAAATGAAATAAACCATCTGTACCAACTTAAATTCAGAATTCCCATATCCACCACCTTGAGTGTCTTATTAAGACTTTATTTTCTCCACCAGAGGGCCTTCAAAGTATCTTGTCTCTTCTTTGTTTTAACTTGGTGGAGAACGACCTTGCAGCTGCAGTTGGGAGTTTTTCTTTAGAAGAAGAAACTATAAAGAAAAGGGGGTGGGCATGCAACCAGGAGCCCAGGCAAACAGTTTAACCTTGGAGTTCTCAGGCTGAGAGCAGAGAAAAGGGAAACAAAAAAAGAACAAGCTCTGTGTCTAAAAATATTGAGTTGGGGTCTAAGAGAGTTGCTTTTCAGTCAGTCTAAATCTGAGAACACAGAACAAGATACAAAATAACACCATCTAGACAGCCTGAAGCTGCCACCATCAGGCCTCTAGATTTAAGAACATAGAACAAGGAAAATCAACACAGAATTTGCCCCTAGAGCGCCAGACATCAGGTGCCCTTGCAGTAACCAAACCAGATTTCAGCAAAACTCGGCTCCCGACTTTATTGCTGTTTACAGATGGAGAAGATGCTTACTCAGCCCTCCTCCAGACCCCTGCGGTCTAGCAAGGTTGCCAGTCAAACCTACCACACCAGACAGGCTCTCTGAGCCCCCGACACAAGTAAAACTAAAATTTTCAGACCGGCTTACAGCAAAGAACAAAAAACACAAGAACAGAACAAAAACAACAGACACTAACACATCCAAGCACACTTGTCCGTGTCTGGACTTGAACCAAACAGCTGAACGTGACCTCTGACAGAGTGGAATTCTACGTCCACTCCCACCTGGGTAAAAGGAGCACTCCATCTCCTTTGTTCAGAAAAACCACAGCCTGTCCTTATCCTGACTGTCCACAGCCAGGATTTCCAAGCCACCCACAGCCAGGTTCTCCTGGCTCCCCACCTGTGGAACGTCCTCCACAGGCCGCGGCCTTGTGGGACCCAAGGGTGTCCTCTCTTCCACGGCCAGAGGGTCCTCACGGACCGCAGAGGCAGCCGCACAGAGTGGGATTCCATGTCCACTCCCTCTGTGGCCACTGAACAAGACACACATACATACATATCATACACATATATACACAGACAGCAGCACCACACTCACACCAATGTACCTCCAAGGGGTCTTCGGAGTTCCTGGGGGCTATGTAGTTTCCCGGCCAATGCACCAAAAGTGTAGGGCCTCCTTTTTGGGACCCCCTATTCAAATCTTGGGATGGCGCTCTCCAAGAAATTCGAGAGACCAGCTTGCGGCAGTTTAATATCGGAGCTCCAGGACAACTCGTATCTCATGCAGGAGACAGAGGAGTCGACCCTGAGGCTCTGAAGTTAGGGGTTTATATAGGAAAAGTTAGGGTGTTTGGCATGGTTACACATAATTGGCTGATTTAAACATTAACAGGGAGAATTGGCGCACAGTTACATCAGCAAGCAGTACATGCAGATTGGCATTTCAGCAATGTGGGAAGACAGCTTATTTTGGTTAGCAAAAGATCAGGTTAACCTCAAACTGCATCGAGGGGGGAGACTGGAGACAAGGGGGCCCAGTCCAGATAGGCCATGACTCAGTGGAGAGTGGAGATTGTCTAGGCATGTCCCTTATACTTCATGGCCAGTTTTTTCTCAGAATAATTCAACAGCCTTATTTCAGGCATGCCCGGGCATGCCCAGGCCTATCCTGCTCTGCTGCCTCTATTGTGGGCTCTGAAAAATTTAAAACTCCTTTCAAATACATAAATAATTTAGGAAGGGATGACAAGAATTTGGGAGGGAGGCTGGAGGGGATGTGATCTTGGGGCCTCCTAAGAAATGAGCAAGGAAAAGTTGGGGGAAGGAAAGAGGGACATGGAAGAGATAGAGATTCCACAAGACCAACAGTGTCAACTAACTTTGAGCCTTAGGGAGTTCCCAGAGGCTGAACCACCAACAGAAGAAGATACATGGGCTCTACCAAGCCCCCACCCCACCCCCTGCCCACATATATTGTAGATGTTCAGCTTGGTCTTAATGTGGGTCCCCAAACATATAGAGCAGGGTTTGTCCTTGAATCTGTTACCTTAACTGAGGATCTGTTCCCTTAACTGGGCTGGCTTGTACGCTTCAGCGGGAGAGGATGTGCCTAGCCCTGTAGTGACTTGATGTGCCAGGGCAGGGGATAGCCAATGGAAGGCCTCCACTTCTCAGAGGAAAAGCTGAAGGGGGATGGAAGGAGGGAAAGTGTGAGGGAGAGTATAAGGAGGAGGAAGTGATTTGGATGTAAAGTGAAGAAACTATTTTAAAAGAAAAGAAAGAAAACAAGTCTTTCATAAACAAAGCTAGGTACAAACCCACTGAGAGTACATATGTGGACCATTCTGAAGACTTCTTCAAGATTTGAGAACCTCAGTAGAATTGTCATGCTTTCAGGGCAGTGGTGGTGCACACCTGTAATTCCCAGCACTCTGGGAAGCAGAGGGAGGTGGATTTCCGAGTTTCAGGCCAACCTGGTCTACAAAGTGAGTTTCAGGACAGCCAGGGCTACACAGAGAAACCCTGTCTCATAAAAAAAATCCAAAAAAAAGGAATGTTAGGTTTACACATCTCCGAACTGTAACATGAAGTGCTTTATGTTTCCTTCCTGGCAAGTGTTTCTGGCTCTACTGCTTTCAAATGTTCTAACAAAATATAGTTTATTAGTTTGTTTCTTCCCCTTGAGACAATTCTTAAAATTGCATTCTCTGAAAATCATACATTATCTACATTCCAAATTCTGCCCCTCCTCCAAGTCCCCTACACAGAGCCCCACCCCATCCCATCCTCCTTCCCCTTCTCCTCTGAGATGGTGAGACCATCCCTGGGTATCCCCCAATCCTGGACTATCAAATCTCTGTAGGGTTAAATGAATCCTCTCCTACTGCAGCCAGAAAAAGCAGTCCTGTTGGGGACCAGATTCTACTAACAGTCTTCAGGGACAGCCCCCCCTCTCCAGTTGTTAGGGGACCCACATGGAGACTGTGCTGCACATCTGTTACCCATGTGCCAGGGCCTCTAAACAGTCAGTGTGTGCTCTTTGGTTGGTGGCTCAGTCTATGAGAGCGTCCAAGGGTCCAGGGTTGTCGTCTCTGTTGGTCTCTTTGAAGTTCCCATCCTATGTAGGGCCTTCAGTCCTTCAGCTAGCTATTCCAAAAGATTCCCAACCTCCTTCCATTTTTTTCTCCTCTGTTAATCTATGTTTCAGTCAGCTGCTGGGTATAGCATCTCAGAGGACAGTTATGCTAGGCTCCTATCTGCAAGCATAACAGAGTATCATTAATAATGTCAGTAAATGTTGCTTCCCTATGGGATGGGTTTCAAGTTAGTTGAGCAGGTTGGTGGTTGGCCATTCCTTCAGTCTCTGTTCCACCTTTGTCCCTGCATTTTTTTTTTAGACAGGACAAACTGTTGGGTCAAAAGTTTTGTGTATGTTGTGGGGTTGGGTGGGGTGTGTGTGTGTGTGTGTGTGTGTGTGTGTGTTGCTGTCCTTATCTCTTTACTGGGGATCCCCCATGGCTACTCAGTGTGGCCTCTTCTGGTTTAATAACCCCACTGATAGACATCTAGGCCAAGGTCACCTGCCTTGACTCCTGGGAGCCTTCCCCATACCAAATCTCTGGCACTTCCTAGAGATTTCCCCATCACCTCACCATCCTCTTTTATTTTGATTTTGTTAATCTGGGTGTTCTGTGTCTGTCAGTTCATCTGAATAAGGATTTACAATCTCACTGACTTTCTCAAAGAACTAAAGAATTGTTCCCTTTGTTTCTATTTTACTGATATCAGTCTTCAGTTCATTTCTTGTCATGTACTACTTTTTAGTGTGATTTCTTCTTTTTATTCTAGAGCTTTTAGGTGTGCTATTAAGTTGCTACTATAAGGTTTTTCTCTAGCTCTGCTTTTGTGTTCTGGAGACAGAGTTTCTCTGTGTAGTCTTGACTGTTCTGGAATTGGATCAGCAGACCAGACTTGCCCTTGGCCATGAAGGTTAAGGGACGTGCCTAGACAATCTCCACTCTCCACTGAGTCATGGGCTATCTGGACTGGGCCCCCTGGTCTCCACTCTCCCCCCTTGATGCAGTTTGAGGTTAACCCGACCTCTTGCTAACCAAAATAAAGTCTTCCCACATTGCTGAAATGCAAATCTGCATGTACTGCTTGCTGATGTAACTGTGCGCCAATTCTCCCTGTTATTGTTTAAATCAGCCAATTATCTGTAACCCCACTAACCCCCCTAACTTTTCCTGTGTGAGATACGAGTCGTCCCGGAGCTTTGATATTAAACTGCCTCATGCATTTGTATCAAGCTGGTTTCTCAAGTTTCTTGGGGAGCGCCATCCCGAGATTTGAGTAGGCTCCCCAAAATGGAGGCCCTACAGTACACGGGCCTTTGAAAGAATTTTTCACATTAAATGCGACTGGATGGCAATATTAAGTATGAAACACAAAACCTAGGGAGAATTATACTATTTTTACAAAAGTGCATGTAAATTTTTTATTTTATTTATCTTTAAGTGGTTTCATATGGCATTTGATTGGTTGGTTGTTGTGTTCTGTTTTTTTGGGTTTTTAGAGATTGTTTGTTTATTTGTTTGATTTTGGATAAGGCTCTCTTTTATGTAGCTCCTGCTGTGCTGGAATCAGTTATGTAAACTGGCCTTAAATTAACACATCCACTTACCTCTGCCTCCAAAGTCCTGGGATTAAAGGTGTGTACTATAATGCTCAACCAATATTTGTTTTTATTACCAAAATCTTAAGTAAAACACACCCCTCTTAAGGTTTTAAATGCACATAGTGACTACCACGTAATGAAAATAAAGCAGCTCTCGAGAACTTGGAAGGCAGAGGCAAGAAGAGCACTCAGTTCTAGTACAGCCTGGTTGACAAAGCGAATTGAAGATCAGCCAGGGCCACACAGAGAAACCCTATCTCCACAAAAAAGGAGAGAGGTGAGAAAGGAAGAAAAAGAAAGGAGGAGAGAAAGAGAGAGAAAGGAAGGAGGAAAGAAGGAAACAAAGAATCAAAAGACAAGACAGAAAGAAAGATACAGGAAGGAAGGGAGAAAAAGAAAGAAAAGAAAGAGCTCTCATGGAAATATACAATTCTGGTTCATTACTTGGAAGAGATTTAATTGCAAATTAATTAAAACCTCTGGCCCCTGTCATTTCTAGATGGCTTCTCAGAGAGGATGATCTAGATGAATTTTTGCAGACCAGGTCTTCATTGTCCTAGATGAGTTGCTTTCTTTACCTAGGTGTAGTGGGTCCACAGATGACACCCACAACTGAGTGAGCGTCAATAATTCAGCCTGCTGAGCTGACTGACCTTGTAATACCCCTCTGTTTTTATATTATAAAGAATCAGATATTGACCTTTGGGCACTGGACTTAGTTTTGATAATAGCAAGAGAGAAGAAAACGTACACTTTTGACAATATACTGAGTTGTTTAGGGGTTCCTATAGAACACCCCTTGGACAACAACTCAATTAGAAGAAAGCCATTCTCAGTGCTGGAAACTTCAGCTGGTGACAAGAGATGTCCAGTTGAGGCTGCCTCCCCATTATTTAGGAGCCCATTCATTTAGATCACTTCATATATGTATACACAGAAGGAAGCTGTTGCTGTATTAGGTTCCCGTGCTATGATTCAAATAGCCCTTAATTTTAGCTGTCTCTCCCCATATTTGCAGTTTTCCCTGTCCTCCTGTCCCTTCCCTACTTGATCTTCTCATTCAAGCCCCGTCATGCATTCATCTATATCTACCTATTACAAATTCCTTTTCCTTGAAGCGACTAAGTATCTGTCTTACATATAACTTACATATAGTTACTCTATATGTAACTGCTGAGGTCATACAGATTATATCTCATGTTTACAATTGGCTTATAACCACTTATAAATTAACAGTTAAAATCTGTTTTTTTTTCACTTGAAAAAAACAGTGAAAAGTGTTTAAAATGCTATGTGTGCCTTTCTGTATCTGGATTACCTCAATTTAACTTTATAGTTCATTGTATTTGTCTGCAAGTGCTTTTTCCATTATTTAATTTATTCACTTTACATCCCTATTACTGTCCCCAGTCCTGAACCTCCTCTCAGAGATTCCCTCTACCCATGTCCCCCCTTCTTCTCTGAGAAAGTGGGGCCCTCCTGGGCATTCCCCTACATGGCCCAACAAAATTTCTGCATGGTTAGGCATTCTCTCTCTCTCTCTCTCTCTCTCTCTCTCTCTCTCTCTCTCAGACCAAGCAAAGCATCCCAGTTGGAGAAATGGAATCCACAGATAGGCTACAGCTTTAGGGACAGCCCCAGCTCAAGTTGTTGGAGGCCCCAAATGGAGACTGAGCTACGTATCTGCTACATATATGCTGGGGGCCTCTGTCTAGCCTGCCTAAGCCCTTTGCTTGGTGACTCAGTTTCTGAGAGCACCTCAGTGGTCCAGGTTAGATGACTCTTGGTTTTCCTGTGGAGTTCCTATCCCAGTCAGGGACTTCCATCCCCCCTCTCCCCAACTCTTCAATAAGACTCCCCAAGCTCTGTCCAATGTTTGGCTCTGTGTCTCTGCATCTCTTTCAGTCAGCTACTGGGTGGAGCCTCTCAGAGGACGGTTATGCTAGGCTCCTGTCTGCAAGCATAACAGAGTGTAATTGGTAGTGTTTGCCCATGGATGGGTCTTAAGTTGGGCTGATTACTGGTAGACCATGTCCTCAATTTCTACTCCATCTTTGTCCCTCTATCTTTTTTTAGACAAGACAAATTTTGGGTCAAAAGTATGTAGGTGGATTGGTGTTCTTATCCCTCTACTGGAGGTCCTATTTAGCTACAGGAGGCAGCCTCTTCAGGCTCTCTCCCATATATTCCCAATGCTATGAATCTCAACTAAGGTTACCCACATTGAGTCCTGGGAGCCTCCCCCATCCCAGGTCTCTGGCATGTCCTAGAGATGCCTTCCACCCCCATCCCAGCCAGCTGCAGATTTCTATTCATGCTCTTGGATCTCTCTCTTTTTCTTGTCTCTCCCATACCTGATCCTGATCCCCCCTTTTCCCTCCCTGTCCCTTCTCTTAGTCAGTTCCCCTGTCCCTCTGCCTCCTGTGACTATTTTATCTTCCCCTTCTAAATGAAATTCAAGCATCCTTGCTTGGGCTTTCCTTCTTGTTTTGTTTCTTAGTGTTTATGGAGTATATCATGTGTTTATTGTGAAAATTCCTTTCAAAAGGTTCATAGGCTAAGTAAAACTTAGGAAAGTATGTGGTAAAAGTTGAAGGTGAGTGAATTCCTACTATATCATGGTGGGGAAACCCAGGTTGTAACCAGAGCAAGAGAAAATGCCACAAAAGAGAGTACTGCTAATCTTGTGGTTACTCCCAAAATTTGTATTTTTTTAAATGTATTTATCTATTTTATGTAAGTACACTATAGCTGTCTTCAGACACATCAGGAGAGGGCATCCGATCTCATTAGATGACTGTGAGCTGCCATGTGGTTGCTGTGGAACTCAGGACCTCTAGAAGAGCAGTCAGTGTTCTTAACCACTAAGCCAACTCTCCAGCCCTTGTATTATTTTTAATGCAGCACATAGCACATTTTTGTCTTTCTGCACTTAGCTTGGTCCCCTTCTTACCCTCTAATATGTTGTGAAACAGCAAAGTAGGCCCACAGAAGAAGCTAAAACGATGAAACTACCTGATCTTGGATTTTCAACCTAAAAAAGAAAGTGCCATCACAGATCCTCACAGACTACTATCACTCCATGGGTTTATGTCTAATAAATACTCAAATATTTGTTGTTAAAGTTATATTTAACATTGCCTGTATCCATATGTATAACGCTTGAGTCAGTATGTCTCTATGTATTATAACCGTATAAAACTGGAAATACTATAAAAAACATTTGACATCTACTTTTTTTTTTCTCAATGAGATACATTCACACGATAAGCCAGGCAGTGGTTTTGCAGGTCTTTAATCCTAGCATTTGGGAGGCAGAGGCAGACAGATTTCTGAGTTTGAGGACAGCCTGGTCTACAGAGTGAGTTCCAGATCAGCCAGAGCTACACGGAGAAACCCTGTCTCGAAAAACCAAAAAAACCAAACCAAACCAAACCAAAACAAAACAAAACAAAAAAACAAACAAAAAACCCAACAAAAAAATCACACAATATAAAGCATTCCTCAAAATGATTCCTTGTGGTTTTTCCCACATTTGATTTTTCTACAATTAACCTGGGAAACAAGGGAGGCTTCTCTTCTGTATGAATGTGCTGATAAATGGCACCTACTCACTCATCTCTGAAAGATTCTCTGTATTCATAAAATGAATTACCAATAATGAGCTCATGGTAGTATAATGAAAACAGATACAGTTGGGAAGACTAAACACTACACATTTATTTCTCACTAATGCACCAGATACATGCCACAGAGATAAAGGTTAAAGACCTGTTTTCATCAAACAATTCTTAACTTGCAGTAACTTTCTCCTACCAACTTTTACAAAGATGTCCTTAGGGTCATGATCACCTCACTCTGACATGACAAAGAAACTGAAAACCACTCCCAGCTATTTTTCAGGCTGCTGAGTCTAGCACTACTCACCACTGTGTTCAGAGCTTCCCAGCAGAACGCAGTTAATTTGGGATGGGCACAAGCAAAAGCTGAAAGTTGCAACCTATTTCCAGAGATGAGAAAATAGTCTCTGGAGCACATGTTACTCCTCTGCTACCAGTATTATTTCTTTGTATACATTTTGTGATGTATGCCAATGATTGGTTTCTTTTGTTGTTTTTCTTTATTTTGTTAACTTATACACTTTACATCGCACTCACCACCCCCTTCCAGGTCACCTCCTCCCACAATCCTTCCCCCATCACCTCATCTTCTCTTCTGAGTGGGTGGGAGACCCCTGGGTATACCTCCCCAAACCCTGGAACTTCACGTCTCTGCACAGATAGGCACTTCCTCTCCCACTGAGGCCAGACAAGGCATCCCAGTTAGAACAACATGTCCCGAGTACAGGCAACAGATTTTGGGATAGCCCCTGTGCCACGTGTTTGGGACCCATATGAAGACCAAGCCACTCATCTGCTGCATAGTAGCATGGAGGCCTAGGTCCAGCTTATGTATGTTCTTTGGTTGATGGTTCAGATTCTGAGGAACCCAAGGGTCCAGGTTAGTTGACTCTGTTGGTCTTCCTGTGGAGTTCCTATCCCCTTCAGCCCCCATAATCATTCCTCCCATTCTTCCATAAGAGTCTCCAAGCTCTATCCACTGTTTGACTGTGGGTGTCTATTTCTGAGTCAGTTGCTCAGTGGAGCCTCTCAGAGGACATCTTGCTCCTGTCTGCAAGCATAAGAATATCACCAATAGCGTTAGGGATTGGTGCTTGCCAAATAGCACAGCACCTGGACCGCCTCTCCATGCTAATGAGGCATCTCAATAACTTTAGCCTTCAGCCAATGACAGTCCCTCTCTGGATATTCTCACACCCTTCCCCAACTTTACATAATCCCTCCTTCAGCCAGAATTAAGCCTATGTGTTCACATCCACCCCCAATAAAGCAATACAACCAAGCTAAGATCATCTCAGAGAGCTTCTTCATAATGATCACCTCTAGGTATTCACCTAAAAGGAGCCTTAAGACTAAAACTCCTGAAGAAGATTTCTCTCTTCTTCTGCCTCTCTATCACTGGCTCCAAAGCAGACTAAGTTCCTTCCTCTCCTGTACTATTTTCAGCCTTCCAGCCTGACATGTAGCAGAGTCTGACAACCCAAGAGGAACACAGACTGCAAATCCCTGTCCTTGACCTCACCTTGTCTTCTGCAAGCCAGTGTATTGGCTGCTGGGCACCTCCAGGTGAGAGGCAGAACCTGGACCACATCCATATCCACTCCTAACAGAGCTCCCCATGTCGGTGCATTCTCTGATGTCTGCTTAGGTTTGATTTCTGTGAAAAGGTTTTTCAGCATACATTACATTCATAAGGTTTCTTCCCAGAACGAATCAACTCGTGTACAATGAGAGATGATTTGTAGCCAAACATTTTCCCACACTGAATGCATTCATAGGGCTTTTCACCTGTGTGGATTCTGTGATGCTTACTGAGGACTAACTTCCACTGACACGTTTTCCCACATGTATTACATTCATAGGGCTTTTCACCTGTGTGAATTATCTGGTACTTGATGAGATAGGACTTGTTTTGAAATGCTTTCACACACTTTTTACACTCATATGGTTTCTCACCTGTGTGACCCTTCTGGTGAGTTTTGAGGTATGACTTATTTTGAAAGGCTTTTCCACATTCTTTACATTCATGTAATTTCTCACTGTTGTGGATCCACTGATGCCTCCTGAGGTCTGACATCTGGTAAAAGGCTTTTCCACACTCACTGCACGCATAGGGCTTCTCACCATTGTGAGTTCTGTGATGTATCACAGGCATCTCTTGAACACCGTAATTTCACGCAGCCAAGCTGCAATCCAGGCGGAAGCTGTGTGATATTTACTGGGAAAAGCCTTGTTTGGCAGGGCTGTTCAAGGTGAATGCCGCTGTGGGCCTCCTTGGCTGCAGATAGGGCTGAGCTGAAATTTCTCATGGCAAGCTGTGTGACCCTTTTTCTGACCTGTTCCTTTACTTACAAGATGTCCCTGCCAGCCGGAGGTGCGAGCATCCAGGCGTGATGGTTCACTGAGAGTTTATTCTTTGAGCTACAGCACTGGCCATGATTTATCTTCTAGAGATCCATTGCTTTGCTTTTAATCAGCTGTACAGTTATTACCTAGATACATTAAAGAATTAACCTCCCAACAATTTATATTATTTGTATGGTTAGCTGGCTTTGGCACTCTGACATGGAAACCTTCAGTTTAGTAAAGTTTCAAAGTAAGCCTGAGGGAGTCTCACAAGAAGATAGTAAACATAGTGTAATCTCCGACTCTTGAATTACTAATTTATCATTGACTACAGAGGGACGCGATGACCTTGTGTGTAATCTCTAACGTTCATACTCATGGTAACCATTCTTTGTAAACATTTCACTGGATACATTTTTTCTTTAGTAATGTAATACCAACTTGTGTGTGTATAAAAATTCCTGCCTCAGAACAGTAAAGTGCATTCAGACGCATTCAGATCTTGTGTGTGTCTGTCTGTCATTCGCCAGACCTGTACCTTCCTGCATACCAAAGACCCTGACTTCCCCACGGGTGTGTGTGTTCCGACTGAGTCGGTCCGTGGCAGTGATGGACATTGAAGTATGACCTGTTATGGAAGGTTTTCCCACATTTCTCACACTCATAGGGATTATCACTCTTGTGAGTTCCCTGATGCCCTCTGAGGTCTGACTTCTTTAAAAAGGCTTTTCCACATGCCGGGCGGCAGTGGTGGCGCACGCCTTTAATCCCAGCACTTGGGAGGCAGAGGCAGGCGGATTTCTGAGTTCGAGGCCAGCCTGGTCTACAGAGTGATTTCCAGGACAGCCAGGGCTACACAGAGAAACCCTGTCTCAAAAACCAAAAAAAAAAAAAAAAAAAAAAAAAAGGCTTTTCCACATTCTTTACACTCGCATTTCACCTGCATTTGTCCTTTGGCTGAGCCACATTTCAAGGACAGTTCACTAATAGACACTTGCCATTGTGACTGCTTCCAAGCACATTATTCTTCCCTGACTGTAGAAATGGCTTTCCCTATGATAGGGCTTAGGAGAGGGGAGTGGTCTGCCTGGGCCTCCCTGAGGGAAGGACCTTCTCACTGTCTCCCACCTTCACCCTAGAGTTGATAGAACAGACCTACCTTTGGAAAGATATGTGGGTGTTTCTTACTCACAAAGACCCATTTCTTCTGAGGAGAGCAGCAGATTTCATCAATATTGTATAGGAATACTTTTATTGTGGAAATGAAGCATAATTCAGGAATGCTAAAGATGTAGAGATTACCTGAGACATCGCTTGCCTGAAATCAGAGCACAAGCATCCAGTCAGTGGGAAAAGGGTTGGCAAGGAAGAAGCAGTCTCATCTGCTCTGAGATATATCACTGTCTTCAAGTCCAGTAACAAGATCCAAAGCTCTGACCAGCCTGCCTCACAGAGTGTCTGGCCTTATCCCATGGAATAAGACACTCTAGACCTGGTAGGGGGAATGACTCAGTGGGTAATGGTGCAGAGGGAGAGCTAGATGGAGAGTGAGTGTGAAAGAGAGAATATTTGGAAGTTCAATCCTGGGGCTTTAATGAGACCTCAAACTGGCAAGTGTTTGCTGTGCATGAGTAGTGCAGATTTGGGGGTCACTTACAAAGACAGTCGGGCCATCTTTGGTTTCAACAGCTTTCAGTGATACACAGGGAGATAGCAGCCTGTTAGTCGCCAGAGCTTCCCTTTTCTGACAGTCCCACACTTTGATAATTGATTCTATATCTACAGTGACCGTGATGTGCATCTCAGGGACGGTAGTCAACAGGTGTATTCTGGTGGGTTGTATGGGGCTTTCCCAGGTCATAATGCCCTGGGGAACAAGAACATCATCATGTCTGAGCACCTCTAGTGCAACTACTTTCCCCCACCAGCTTTATTTGGAAGCCTTGGGCAGACTGGAAACCCTGACTTCGTCCTTACAAGGAAAGATTCTGAAAGCTCTAAGCAGCCCTTACTGGACATGGCAGCACATGCCTAGAATCCCATCCCAAGGAGGCAGAGGCAGGAAGGTCACTAGCAGCTTCAGGCCAGTCTGGTCTACAATGCCAAGTTCCAGGACAGCTGGGACTACATTACAAGAGAATCTGAAAAAAGAAAAGGAAACACAAGGCTGGAGAGATGGCACAGCAGTTTAGTTAAGACACACACATTATGCTCAGAGGCAAGCACACACTCACTGTACAGACCAGAAAGTAGAACATGGCCACTAAGATGGCTCAGCAGGGAAGGGCACATGCCCTCCCAGAACCTCATGACAGGTGTTCAATCCCCAGGAACAACATGGAAGGGGAGAACCACCTCCTACAAACATGTTTGAGGAACAATCATTGGCCCTGTGCTCAGAGCCTGTTTATCATTTAATAACAGGGCAAGCTTGTGCCTATTGGCTCTTTTAGTGGGGCTAGGTTCCTTCTGTGTTTGAGGAAGGATCAGGGAAGCTGTCCCATTCACAGTATCCTTGAACACCACCCTGAAGCATCCTGGGGGACATTGTATGGGCTTATGACCCCAGCAGGCAGAGGCTGGCACATCTCAGAGTTGGACGGCAGCCTGGTCTACAGAGCAGGTTTCCACCAAGGCTCTCACACACTGAAACCCTGTTTCAAACAAACAAACAAACAAACAAACAAACAAACACAAAAACACCACCACCAACAAACAAACCTTCGAGTTAGGGGCCAAAGTGATGGTTCAGTAGTTCAGAGCAATTAATGCTCTGGGTTCCCTAGTTGGATTCCCAAAGCCTCCACATCTCACAGCCTCTGGCCTCTGCCAGCCAGCACCAACCATAAACACAAACAGGCAAACACATAAAATAAAAAATATATCTTAAAAAAGAATACTGCCGGGCGGTGGTGGCGCACGCCTGTAATCCCAGCACTTGGGAGGCAGAGGCAGGCGGATTTCTGAGTTCGAGGCCAGCCTGGTCTACAAAGTGAGTTCCAGGACAGCCAGGACTACACAGAGAAACCCTGTCTCAAAAAACCAAAAAAAAAAAAACCAAAAAAAAAAAAAAAAAAAAAAAGAATACTAGCCGGGCAGTGGTGGTGCATGCCTTTAATCCCAGCACTTGGGAGGCAGAGGCATGTGGATTTCTGAGTTCAAGGCAAGCCTGGTCTACAGAGTAAGTTCCAGGATAGCCAGGGCTACACAGAGAAACCCTGTCTCGAAAAAACAAAAAAACAAAACAAAACAAAAAAACAAACAAAAAAGAATACCAAGGAGTAAACGCGACCTTGTATGAGAACAATCTCTATGATGGAAACTTTGACACACTGACAGGCCCTGCAGAGATGGCTTAGCAGGGGACCTGAGTTCAGGGCCCACAGCCGCAGGACCCACAGCTTACATTCATCTGCAACTACAGGTTCTAAGCCCCATGCCACCCTCTTGTGACCTCCACAGGCAGCAGACACACATGTATTACACATACATATATGCACAGAAAACACTCATACATATAAAATAATGAAATCTAAAAGAAAAAAGGAAGAAGAGAGAAAACTGAGGTGTGGTGGTGCAAACCTTTGACCACAGCACATGGGAAGCCATGGTAGGTGGATCTATACAGGAACTTCTAGAACAGCCAGGTCTGTACAGGGGGGTCCTGTCTCATCATCACCCACAACAAAAAGATGAAATCAGAATTCACATCCAGGTAACTTTTGCTACTCATCATCTAGACTCACCTCATGAATATCCCAAGTGGAAGAAATCTTAGTCATGGAAGACACCATACAGACAACCGACTTGCCTTGTCCGTTTCTTGTTAAGCCACATCCTGAGACATAGCATGCATTTGCCTGAACTCCTGCAAGGAAACCCCAACAATATGTGGACACAAGAGAGTCAACGGGGCTCTCAAACCAAAGAAGGTATGTTTCCTCTCCCTCAGCCATGTGGAAGGCTTGGATCAAAGCGAGGAAAGGATGAAGTGAGAGGCAGCCAAGCAGCTGCAGGTTGGTCATTTGTTCAGAGACATTGACTCTTTAATTTGTTTCTATAGATTCAAAATGGGTGCTGGGGGCTGTAACTCAGTGGGCAGGGTGCTCGGTTCTGTTCCTAGAGGCCTATGGACTGTAACCAAGTACTCATTTGGAGAGAGAAGGATCGAATGTTGAGGTCATTGAATTTGCTACATGAAGGGTTTGAGGTCAGCCTGTGTTACATGAGATCCTGGAGAGAGAGAGAGAGAGAGAGAGAGAGAGAGAGAGAGAGAAGGAAGGAAGGCAGAAATAAATAAGTAAATAAATAAATAAAAAAGAAAGAAAGAAAGAAAGAAAGAAAGAAAGAAAGAAAGAAAGAAAGAAAAGCCAGGGGATTCCCCTGCATGCAACAAGGACACATGCTCCACTATGTTCATAGCAGCCTTATTTATCATAGCCAGAAGCTGGAAAGAACCCAGATGTCCCTCAATTGAGGAATGGATACAGAAAATGTGGTATATTTATACAATGGAATACTACTCAGCAATTAAAAACAATGAAATCATGAAATTTGTAGGCAAATGGTTGAAACTGGAAAATATCATCCTAAGTGAGGCAACCCAATCACAAAAGAATAAACATGAAATGCAATCATTGATAAGTGGACATTAATTAGTCCAGAACCTCTGAATACTCAAGTCCCAATTATCATATCAAATGATTCCCAAGAAAAAGGAGAGGGCCCTGGTCCTGAAAAAGCATTGTAGGGGAGTACCAGGACAGAGAAATGGGAGGGGGATGATTGGGGAATGGCCGGAGGGAAGAGGGCTTATGGGATATATGGTGAGGGGGGGACCGGGAAAGGGGAAAGCATTTGGAATGTAAACAAAGAATATAGAAAAAATAATAAAAAATAAATCCTATGTAGTAATTTCCCCATTAAATTCTCTCTGCACACTGGGAAGCGTTTGATCCTTCAGGGAAAGTGAGGGATTAGGCAGGGTTACAAGGTTGAGCAACCACTCAGCAGATCACAGATTGGTCCCATGGCTAGGCTAGCACAACAGCCCCATCCTGTTAAGCTACAATCCCCCCCTCTTATTAAATGAGAATGTAGGACTGCACAGAATCGGAAAAACAAACGAAGTGGGGATCGCTACTAGGGTACCCCAGCCCATACCAAAATTCACAGGAATTTCTTTGTAAGTGAAATCTCTTGGTTTTGCCCAGGTCTTGGTGTGTTCTTGCCATGTTCGGTAAACATAGAACTGCTTCCATGTCTCTGTGCCCAGGAGTTGTAGGTTGACCTTGTCACAGAAGAGCCATCTCTTCCGACAGAACTTCCTGCAATGCAAGTTGCAATCCCATCTGACTGACCCCAGTCTCCCCACCTTAGAGTCACAGTTACAGTGATCAAACCTTTGATTCACTAACTATCCTCCCACAGCAGATGTCCAGGTCCAGAATCAGGAGGCCTCTTCTTCCCCCCCTGCCCCATCTCGTCCCCTCTTCCCATCCCACCCTGCCCCTCTCCTTACCTCCACACGACATCACAGCTTGCAACTGCATTCCAGCTCTATGGGAGAGAACAGAATCCTTAAACCAACAACCACTTCCCTCTCCTGTTCTCTTTTTGTTCTTTGCTGGGCCTACACAGGTTAATCAAACACAATCCTAGCTCTCCAGGCCCAGTCAGCCTGGAGAGACCTACCCCAGCAAACACAAGTCACCTTGTGATGGCTCAGAGGAAGGAGAGCCAGCCTCCAAAGGTCTGACATGCAGTCTCAAGGATGCCACCTGTCAGGAGCACAAATCCGCAGGGCAGCTGTTTTTTTTTTTTTTTTTCCTTCAGAAATTTTGTTATCACTGTTACTGTTCTGAGACAGGGTGTCTAGTAGCCTGGTCTGGGTTTAAGTTCATGTGATTGAGTCTGACCCACACTCCTGATCATCTTGCTTCCACCTCACAAGTGCTTTGATTACAGGTGTGAGCCACCACTCCTGCCTCATTGAACCAGATTTGACGTCTTCAGAATGGATAATGCTAACCTGTGAGCTCTAGATATATCCATTTGCTCTTCTGTGGCCTGGCACTCCTGTTAGTCAAGGGAAGCAGCTGAGTCCCCAAGACACTAATGTGTGTGAGACCTGAGTAGACAGTTGTGAATGAGTTAAGTTTTAGGAGGGAGGGAGGGAGGGAGGGAGGGAGGGAGGGAGGGAGGGAGGGAAGGAAGGAAGGAAGGAAGGAAGGAAGGAAGGAAGGAAGGAAGGAAGCCAGGATGTGTGAGGGTGATGCTGGGGTAGCCGAGACTGCATGTTGAGCAGGAAAGGCCAAAGGGGCCTTATGTAGGATGTACCCAATGGAGGACTCAGTCCAGGAGCTTTTACCTTGTTTACTTGGGCAACCTGTAGTAAACTGAAGGCATCCAGATTGGAGAAGAGTTTCATCATCGGCACAATGGGCAAATTGATCTCCATCTTCTGTGGCCTAAGTCCACACTGACTCTTCTTTCTCCTCCCCAGTTTGCTCCAATTTAAAGGCTTGGCCAAAGGGTCAGCAGGATTGCCACCCACAGCTCATCAGGCTTTGATTGGAGCAAGCTGCAGGTGTGTAGACTCTCAGCCTGGCCCTGCCCCCACTCACTGGAGCCAGATACACTCAGCTGAGAGTGCTCATGCCTAAACTCACTCCACAGTGTCTTTCATTGTGTAGATGAGCTCAACAACCCCACCCTGGCACTGTGAAGAACAAAAGTCATGATCTGGGGCAGCCCTGATTGATAATGTACTTGTCAGAACTTTCTAGAAAATACTGAGTAACACTAACTTTCTAAAGGTTCAATTGCTTATGTGAAGCACATTAGGTTGCTCCAAATTACTGGTGTATGGAATCTGGTTTCCATGTTTCTGTCTACCTTGAGAACTGAATTAGATCAGCAGGGCGACCTCTGTGCCGGCACAGCCTCTGAGAGTATGTGCTTGTGTACTTAGCTTTCTAGGAGAAAGGGGGTTGGGGGGGGCAAAGAAGACACCTGATGGTTATTGCTGGTCCATGCACACACACACTAATGTTTAAATAGGCACTTTTACATGTACTGCACATGAATTCCAGGCCAGCCTAGGCTAAAGAATGAGACTTTGTTTCAAAAAAGAGTAAAAGTGTCATGCTGATTTTATTCAGGCTGATTATATTACTAACCAGAAATCAGAATGTACTTTTACTCTAAAATATCTTCTCCTGTGACTCCACAGGGTAGAGTTTATTCCTGGACCCATTGTAACTGTGCTCTTTTGTCCTTTAAGATAATAACTCAAGGAACCAAGCACCAGAATAGAGTGCACACAGACATACACCATTGACATATGCATGTATGCATACATAGACACACACACATACAAAATGGATATATGTCTTTATACACAGAGAGACACTTTTTAAATTTTTTTTATTTATTGAAAAGGAAAGTAAAAACACTTTTTGATAAAATTAAAGGTTTACATGGAAAATCCTTCAGAGAAAACACGTTAAAATTGACAATTTTCATGGAAAATTAAGGATTAAAGTGGTAGACATGGAAAACATTGCTAAATTGATTGAAATATGGGATAGAAACACTTTATGATAGAATCAAAGATTTACATGAAAAATACTTCTGATAAAATTGTAGGAAATGTAGAAAAACATGTTAGAATTGAAGATTATCATGGAAAATTTTGTATAGATATAATAATGGTAGGCATAAAAGTATTCCTAAAGTGATTAAAAGTGGAATTATAAACCAGGCGTTGGTGGCACACGCCTTTAATACCAGCACTTGGGAGGCAGAGGCAGGCAGATATCTGCATTTGAGGCCAGCCTGGTCTACAGAGTGAGTTCCAGGACAGCCAGGGCTACACAGAGAAACCCTGTCTCGAAAAAACAAACAAAAAAAGTGGAATTATAAACATTTTCTGATAAACTTGAAGATTTACATGGAATTTTTTCTGATAAAATTATAGAAATATATAAAAATGTTAATAGTACAGATTATCATGGAAATTATATAGATAAAATGATAGGCATAAAGATAATTCTAAGTTGATTGAAGTTTGAATTATAAACATTTTCAGATAACATTGAAGATTTACATTGAAAATATTTCTGGTAAAATTCAAGAAATAAATAGACAAACACTTGAAAACTGACTATTTTATGGAAAATTTTACATAAAAATGGTTGTTGTAAAAACTCTAAATTAATTGAAGGTGGAATTAGAATCATTTGTGATAAAATCAAAGATTTACATTGAAAACATTTCTGATAAAATGGAGGAGGTATATAGAAAGACATATTAAAATTGAAGATTATCATGAAAAATAATGCAGATTAAATGGTAGACATAAAAGAAATTACTAAATTAATTATGGAACACACTCTCTCGGGGTTGGAGCTAGGATTCTTTCACTAAGCAGGAAAGCACGGGTTCCAGGCGGAGTGGCAAACAGAAACCATGACACAGAAAAAGTTTGGAATCTGAGTCTATTTTGTCTCTGAGTGCATCTTGCTGCAGTCAGCCAGGGGATTTTAAACATGAGATCTCTACATATCAAAGGATGTATCCAGGACAGCAGGCACAAAAGACAATCTGGAAAGACCATTTGCCAAGAGGAAATGTAAAATCAGCTAGGTAAACGTTTCTGTGTGAAAAGCCATAGGTAACATTCCTAAAAAGGACTTCAAAGGACATTAAGCCAGATCTCTCAGACCTTAATGAGATTCTGTGAGTAACCTGATTATCACCTGTCTCTCTCTAAGGGAACCTGAGATCATAGTGTTAAGTTAAAGTTTCACAATGTCAGAGCCACTTTCATCAGCATAGCCATAAAAGTTTACATTTTGTTGGGAGATCAATGTAATTATAGAAACTACCAAGCAAAGCGATGCCGCTTAGAACCGAGGTTTTTTGGCCAGTATTGTAGTTCAAAGAATGAACTTTTAACTAACATTTTTGCCTGGTTACTTATAGCTCAGGCTACCAGAAATTCCTGCGAAATAGATCAAAGGAAAGTCACAAAGGCAAGGCTGCCCTGAGATTAGAATTCAGAATGCTCTCCTGCCAGGGAATCCCTCAGCAATACTCTCTCGAGGACCTTGTCAGTTTTACCCAGAGGACAGCCTTTATTGTACAAGGCCTTTACCTGTGGAAATTATCCCACAGTGTCCACCAAGATCCTGTGCTTTACCTGTGGAAATTCACAGTGTCTATCGAGGATCGTGCGGCGGCAGGGAATTACAAACATTTTCTGATAAAATTGAAGATTTACATGAGAAATATTTCGTTAGTCTATGTCTTTTTATTGGGGAGTTGAGTCCATTGTTGTTAAGAGATATTAAACAATAGTGATTGTTGCTTCCTGTTATTTTTATGTTTGTGTGGGTATCTTCTTTTGGGTTTGTTGGAAGAAGATTACTTTCTTGCTTTTTCTGGGGTGTAGTTTCCCTCCTTGTATTGGCATTTTCCATCAATTATCCTTTGTAGGGCTGGATTTGTGGAGAGATATTCTGCAAATTTGATTTTATCATGGAATATCTTGGTTTCTCCATTTATGATGATTGAGAGCTTTGCTGGATATAGTAGCCTGGGCTGGCATTTGTGTTCTCTTAGGGTCTGTATAAGGTCTGCCCAGTATCATCTAGCTTTCATTGTCTCTGGTGAGAAGTCTAGTGTGATTCTGATAGGTCTGTCTTTATAAGTTACTTGCCCTTTTCCCCTTATTGCTTTTAATATTCTTCCTTTGTTTAGTGAATTTGGTGTTTTGATTATTATGTGCCAGGAGGATTTTCTGTTCTGGTCCAGTCTGTTTAGAATTCTGAAGGCCTCTTGTATGTTCATGGGCATCTCTTTCTCTGGATAGGGAGGTTTTCTTTTATAATTTTTTTGAAGATATTCACTGACCCTTTAAGTTGGAAATCTTTGCTCTTGTCTCTACCTATGATCCTTAGGTTTGATCTTCTCATTGTGTCCTGGAGTTCCTGGATGTTTGGGGTTACCAGCTTTATGCATTTTGCATTTTCTTTGACTGTTGAGTCAATGTTTTCTATGGTATCTTCAGCACCTGAGGTTCTTTCTTCTGTCTCTTGTATTCTTTTGTTGATGCTTGCATCTATGATTCCTGAATTCTTTCCCAGGTTTTCTATCTCCAGAGATGTCTCACTTTGTGATTTCTTTATTGTTTCAATTTCCACTTTTAGATCTTGGATGGTTTTGTTCAGTTCCTTCACTTGATTGTTTGTGCTTTCCTGTAAGTCTTTAAGGGATTTTTGTGTTTCTACTTTAAGGGCTTCTTTCTGTTGACCCTGATCTCCTGTATTTCTTTAAGGGATTTTTTTTTGTTTCCTCTTTAAGGGTTTTTACCTGTTGACCGATGTTCTCCTGTATTTCTTTAAGGGAGTTGTTTAAGTCTTTCTTGAAGCCCTCTATCAGCATCATGAGATATGATTTTAAATCCAACTCTTGCTTTTCCGGTGTGTTGGGGTATCCAGGACTTGCTGTGGTATGAGAACTGGGTTCTGATATTGCCATGTGGCCTTGGTTTCTGTTGGTAGGGTTTTTGTGCTTGCCTTTCGCCATCTGGTCCTAGTTGGTGTTCTTGTCTCTGGCTGGAGTTTGTTCCTCGTGTGGGCCTGTAAGCTTGTGTCCTTATTCCTCTGAGCTCAAAAGTGAAAGCACTGCTGGGAGATCTCAATTTTCTGGCGGGCCATGCACAGAAGACTGTGCAGTCTGCTGGCTTCCTGGTGCAAATGGCTGTGGGCAGGAAAATTTCTTGTCCCAGCTGCTCCACTGATCTTAGGCCCTGTATGCTCCTAGGTGGTCCCCTCAAGAGAGAAGGTGGAGACCTCACCTCTGCCCTCAAATGTGAAAGCCTGCTGGGAGATCATTCCCTCCTGGCTGGCTATGCACAGAAGGCTATGGAGTCTCCAGGCTCCCTGGTGCAAATGGTGGCTGAGACACACTTTTAAAACTTTGCTCTCTATTGTTTCAGATTGAAAATATTTTGAGGACTGCAGGCCCCACCATTGGCTTTGCTACCACGGAGATGGAAGTTAGAATGTGAAGCAGTCAGCAAAACCAAAGCAGCCTGAAGAGGGGATTACAGGCCACAGTGCAGGCCCTGAAAAAGCCAGAGGCCTCCCTGGGCTATACTTCCCCAGTTTTTGTCTTCCTTCCTTCCTTCCTTCCTTCCTTCCTTCCTTCCTTCCTTCTTCCCTCCCTCCCTCCCTTCCTTTCTTCCTCCCTCCCTTCCTTCCTTCCTTCCTTCCTTCCTTCCTTCCTTCATTTCTTCCTTCCTTCCTTCCTTCCTTCCTTCCTTCCTTCCTTCCTTCCTTTTTGTTTTTCATTTCTCTTCCCATATTTGATTTTGAGACAGAGTCTCACTCTCTAGCCCTTACTGACTATCCTGGATCGTGATATATAGTCCATTCCTCAAACAGAGATCTGTCTGCTTCTGCCTCCCAAGTGCTGGGATGAAAGATGTGTGCCACAATGCCTGGCTTTGAACTTTCTGTTTGCATGTTTGCTGAGCCAGAGGATGGCCCTGGCTTCTATCTCTTAGTGACTGATTTAAATGTTCAAATGCAGAAACTGTTATAACTCTTTATAACTGACATGAGGCATTCCTACCCCAGATACTTAACAGTGAATATTTTCCATTCACGATGGAGATCAGATTAATTTTAAATGTGTAATTGTTTAAGATGTGTGTGTATGTGTGTGTGTGTGGGTGGGGTGGGTGGGTGTGAGTATGTGTGTGTGATTGAAAGAGAGGATATAATCCTATGATCCAGGGTGGTCTAGATTTCACTGTGGAGTTTAGGTTGGCTTCAAACATGAAATCTCTTGCCCGCCGAAGCCAGAAAAGAGCATTTGACCTCATGGTACTGAGGTTACAGACAGTTGTGAGCCACCATGTGGATATTGAAAATCAAACCCAGGTCCTCTGGAAAAGCAGCCAGTACTCTTAACCACAGAGCCATCACTCTGGCCCCTAAACAGATACTTTTTCTCATTGTATTTAAACCAGTATTTCAATAATGGCCATCTAGCAAAGGGACCATCAGGTGAACAGTAGAGAAATGAACTGAAAAATATATTCTGAGGCTCTGATATTCACCAAACAGTGTGAGCTGAAGATGGTGGTCTCAGTAGCTTCCTGAGGCCCATTAACAAGTGAGTGTAAATGAGATGGGGTATGTTGGAAAAATACTCTGTCCCAGATTTATTCATTGCTTACCCAACATTGGCAGGGCACTGTTCTCTGCAAAGGCACTGGCAGACAATCCACCCCTTGTCTCTGCCAGCTCCCAGGAGCTGCCCTGGACTTGAGAGCCATCACGTCGTTCTCTGTCCCTGCCCCCAGGCATGTTCTCATCCGGGTGTACATCCCTCTCTGCAGTGTTGTCTCTCACTAGGTAGCTCTGGTGACCCAGGCTCACTATATAGACAAGGCTGGACTTGAACTCACAGGGATTCACCTGCCTCTTCCTGCTGCAGAGTGCTGGGATTAACGATGTGAACTATCATGCTGATGACATAAAATGGGAAAGAAAAGGTTGTCCAGAGCCTACTTATCAGATGGTGGGCATTAGGGAAACCAGTGTGTATGGTGTGAATTAGGGCTGTTGTCAGTCCAGATCTCAACGTATCAGAGATGGAGCAGCCATCATCAGCCTTGAGCTTGAAGGGACAAAGACCAGCAGCTAGGGAGTGTGGAAGACTGCAGCTGAAGGAGGGAGGACACCCAGGCACTGCATCTTAGGAGGAGGAGGAAGATGGCTGCTACAAGGGGATGCTGGGAAAATAACGACCCAGGCAGCTCTTCCCACTGGCCAGACTTCTTTCAATTTTTCTGTAAGCTGCAGGGTAGGGACGTCTTCCTGGCATGGAGGTCAGCTCTGCCATACCAAGCAGGTAGAAGGCAACAGAAGGGCAAATGGTGCCACAACCTGAGCACCTACTGTGCTCCCTCTTACACCGGTCATAAGTGCCTAGCAGGGTTTCTGTGTGAGGGCATGGTTCCTGCCAGAGCAAGAACTGGCTTCAAGCCGCCTGGCTTCCGGGACCCTCCCTGTCCCCCTTCCCTGGTTCTCGGGAGGAGCTACATTCGACCTGGAGAACCTGGGACATTTCAACTTTCAGGCTAGTAGTGCCTCTATGCCATCTCTCCAGGCTGGGATCCAAAGGGACACCAAGCTTCAGGCTGTGGAAAACAAGTTCTCAGTCTACAGCTTCATCTCAGGGCCAAAGACTCCAGTGGGAACAAGGCACAGGCCACCCCAGAGATGCCACAGCCAGCATTCCTGCATGCCTCACACCCAGGGAGGGACATGCCAAAATTTGGAGCCCCCTGTAGAGTGACACTTCATCCCAGTCCAGCCCAGGTTCCTATTTGTGTTTGAATGTAATGACACATGTATGTGTGCTGTGGGCATGTGGGCTTGGGTCACACAGAAGCTCTGCCCTTGGAGGAAGCCCTGGTCTAAAGTCCCATGGCCTCAGTGCATAAAAAGTGGGCTTTCACTGCACAGCGGCCACACAGAGAGAACAGACTTCTCACCCTCTGCTTCCTCTCTATAAGTCATTTCCTAACTACCTGCCAGAGGAGTCACCATAGGAAAGCTGGTGCCTGGGCAGGACCTTGCTGACCGGCTGGCTCTCCATGCCCAGAGGCCTGGCCTGCTGGGTGATCCACTCCACACAGGTTTCTTGGAAGTAGAGTAGAAGAGGAAAGGCAGAGAACAGAAGCTGTAAGTTCCACACTGGCCCCTCCTGAGGTGGAAGGTGGTGATGGAAGGGCAGAAACTGGGAGCCAGAGGACCTGGGTCCTTGTGGGACTCAGTGTCCCCATAAGACACTACATAGGGAACCCTTCTGTCATTAGGGCCTCTCTGTCATAAGCTGATTTTATAACTGAAAGAGAACATTAAAATCCAATCTCAATCTCTCTCTCTCTCTCTCTCTCTCTCTCTCTCTCTCTCTCTCTCTCTCTCTCTCTCCTATTCCCTCTCTTTCTTTCCCCTTTCCCCCCATATGCCTGACTTTATATTTAACTCTACCTGCTTTTTAGTCCATTGTAATCAGATGAAGTATGCGTGTGGTTTGGTGTTGGTTGGTTGGTTGTTGACTTGTTTTTTGACATAGGGTTTCTCTGTTTAACCCTGGTTGTCCTGGAACTCTCTATACCAGGGTGCCTCAAACTCAGAGATCTGTCTGGTTCTGCTGGGACTAAGGATGCACGCACCACCATTTTTTAAAAATCACTGTTTTTGCACATCAAGAACAGGACTGTGTACATTGACCTGAGCTCACCTGCCCATTATGTAATGTGCCTGGAACTATGCACAAGCCCTCAGTAAGAGTAACCCGAAGAAATAACCATCAAGACAAGCATAATCACTGTTTTGTTCTTGAGATCTGCAAAACTGAAAAACATGTGACCAGTGATCAGGGCCACATCTGCATACCTGTCCACTGACTTCACACATGACAAGCCACCCACCCACCCTGTCACCAGTCACCTGTTTCTAGAAAGTAATCGACTTCCTGGAAGTGTTGGCCTCTCACTGGCCATGTTGTGACCAGCTAGCTCATCAATTGATACAATTCTTTGTTATGCACCAGCTTGTCCCCTGCCTGGTTGGCTCTGTCAGGCTCTAGGCAGAATGTATCACAGTGTGTCACAGTGCATTTGTGTTCAAGGAAACTTGAGCGAGTCAGTTCTCATCTACCACATGGGTCCTGGGCTCAAAAACACACAAAACCCCACAAACACACACAGAGCATCTGGCTTCATGTTAAATGGCTTCCTCAGTGGGACTTTTTGCACAGTGTCAAGGCATCTCAATAAAATGGTTGGTTTTTATTCACTTGTGCAACTCTGCTATTGATACTAGGCCCACCCAGCAGAACTGTAGGCTGACCCACATAAATTCACATATCCTTGCCAGCACAGATATCCCAAAGTCAGCATATGTCTTAGATCACAGTTACCCAAGTCACATCATTTGCTGTGGGGAGAGGCATTTTCTGAGTACCAGCCACCCAGAGACCCCTGCCCTTATGATGTCCTTCCCAAAGTCCAAATAGCCAAAGAAAATCCAAGGTAAGACAGTTGCTATGCTTTCTAGTTGGATTTCTCAGGCTCTGATAAACACTATGACCAAAAGCAACTTGGGTAAGAAATCATTTGGCTTACAGGTCACAGCCCATCACCAGGGAAGTCACAAGAGGAACTGAAGCAGAGGTCATGGAGGACCAGCAGCATGGGGTTACCCAGCCTGCTTTCGTAACCACCCAGGAATCCTTCCCTAGTCATAGGGAATGGAGTGGGGTTCACCACCCACAGGGGGCTGGGCCCTCCCACATCAATCATTAATGAAGAAAATGCCTTACAGTCTTATCTACAGGCCAGCCTGATGGGGCATTACTTTAAATGTAGGCTCTCTTTTCTCAACTGACTCCAGTTTCATCGAGTTGACAAAAATCTAACCAAGATAGTAGCTAATGGCAAGTACCAATTCTGGGTCCTGCAAATCCAGAAGGGCATTTCATATCATCCATTTTGCTTTGTTCTGTTTGCTTGTTTGTTTCAAGACAGGGTGTTGCGCCCAACCTCGACCTGCAAGGAAGGACACAACACCAGCGATCTTCTTCAAGCAGTTTAATCAGGAACCTTGTAAAATGGCGTTTCTCCCCTATTTCGACCCCCGCGCTTATATCCCAAAGGCTGGCCAATCCCTGGATGACACGTGGGCAAGGCAGATAGGCTACCTCAAAGTGGAAGGACAGCATCTGATTGCACAAAGCCAAATAAGGAATTGTTTGTTTCAAAGGGCACTCTCCCCCTGGGGGGAGGAAAGTGCAAACTGGCCCCATCTTTAACTGGCAGCCCTCTACAACAGGGCTTCTCTGTATATTCCTGGATGTCCTGGCACTCCCTTGGTAGACCAGGCTGCCCATAAACTCAGAGATATGCCTGCCTGTGACACATGAGTGCTAGAATTAAAGGAGTGTGCCATCATGATCAACTTACTTTGCCTTGTTTTTAAAAGATCGACTATTGATGTCATTTCCAGTATCTTCAACTCTTTGATCCACTGCTCAGTACCAAGGCTAACAGCGTTAGATAGGGCTAATTTCTGCTGCCCCTGCTGTTGTCACCAGTACTGAATGACTGCTGCACAGGCTTCATGTGGAAAAAGCACACCACACAATGTCTTTAAAAACGTGGATGGTGCACTGTTCATTATCACAGCAGTCTGCAGTGCAGACCCTGGAATGAGGCAGACAAACCCAGGATCTCAGATTGCCATGTATTGGGGAACTTTCTTCTCAACAGAAGCATGTTTCAGGGTGGCAGCCAGACCAGTGGATCCCTGTAATCCCTGTGAGCACAGGTAGCTTATGGCGTGAGGACAAAAGCAACTTAAGCAAACACCTGCTCTTCTCAAGTCAATAGCAAAGATGTTGGGAGCGTCCCTCAGTTCTGCTACCACGTGTGGGTGGCAAAACGTTGCTTATCACACTGATGGGTTAGCTTCATTGTAGTCCAGTTGGGAGGGGACCTGACAGGGTTGTTCAGAAGTAACCATGGTTGCTATGGCTACAGTCAGGTCCAGGTGAATCCCTCCATTGTGATAATATTAGTGTTCTTTTTGTTAGTTAATATATTTATTATAACAGGTCTTTTAATATTTATTGGAATGAAAATATTTTCATGAAATTTCACAAATTCCTGTGAACTATTAATATTACCTTTTTTTTTCTTCTTATGGAGTGACACATTTTGATTTATGAAATTTTTGCATTGCTTACAAAAGCAAAAGAATATCTAATATTTTTTAGACATACAAAATGCATACATTATACTACTATATTTGAGATTTCTCATTCACTAGGCTATGACATCAAATAATTTTCAAAGATAAATTTAATCTCTCTTAATTCACTGAAAACAAAACCATATTAGCCATAAATAATCCTTTACAAATCACTGTAAAACATTAATTGATTAAACTTTAGCTTTTACAAATATATTTACAAAATCAATTAGTTTGGATGTCCAATAGAACTGTGCATTTAAACTGTCATTTCATACTACAAAACACAATTAAAAAAAACCTGAAAAAGCAAATTGCCCTGTTCTTCAAATAATAACGTGCAGAACCAGTTTTCATGCACGTGTGTAGGGGTGAGAGCCCAACACCATTTAAACAGAGACCAATCCTCAAAGCCTCCAATACTTCTGTAGAAACTACCCAGCATCAGCATGGCCAGGGACTTCAGCTGAGCAGTCCTGTCCCATCTGTCACTGCAGTCTACAAGCACTCAGCTCTTCCCTGAAGAAACTTTGTCTGCAACTTGAATGGCACCTGTCAGAACAGGCTTGATGTGCTCTAACCAATGAGTAGACTCCAAACTGGACAACCAATGAGATTCTTATATGTTGGGATAAACAATATCTTTTACTTTTTTAAAAGATTCTCAGCCGGGCATGGTGGCGCATGCCTGTAATCCCAGCACTTCAGAGGCAGAGGCAGGCAGATTTCTGAGTTCGAGGCCAGCCTGGTCTACAGAGTGAGTTCCAGGACAGCCAGGGCTTCACAGAGAAACCCTGTCTCGAAAAAAGAAAAAACAACAACAACAAAATAGATTCCCACACAAAGTCAATATTATTAATGTCTAAGAAAGAAAGTTCGGGGTTCTGACCTGTGCCATCACTTTCATATCGTCCCTCTGTTGCCTTCCTGGTCCCTGCATTTACATGGAGCTTTGCTTCATAAACTGTGGGCTTAGAAGCTTGTTAGTTATTTTCCCTGATCACATCCAGGTATTTCTTGTCATCTTTGATTCTTTTACTACTCATAACAACAAGAGTGTGAGCTCAGCCCATAATGACTGTGATAGTTTGTATATGATTGGCCCAGGAAGTGAACCTATTAGTAGGTGTGGCCTTGTTGGAGTAGGTGTGTCACTGTGGGTGTGGGCTTAAGACCCTCCCCCTGGCTGCCTGGGAGTCAGTCTTCCACTAGCAGCCTTCAGATGAAGTTGTAGAATTCTCAGCTCCTCCTGCACTAGGCCTGCCAGGATGCTGCCTGTTTCTGCCTTGATGACAATGGACTGAACCTCTGAGCCTGTAAGCCAGCCTCAATTAAATGTTCTCTTTTATAAAACTTGCATTGGTCATGGTGTCTGTTCACAGCAGTAAAGCCCTAACTAAGACAGAAGTTGGTACCAGGGACTGGGGTATTGCTGTGATAGGCCTGACCATGCTTTTGTTCAGAAGAATGTGGATTTTGGGACTTTGGATTTGGAAAGTCACGGAATTCTTTAAGTGGGGCTTAATGGGTCCGACTAGTAGGAATATGGAAGACAGTGGTGCTGAGGGTGATTTGAACTGTGTAGGCCTGACGGCCCAAGAGGTTTCAGTGGAGAAGAACTTTAATATGTGGCTGAGAGACTGTTTTTGTGATGTTTTGGTAAAGAACATGGCTGCTTTTTGCCATTGTCTGAAGAGACTGTCTAGGACTAAGGTAAAGAGATTTATATTGATTGCATCTGCAAAGGAAGTCTCAAAAAAGCCCAACAAAGACTTTGTTCTCTGGTTAAGTCTGATGAAGAGAATTTTGAAGAAACATAGCAAGCTGAGAAAGGAAAAGTACAAAATATATAGTTTGAGTATTAAAGGGACTCCAGGGAGTGAAATGGAGCTGAATTCAAGGATATTAAATTGGATTAAAGGAGTGGTGACCTTGGGGGCAAGATTTACCCAGTTAACTTTAGGTCCAGGCATGGTAGTACAAGCCTTTAATCCCAGGAGGCAAAGAAAAGCAGATCTCTGAGTTCAAGGCCAGCCTAGAATGGAGCAAATTCTAGGTGAAGAAAAACTTTAATCCAGGCTTGGTGGACCACACCTTTAATCCCAGTGTTTAGGAGACAGGCATGCAGATCTCTTGAGTTCAAAGTCAGTCTAAGGAGCAAGATTCAGGACAGCCAACTTAGGCAGTGAAGGAGCTGGGAAAAAGGAAGCTAGTGATAATGTAATAGAACAAGAGGCCCAATGTTCCAGCTCCTGCAAGCAGCAGAACTCAGCAGCTTCAGCCATGTGTCTCTGGCTTTATATTCAAGAGAAGGAGACTACTGAAACAATTGATGCTGGTTTGCTGGAGCTAAGAAATTAGTGGTGATTAAGAAAAGACCAGCATCACTGAGGTGAAATATGGGAAGTGTTTTCTGAGAGCACAAAGAAGCTGTATTCCAGAGATAGCCAAGTGTTCCTCATGCTGCAGCTGTACTTGGTAATGTATAAGAATCATCCAGGAGGTACTGGTTTTGAAGGCATGAAGGCATCATGAAGAACAACTGAGGCTTGGTACTGTGAGAGGCCATGGAAGGCCATTGGTGAAAGTGTACCCTCAGCTGTAATTGACAGCCCAGAACTGAAGGGGTCATGCAAAGGAGTTGAGACTTGGTACCATGAAGAGAGCCTATGAGAGGCTTTGGTGAAGTATACTTGCAGTGGAAGACCCTAGCATATTGGAGATGCCAGTACCATGGGATGACCACCAAGAACAGCAGTGGCAGTGGAGTGGATCAATCTGAACTTAGAGTGCTACAGAGGGCAGAGCAGGAGAAGTGACACCAGCTCTTTGGAGATACACAGAAGATCATGTGTGGATCTCAGACATTGGAACAAGAAGCTGTGAAGCTGAAATTGACTCGGGGTACCCAAGATGTTAAAGATGCCAGAGCCACAGGATGCCTGCTAAGGAAAGCTGCTAACAGGGAGTGGAACAAGCCCAGGAGAAAGAATCTAGTTGCAGTCAACGAGGATGAAAAAGGAGTTGGATATCTGAAGACTACTTTGCCATCAGACATGGTGATGCAGAGTTTGGACTTTGCCCAGCTAGTTTCTCATCTTGCTTGGAGGATTACAGTTAAGTGATTGAGTGAATCTCAAAAGAAACCTTGAACTTTGGACTTTTAACCCTGTTGAGACTGCTATAGACTACAGGGACTTTTGAAGTTGGACTAAGTGCATTTTGCATTATTAAACTCATGTTTGAACAAGCCTATGGGGGCCAGGGAGTGGAATGTGATAGTTTGTATATGATTGGCCCAGGAAGTGAACCTATTAGTAGGTGTGGCCTTGTTGGAGTAGGTGTGTCACTGTGGGTGTGGGCTTAAGACCCTCCCCCTGGCTGCCTGGGAGTCAGTCTTCCACTAGCAGCCTTCAGATGAAGTTGTAGAATTCTCAGCTCCTCCTGCACTAGGCCTGCCAGGATGCTGCCTGTTTCTGCCTTGATGACAATGGACTGAACCTCTGAGCCTGTAAGCCAGCCCCAATTAAATGTTCTCTTTTATAAAACTTGCATTGGTCATGGTGTCTGTTCACAGCAGTAAAGCCCTAACTAAGACAATGACCATCTTGTTTTCTGGGTGAATCCATGACAATCCAGGAATCTGATTTGGGGATCTAAAAGTTGCAGTTCTCCTAAGGTTGTCATATGAGGTCCCATAGGAAATCACCAAAAGTGCAGGGTATGTCTCACAGACTTCATAGCACTAATTAATAAAAGTTATCCTCCAATGGTGATTGGACAGGCCCTGCCTTCTGTATTCTTCAACTGGAGTATAAACAGTCCCCCCATCCACATTAAACTTCTCTTCATTTACAAATGCAAATAATGGCAGATTATGTGCCAGTGGAAATGCAGGTATTTTCTTTTTTCTTTTTTTGGATTTATTTATTTATTTATTTATCTACTTATTTATTTATTTATTTATTTATTTTTGTTTTTTCTTTTCGAGACAGGTTTTCTCAGTGTAGCCCTGGCTGTCCTGGAACTCACTCTGTAGACCAGGCTGGCCTCGAACTCAGAAATCCACCTGCCTCTGCCTCCCAAGTGCTGGGATTACAGGTGTGTGCCACCACGCCCAGCGGATTTATTTTATTTACATGAGTACACTGTCGTTGTCTTCAGATACACCAGAAGAGGGCATAGGATCTCATTACAATGCTTTGAGGCTCCATGTGGTTGCTGCGAGTTGAACTCAGGACCTCTGGAAGAGCAGTCAGTGCTCCTAATCACGGCGCCATCTCTTCAGCCCAGAAAGGTTTGTTTTATGAGGATCTGAAACGTATCTCTTCTGCTGTGGCCTTCCTGCTTCAGTGCAAATCTCAGGTTTCTCAATTCTGTTATCAAACTTCTTAAATGAAGATGATAATTTTTGATGAGAATTCTTCCCTTAATGGGGTCATTGAAAGGACATATGTAAACAACTTCTTTATCAGTAATTGGTAATTCTCCTGGGAGTTGAGGCACAGTCTCATTCATATCTTGATTGCATCATCTTGAGATACCTTCTTAATGGATGCATTCAACGAGGAGTGTGAATTATACTTAGATGCTGATGCAGAAGCCATCCTGGAACCTCGGGCTCAGGGAGCCACCCCTGTTGCCAGGCTGCTCAGCTCCTGAGTTTGGCCCATGGCCAGCCATGCTCGCCCCCTACAGTATGTTTAAAAGAGCACTAGCTGCCTCTGCATGTCTAGTCAAAGTGTTCATCATGTCTCAATACACTGGAGATCAACAGTCAGAAAAATCAGAAAATTTTGTTTTGTTTTGTTTTCAAGACAGGTTCTCTGTGTAGTCCTGGCTGTCCTGGAACTTACTCTGTAGACCCTGGCCTCTAACTCACAGAGATCCACCTGTCTCTGCTTCCTGAGTGCTGGGGCTAAAGGCACCACCATTCACATCAGGAAATTTGAATGAACTATTACTGCACACTTTGTCATCACTAAGGTGGAGGGGGGGTGACATCTCAGCTGTCAGAGGGTAAACACACTTGCAATTGACAGGAATTGACTTCTGTCCCAGGACCCACTTCGTAGAGGAGAGAAACCAGCACTCCAAAGCTGTCCTCTGGCTTCCACAGGTGTGCCATGGTAAAAATTAATTTAAAATAATTTGTTAATGGGACTGGGGAGAAGAGTCATGGATTAAGCACACACTATTGTTCTAGAGGGTATGAGTCCCTCTGCCTGTGAATCTCACATCCACCTGTAACTATAGCTCCAGGGGCATCTGTGTCTGGTAGGTACCAGCCTCTGGGCTCCAGGGCACCTGTAATCACATGCATATGCTATGCCCCTGAATATGGCACCCCCAGCATATGCCACACCAACATATGCCACACTCCAGCATTTGCTACCCCAGGATATGCCACCCCCAACATCTGTCATCCCCAACATCTGCCATCACCAATATCTGCCATCACCAACATCTGCCATCACCAATATCTCCCATCCCCAACATCTGCTGTGCTCCAGCATATGCCACCCCTCCATATACATAACTAGATTACTTTTAAAGATTTTGTTGTTGTTGTTTAATGAAAGATGACCTGGTCATGGTGGCTCATGTCTACAATCTCAGCATTGGCTGAAGTAGAAGAATTCTTGTGCTCACTAAGTTATTGTCCTACATTGTGAGCTCTGTCTTAAATGAACAGTCATACTAAGACATCCCATCCTCAAACCAAATCAAACCAAACAAAGAAAACTTCCAGGTAGACAGTGCAAGTGAGGTAACATTCTGGGCTTGTCAGTCATACACTGGGGCTGCCCTCCAGTAACCCCACTGTTAGCAACAAGGCAAGGCAGGCGCCTTCATGTGCCTTCAAATGTCCTTTTGTGCTTCAGCTAAAACTAGAAACAAGTAAGCAGAAGTATTTGTGGCCTAGCTTTAGGCTCTTTGAACCTGTGTTCCTTGAACTGACCCAGGAACACAGACCCAAGTCTGCAGTCCGTGACTCATGGTGGAGGACTTTAACTAGAGCATGCTCAAGAAGCTTCTGTCCCTTAAGTGCCTCCGCTATGAATGTGCACAGGATCCCAGAACAAGCCCTCCCAGTTCCTTTCTTTCAGGAGGGCTCTTCTCTTCCATGCCCTTCTGTTTTGGCTTTGCACTCACCAGGATGTGAACCAGCTGTGGTCATTTACACTGAGTGTGCACTGTGACAGTGTGTCCCAGAAGGCAGGCAGCCACTAAGAGGCTGATGAATGGGTAGTGTATAGAGTGGGCACATGTTGGACAAAGGGATGATTCACATCCTGGGTGGGAAGGAGGAAGATTTCTTCACACTGCTCATAATGAGGTGGGTGGAGGCTAATGTCCAAGGTCAACCACACTGCAATTGGGATCCCCTAGGAGACACACCTTGGGGACTCCATTGTGATGGACTGTCTCCTCTTACACCAGTGAGCCCAAATAAACTGTCCCTTCAGTTGATTTTTCGTCAGATACTTTACAGTCACAACAATGAGAAAAGTCACCAGTACAGTATACTTGAATTTTTCATTTTGGTTTTGGGGGATAGGGTTTTGTTTTGGAACTCACTGTGGAGACCAGGCATGCTCCTGCCTGGGCTTCCCATTTTATTTTTGAGACAAACCCTCTACATAGCCCTGGCTGTTTTGGAAACTTGCTATGTAAACCAGAATGACCTTGAACTCAGATCAACTGCCTCTACCTCCTAAATGTGTGCCACTATGCCCAGGAGGTTAAAGATTTATTTTTACTTGATATCTGAGTGTTTTTGCCTGCATGAATACCTCTGCACTGCATGCATGCAGTACCCATCAATGCCTGAAGACTGCACTGAATTGGATCCTTTAAAATTGGAAGCTCCAGAATAAAAATTGTAAAATTTACATTGTGAATAGGTGTGTGTACATGGGGATGATAGGCAAGTATTTTATCCCTAATGGAGATTTTATATATATATACTCAGCCTATTTCCAGATTTTTAATTTAATAGTTATTTTTCTCTATGAGTAACAGTTTGAAGGCCCAGGATATTCTGGGAAACTGAGGAAATGGGAGGTCTCCTCAGCCCTCCTCTGATTACTCAGCTACAACTGCCTGATGCCCATTAGTGTTGTTCCTTTGTGGAATACTAACCATGCAGGGAAGGGGAAGGTTTGATTAATTGTACTGAAAGGTGCCTACTGACAGGGCTTCTGTGGCTGAGGAAAAAACGTGGGTCAGGCCTGGGCTAGTGCAGACAGACCAGAAGTGGATTGCATATCCATACTAGTCTATATAAAAGCTAAGATCACCTTTTGCTCAAGCATGTGGCATGTGTGTGTCCATGGGGGCGAGCATGTCATGAGAGTGTGTGAGTGCTCACACTTATGCCAGAACATGTGAGAGTGTGTGAATGCTCACACTTATGCCAGAATGTGCACATAAATATATATGGTAGATTTTGGTTAACTCAATGAAGCTATAATCGGTTGAAAAAAGAGAGCCTCCATTTAAAGTAATGCCTCCATCAGGCTGACCTGCAGGCAAGACTGTAAGGCATTTTCTTCATTAATGATTGATGTGGGGGGCCCAGCCCACTGTGGGTGGTGAGCCCGCACTCCATTCCCTATGCCTAGGGAAGGATTCCTGGGTGGTTAAGAAAGCAGGCTGGGTAACCCCAAGCTGCTCTTCCTCCATGACCTCTGCTTCAGTTCCCATTTTAACTTCCCTGGTAATGAGCTGTGACCTGTAAGCCAAATGTTTTCTTCCCCAAGTTGCTTTTGCTCATAGTGTTAATCATAGCCTGAGAAATCCAACTAGAACAGCATAGCAACTATCTTACCTTGGACTTTCCTTTGGCCATTTGGACTCAGGGAAGAACATCACAGCCTGAATCTTGGTGTCCCATTGGATCCCAGCCTGGAGAGATGGCATAGAGGCACTACTAGCCTGAAAGTTGAAATGTCCCAGGTTCTCCAGGTAGAATGTGTGTCTCCTCCCAAGAACCAGGGATGGGGACAGGGAGGGTCCCGGAAGCCAGGCGGCTTGGAGCCAGTTCTTGCTCTGGCAGGAACCATGCCCTCGCACAGAAACCCTGCTAGGCACTTATGGGCCGGTGTGAGAGGGAGCACAGTAGGTGCTCAGGTTGTGGCACCATTTGCCCTTCTGTTGCTTTCCACCTGCTCGGTATGGCAGAGCTGACCTCCATGCCAGGAAGACGTCCCTACCCTGCAGCTTACAGAAAAATTGAAAGCCTGGCCAGGGCTGAAGAAATGACTGGGCAGTTAAGAGCACAGTCTGTAGACAAGGCTGGCCTTAAAGTGAGAGATCCTCCTGCCTCTGCCTCCAGAGTGCTGAAGTTTAATGGTGTGTACCTGCCTCCCTGCCTATTTTTGACTATATAAATTCTTAGGTTTAAGGAAATGAGCATTGCAAAGATTACTGTTTGCCTGATGGAATGACCCACAGTGGGCTGGGCCCTCCCACATCAATCACTAATTAAGGAAATGCCTGAAGGCTTGCCTACAGCCTGATCCCTTGGAGGCATTTTCTCCATGGAGGTTCCCTCCTCTCAGATGACTGTACCTTCTGTCAAGCTGACATAAACTAGCCAGGACAAGGGCAAATAATGTGGTTGCAGTCACATGTGTTCCTGGCCTCAGTCATCCTCAGAGCCTTCTGTATTCTGTCCACCTGGACTGCAGGATCTGAGCTTCTCCTCCATCTCTCTGTAAGGGTGTCCTGAGCCTTTGCTGTCTCCTTATGGAACCCCAGAGTAGCCAAATGTCTTACTGGAAGTTGAAAATTGTGATGGAAAGTCCTCCGATCCATGGTAATGCACTGAAGCCTGCATTAAGATCTACAGACATCTTGGATACCCTGCAAGGTCCCAACTGTTTGCAGCAGACACTGGTTAAGAACCTGGTTGCACTCCAGCTCCATCTCTTGTTAATTTTTTACAGTGGTATTGTAGGATTTCCAACCATCTTGAATGTGCAAATATGTCTTCATCCAACAACTGCAGTAGCCAAACATGGTGGCCCTTTCTAAAAGATACTATGTCCCAAAGTCTGGAACTTGTATTTCCTTAATTGACAAAGGATGAATTGACAAAGGATTGATAAGATAAAATATGTGGCTCGGTGGGACTACACACGTGGTTCATCAATTAAGAGCACATACCACTTCTATGGAAGACTCAGGTTCTGTTCCCAGAACCTCCTGGAACAGCTCACAACTGCCTGCAACTCTAGCACCAGGAAGATCTGACACCTCAAACTTTTTTGGGTATCTGCACGCAAGTTCACAAACACATACACTCATTCACATAATAAAAAAATCAAAAATTTATGACTGGGTTATAAATCTCAACTGAGGAGTTTATCTTAATTTACCCAGATGTATACATTTAAAGGTGACCTAAAAAGAAAGATATCTAAGTCAGCTGATGGTGGCAGTCAGTGTTCTCTTTAATCCAAGCACTCAGGAAGGAGAAGCAAGCAGATCTTTGAGTTTGAGGTCAGCCTGGCCTATAGGGTGAGTTCCAGGACAGCCAGGACTACACAGAGAAACCAAGTCTCAAAACAAAACAAAAGTCATCTCAGCATGATGGTACGCACCTTTAATCCCAGCACTCAGCAGCAGGCAGAGGCAGGTGGATCCCTGTGAGTTCAACTCCAGCCTTGTCTACATAGTGAGCCTAGGTCACCAGAGCTACCTAGTGAGATACCACACAGCAGAGAAGGATGTATACTGGGATGAGAACATGCCTGGGGGCAGGGACAGACAACTGAGTGATGCTTCCCAAGTGCAGGACATGAGCTCTACCCTGTGGGTGCACAGGAGAAGGTAATTTTAGAATAAAAATATATTCTGATTTCTAGTTAGTAATGTAATAAGCATGAATAAAATCAGCATGACCCATTTAATAATTTTTTGAAACAGACTCTCATTCTTTACAATAGGCTAGCCTGAACTTCATGTGCAAAACACATGAAAGTGCCTACTTGCGTGAGTGCACATGCCTGTGTATGCGCAGGGACCAGCAGTAAACATTCAGATGTCTTCTATGCCAGCCCCTTGCTACTAGAAAGCTACTACACAGCAACATACTCTCAGAGGATGTGCGGGCACGGAGAGGTGAGCTCTGCTGCTCTAATTCAGTTCTCAAGGCAGACAGAAACATGGAAACCAGATTCCCTACACAAGTAATTTGGAGCAACCTACTGGGCTTCATATAAGCAAATGAACCTGTAGAAAATTAGTGTGTTACTCAGTATTTTCTAGAAAGTTCGGACAAGTACATCATTAATCAGGATTGCCCTAGATCATTGACTTTTGGTCTCCATAGTGCCAGGAAGGGGTTGTTGATCTCATCTACACAATGAAAGACACTGTGGAGTGAGTTTAGGTGCGAGCACTCTCAGCTGAGTGTATCTGGCTCCAGTGAGTGGGGGCAGGGCCAGGCTGAGAGTCTACACACCTGCAGCTTGTTCCAATCAAAGCCTGATGAGCTGTGGGTGGCAATCCTGCTGACCCTTTGGCCAAGCCTTTAAATCAGAGCAAACTGGGGAGGAGAAAGAAGAGTCAGTGTGGACTTAGGCCACAGAAAATGGAGATCCATTTGCCCCCTGAGCAATTGATGAAACTCTTCTCCTATCTGGATGCCTTCAGTTTGCTACAGGTTGCCCAAGTGAACAAGGTAAAAGCTCCTGGGGTGAGTCCTCCATTCGATGTATCCTACATAAGGTCCCTATGGCCTTTTCTGCTCAATGTGGAGTCTCGGGAACCCCAGCATCACACTCACACAGCCTGGCTTCCTTCCGTCTTCCCTATTTCCTTCCTTCCTTCCTTCCTTCCTTCCTTCCTTCCTTCCTTCCTTCCTTCCTTCCTTCCTTCCCTCCTTAAACTTACCTTATTCAGTCCTGTCTGCTCAGCTCTGACACATTAGTGTATTGGGGACCCATCTGCTTCTCTTGACCAACAGGAGCGCCAGCCTACAGAATAGCAAACAGATATACCTAGGGCTCATGGCTTAACACTGTCTACTCTGAAGACCTCAAATCTGGTCAATGAGGCAGGAGTGGTGGCTCACGCTTGTAATCGAAGCACTTGGGAGGTGGAAGCAAGATGACCAGGAGTGTGGGTCAGACTCAATCACATGAACTTAAACCCAGCCCACACTACTAGACACCAATCTGAGAACAGTAACAGCAATAACAAAATTCTGCTAAATGAAAAGACCCAGCCACCCTGCAGAGATGTGCGGCTGACACATGGCATCCTTGAGACTCCATGTCAGACCTTCGGAGGCTGGCCCTCCTTCCTCTGAGCCCTCACAAGGTGATTTGTGTTTGCTGGGCTAGGTCTCTCCAGGCTGGCTGGGCTTGGAGAGCTAGGACTGTGTTTGATTTACTTGTGTAGGCCCAGCAAAGAACAAATTGAGAACAGGAGAGGGAGGCAGTTGTTGGTTTAAGGATTCTTTTCTCTCCCATAGAGCTGGAATGCAGTTGCAAGCAGTGATGTCTTGTGGAGGTAAGGAGAGGGGCAGGGTGGGATGGGAAGAGGGGATGAGATGGGGCAGGAAGGGAAGAAGAGGCCTCCTGATGGTGTACCTGGACCTCTGCTGTGGGAGGATAGTTAGTGAATAAATGCATTGAGCACTGTAACCGAGGCTCTAAGATGAGCACTCTAAGAGTGGAATCACTCTAAGGTGGGGGGACTGGTGACAGCCTGATGGGATTACAACTCTGCATTGCAGGAAGTTGTGTCGGAAGAGATGGCTCTTCTATGACAATGTCAACCTACAGCTCCTCGGCACAGAGACATGGAAGCAGTACTACGTTTCCCGAACATGGCAAGAACATGCCAAATCCAGGGCAAAGCCAGAAGATTTTACTTACAGGGAAATTCCTGCAGAGTATGGTATGGTCTTGGGTACCCTAGTAGCAATGCCCACTTTGTTTTTCCCACTCTGTGCAGTCCTACATACTCATTTAATAAGAGGAGGGAAATTGTAGCTTAACAGGATGGGGCTGCTGTGCTAGCCTAGCCATGGACCCAATCTGTGATCTGCTGAGTGGAGCTCAACACTGTAAACCTGCCCTGTCCCCCCTTTGCCCTGAAGGCTCGGACCCTTCCCAGTGTGCAGAGAGAATTTAGTGGCGATTACTACAAAGGCTTTAGTATTCATCTTTTTCAAAAAACTTCATCAGAACAGGTTTCTGGTTGAGAAATATTTCTTAATTTTTTATATTTATTATTTTAAGTGTATGTGTATATGATGTGTATACATGAGACTGTGTGTGTGTGTCTGTGTGTGTGTGTGTGTGTGTGTGTGTGTGTATGTGTGTGCGTGTGTATGTGTGTGCATCAGAAGACAAGTTTATGGAATCCATTCTCCTAAAGGGAAGAATGGATTTTCTCTTTGTTTTAAGATAAGGCCTCACTACATAGCCATGGCCAGCCTGGAACTTGATCTGTAGACTAGGCTGGCCTCAAATTAAAGATCTGGCACTTCTTAATCCCAGTACATGGGAGGCAGAGGCAGGCTGATTTCTGAGTTCAAGGCCTGCCTGGTCTACAGATGAGTTCCAGGACAGCCAGGGCGATACAGAGAAACCTGGTCTTGAAAAACCAAAACCCAAAAACCAAAAACCAAAAAAAAAAAAAAAAAAAAAAGGCATTTGCCTTCACTGGGACTGGTACATCATTTCCCTTCTTTCCTTCTTTCTTCCTTCTTTTTCTTTCTTTCTTTTTCGTTCTTCCTGTCTGCCTTCTCTCTCTCTCTCTCTCTCTCTCTCTCTCTCTCTCTCTCTCTCTCTCTTTCTCTCCAGGATCTCATGTACCACAGGCTGACCTCAAACCCTTCATGTAGCAACTCAATGACCTCAACTTTGGATTCTTCTCTCTCGAAATGTGTACTGGGTTACAGTCTATAGGCCTCTAGGAACAGAACCGAGCACCCTGCCCACTGAGGTACAGCCCCAGCACCCATTCTGAATCTATAGAAACAGATTAAAGAGTCAATGTCTCTGAACAAATGACCAACCTGCAGCTGCTTGGCTGCCTCTCACTTCATCCTTTCCTCAGCTTTGATCCAAGCCTTCCACATGGCTGAGGGAGAGGAAACACCCCTCCTTCCATTTGAGTGCCCCGTTGACTCTCTTGTGTCCACATATTGTTGGGGTTTCCTTGCAGGAGTTCAGGCAAATGCATGCTATGTCTCAGGATGTGGCTTAACAAGAAACGGACAAGGCAAGTCGGTTGTCTGTATGGTGTCTTCCATGACTAAGATTTCCACTTGGGATATTCATGAGGTAAGTCTGGATGATGAGTAGCAAAAGTTACTTGGATGTGAATTCTGATTTCATCTTTTTGTTGTGAGAGATAATGAGAAAGGATCCCCCTGTACAGACCTGCTGTCCTAGAAGTCCCTGTATAGATCCACCTACCATGGCTTCCCATGTGCTGTGGTCAAAGGTTTGCACCACCACACCTGAGTTTTCTCTCTTTTTCCGTTTTTCTTTTAGATATCATTATTTTATGTGTATGAGTGTTTTCTGTGCATATATGTATGTGTAATACATGTGTGTCTGCTGCCTGTAGAGGTCACAAGAGGGTAACATGTGGCTTAGAACCTGTAGTTGCAGATGACTGTAAGCTGTGGGTCCTGGGGCTGTGGACACTGAACTCAGGTCCCCTGCTAAGCCATCTCTGCAGGGCCTGTCAGTGTGTCAAAGTTTCCGTCATAGAGATTGTTCTCATACAAGGTCGGGTTTACTCCTAGGTATTCTTTTCTAAGATATATTTTTTATTTTATGTATGCGTTTGTCTGTGTGTGTTTATGGTTGATGCTGGCAGAGGCCAGAGACTCTGAGATGTTGTGGAGGCTTTGGGAACCCAATTAGGGAAGCCAGAGCATTAATCGCTCTGAACTACACAACCGTCACTTTGGCCCCTAAATCTAAGGGTTGTTTGTTGGTGGTGGTTTTTTTCTCTTTGTTTGTTTGTTTTTTTGTTTGAAACAGGGTTTCAGTGTGTGAGAGCCTTGGTGGAAACCTGCTCTGTAGACCAGGCTGCCGTCCAACTCTGAGATGTGCCAGCCTCTGCCTGCTGGGGTCATATGCCCGTACAATGTCCCCCAGGCCCCTTCAGGGTGGTGTTCAAGGATACTGTGAATGGGACAGCTTCCCTGATCCTTCCTCAAACACAGAAAGAACCTAGCCCCACTAAAAGAGCCAATAGGCACAAGCTTGTGCTGTTATTAAAAGATAAACAGGCTCTGAGCACAGGGCCAATGATTGTTCCTCACACATGTTGTAGGAGGTGGTTCTCCCCTTCCATGTTGTTCCTGGGGATTGAACACCTGTCATGAGGTTCTGGGAGGGCATGTGCCCTTCCCTGCTGAGCCATCTTAGTGGCCATGTTCTACATTCTGGTCTGTACAGTGAGTGTGTGCTCGCCTCTGAGCATAATGTGTGTGTCCTGTTTTCCTGTCCACTCCTGACCCAAATAATCTAGATGTTTGATTTTCTTCTTTGTGTTTCTTTTATTTTTACATACATAGAGACTCCATCTGCTAGTATGTCCATGTGAGGGTGTCAGATCCCCCAGAACTGAAGTTACAGACAGTTGTGAGCTGCCATGTGTGTGCTGGGAGTTGAACCGCAGACCTTTAGACCATGAGCTGTTCTTAACTAAACTGCTGTGCCATCTCTCCAGCCTTGTGTTTCCTTTTCTTTTTTCAGATTCTCTTGTAATGTAGTCCCAGCTGTCCTGGAACTTGGCATTGTAGACAAGACTGGCCTGAAACTGCTAGTGACCTTCCTACCTCTGCCTCCCTGGGATTGGAATTCTAGACATGTGCTACCATGTCCAGTAAGGGGTGCTTAGAGCTTTCAGAATCTTTCCTTGTAAGGACGAAGTCAGGGTTTCCAGTCTGCCCAAGGCTTCCAAATAAAGCTGGTGGGGGAAAGTAGTTGCACTAGAGGTGCTCAGACATGATGATGTTCTTGTTCCCCAGGGCATTATGACCTGGGAAAGCCCCGTACAACCCACCAGAATACACCTGTTGACTACCCTCCCTGAGATGCACATCGCGGTCACTGTAGATATAGAATCAACTATCAAAGTGTGGGACTGTCAGAAAAGGGAAGCTCTGGCGACTAACAGGCTGCTATCTCCCTGTGTATCACTGAAAGCTGTTGAAACCAAAGATGGCCCGACTGTCTTTGTAAGTGACCCCCAAATCTGCACTACTCATGCACAGCAAACACTTGCCAGTTTGAGGTCTCATTAAAGCCAAATCTCAATGTGCTTTCTTGGAGTCACGGCAAACCCTGAGAGTCAATCATAGTAAACCAAAAACATAGCCATCCCTTAGCCTTTGATCTATTTCATGTGCATTTCCTTAAGGCATCCTCTTAAAAAGATCATTTTAAAATTCTTTCTTCGGATCTGGGTATAGATGCCTTAGTGGGTAGCAGTCTTTGCGTACAAGCATGAATGCTCAAGTTCAAACCCCTGTCACGCACATAACTGTAGTGGCTACATCTTCCTGTAACCCCAGTGCTGTTGGAGATGGAAACACAAGGGTCACTGGGACTAGACGGCTGCTGGCCAAGCCAGCCTAGCTCCAGGGTCAATAGGAGACTCTCTCAGGAAATCAGGAGAAGAGCGTTCTAACAGGACACCTGGCATCCGTCTCTGGTTTCCATGTATGCCCAGGTATGTAATCTACATAAACATACATAAGTATACATATAATATGCACACGCAGGCATACACACAATTCTTCTAATTGATTTTACATCTTCTTGTCTTTGAAATGTTTATTATTGCTGAATCCATGACTTTGGAGACAATGTAGAGAATGAATTTGGAGGACAGTAGAGAGAAAAATGTGAATTTTATCAGATATTGAGAAAAGAGGGTAATGATGGTATCCCAGTGATTCTTGCAGGAGAATATTTTAGTGCTTGGAATGTCTTTACACATACCCTACCTCATGTGTTTGAGACAGAGTCTCATGATGTAGCCCTGGCTGGCCTAGAACTCACTGTGTAGAGTAGGGTGCTGTAAGGCAGACTGTCTCTGCCTTCTCAGAGTTGGGATTAAAGATATATGCTACCATGACCTACAAATGTTTCTTTTAAAAAAAAGTCTTACAGGGCAAGGTGGTGCATGTCACAGAGGCTGGTGAATCTCTTAAGTTTGAGACCAGCTGGTCTACAGAGTGATTTCCGGGATAGCCAGGGCTACACAAAGAAATTCTTTTTGAAAACACCCAAAAGGAAACAATTATTTGTGTGTGAATAGTTTGCCTGCATGTGTATCTATGTATTATGAGCATGCTTGGAGGCCAGAAAAAGCCATTGGAGCCCCAGGATTGAATGTACAAATATTCTCTCTCTCTTTCACTCCCACTCTTTGTCTTGCCCTCGCTCTGTACCATTACCCACTGAGTCATTCCCCCCACCAGGTCTAGAGTAGAGTGTCTTATTCCATGGGATAAGGCCAGACACTCTGTGAGGCAGGCTGGTCAGAGCTTTGGATCTTGTTACTGGACTTGAAGACAGTGATATATCTCAGAGCAGATGAGACTGCTTCTTCCTTGCCAATCCTTTTCCCACTGACTGGATGCTTGTGCTCTGATTTCAGGCAAGCGATGTCTCAGGTAATCTCTACATCTTTAGCATTCCTGAATTATACTTCATTTCCACAATCGATGTATTCCCATACGATATTGATGAAATCTGCTGCTCTCCTCAGAAGAAATGGGTCTTTGTGAGTAAGAAACACCCACATGTCTTTCCAAAGGTAGGTCTGTTCTAGCAACACCAGGGTGAAGGTCAGAGACAGTGGGAAGGTCCAGCCCCCAGGGAGGTCCAGGCAGACCACTCCCCTCTCCTAAGCCCTATCATAGGGAAAGCCATTTCTACAGTCAGGGAAGAATAATGTGCTTGGAAGCAGTCACAATGGCAAGTGTCTATTAGTGAACTGTCCTTGGAATGTGGCTCAGCCAAAGGACAAATGCAGGTGAAATAACAGCCCCCAGAAACCTTTAAGTGCTCCCATACCCAGTGCTTTATATACTGCCTTCTCTCTTAACTGACAGCTCTCTGGTGCTTGGTTCTTAGGTACCAGGGGAGAGATGGTCCCCTCAGAGGCCAAGTACTCCTCAGGGCCCAAGCTTATTTATTTGGTTGTCTGCTTCAATATACATTCAAAGAAGCCTGGGTTATACTATGACAGTCTCAATGGATCATTTAAAAGAAAATTTCTAGAATACCCTTGGATTAGTCCTCTATACAGTGAAAATGTACTTAACTAAGCTCTGTCTTAGGCGTCCATTGCAGGAAGATTACTGAGGCACCCTTTGACCTGGGTCAGGGGCTCCATTCTGTCTCTCAATATGATGGGAGGGGCAGGAAGACTATGAGTTATTCTGACCCTGAGTGGGAGCAATGACTGCTTCGCCCTGTCCTTGGGTGGAGAACAGATGCAGCCACCCTGGGTATCTTTCAAAAGTCCCTTGTCTGGAGTGCACATGTGCCAGTCTGCAGAGATTTACTCTTCAGTGATTCTTCTGGGCAATCCTCTGCAGGTGTTTTTAATGAGCAGCTTACTGAGGACATCAGAATTCTCTGCACCTGTGTCTACCAGTCTCAATTTTTCATTGTGCAAAAAAGCCTTCTGGACGCCAAGAAGGGAAGACAGGATAACACTGATGTACAAGAGTAGCCCCCCAATAACCACAATGTTTATCACATGTAATATGAAGCTGGAAAACATCGAGAACCAAATAAGTGTTAAAGGTAAACCTTAGAAAATTCTCAATCACACATGATGGCACATGCCCAAAATCAGGAGACTGAGTCAGGAGATTTTCTTAGAGGGTACTGACTCGCAAAGAAAAAAGATAGTAGCTGGGCGGTGGTGGCACGCACCTTTAATCCAGCACTTGGGAGGCAGAGGAAGGCAGATTTCTGCCAGGTCCGGTCTACAGAGTGAGTTCCAGGACAGCCAGGGCTACACAGAGAAACCCTGTCTCGAAAAAAAAAAACCAAAAAAAAAAAGATGGAACTGAGAAGATGGTTTAGCATGTATACATGCATGTATGTGGACCCATGCACACCTGTGCACACACAGGCACAGACAGACAGACAGACAGACAGACAGACACACACACACACACACACACACAAACTGATTTCAAAAAACCAACAAAAGGCCAAACATGGTAGTGTCCCCTTTAATCCAAGCATTATTAAGGAGGAGAGACACGCAGATTTTTTTTTGTGTTCCAGGCCAGTCTGATCTATCCAGTGAGTACCAGGTTGGCCAGAAACTCATAGTGAGACCTGGTCTCAATAACAAAAAATCCCAAATGACAAGAAATAAAGAAATATATTACAGGGTGGCAAAATGTTTTAGGACTGTGGCTCTCTACCTGTGGGTCATGACCCCTATGGAAAACTTCTGTCTTCAAAAATACTAAAGTCATGAATGATAACAGTAGCAAAATTACTATTATGAAGTAGCAATGAAGGTAACTTTATGGCTGGGGTGACTCCCCAAGGCCACATGAGAACTGTGTTAAAGCTCAGTAGGAAGCATTAGGAAGGTGGAGAAGTGATGCTTAGAGGAGAGAGACACTTAACTACCAACCCTGGCAACCTAGTTCAGTTCCTGGGTACCACATGATGGAGGAGAGATCGAAATCCCTCAAGTTGTCCCCGACCCCCACATGTGTGCTGTGGCAGGAATACCTACACAAACAGAACAATGTGAAAGCAATTTTTAAAAGAAATCCCAATTTTTCCTTTGTCTCCTACAAGTGCTCATAGTAAGCTATAAATGCTTGTCACTGTTTTGTATTTTTAGTCCTTGAAGACAGGGTTTCTCTGTGTAGCCATGGCTAACCTGGAACTTGCTCTGTAGACCAGGCTAGACCTTGGAGATCCCTGGCCTGTGCTGGGATTGTGAATCTCCACATGCTGCTGCTGCACATGTTTCTGTAAAGGGAGCAGGAGGCTCCTTGGCCAGATGTGAACTCAGGCCTGATTGATGGTCACTGTACTAGGGAACTAAGGTCCTCTCGGGCAGACATGTTTCCATTTCTGTCTTGTACTAGGGACTGGGTTCTACTGTCCTTCCCCAGTACAGTCGTCTTTCCAGTGTTTGAGCTATTGACCACACTGTCCCTGTGTCACACCCTGCCTTCCTGTGGTCAAGGACATGGACTTGTCAGACCAGTGGACTGTGTGCATTGTCTCTATGAGACTAGCATGCCATGGAAGTAGGGATTTGCTTTGCACTGAGCATTAAGGATTTTGCTCTTGATAAAATGATTGAAAAATTTGCCTCTATATTTTGTGTTTGTTTGGAACAGGATATGTGGTAGCAATGTTCCTGTTGGAAGAAGACTGCCTGGAATGGATGGGAGTCAGTGATAAGGACTTGATTGTTTGTTCAACTGTGTCCTCTCTCCTGCTCTGCAGCATCAATGGTGTCCGTCTGCAGACAATTCCCTACTGCTCAGAACAGATCTTGAGCCTGTGGGTGGTAGGTTTGGAATAATTCTCCTCCAATGGTGTTTTTTAAATAAATTTACATATTTTGAAACTGCATATTGTTGGGGTGTGTGCATGTGCACTTGTACATGGGAGAGCACTTGCAGAGGCCAGAGGCCGACTCCCTGGCCTTAGTTTCTCTCTTTCCACCTTCACATGGGCTCAGAGCACCAGGCTCGCTCAGCAGATGCCTCTACCTGATGAGCCATCTCCTAGGCCCTCTCCCTGACTTTTGATCTGACATTGACTCCAGCCTGCTCACATTTGGGTGTTCTTTGCAGGACCCTGTTCATGTCATAGTTACCTGTAACAATGGCTCTTTGGATGTGTATGCATGGGAAGAGAGAAGTCCAAGTCTCAGGAGGTGTTATCAGCTGCAAAACAGGAGATGTCTGCCACCACAAAGGTGAGCTCTGCTTCTTGACTTCAACTGCACATTAATTTTCAGACATTTCCAGGCTGGAGAGATGGCCCAGCAGTTAGGAGCACTGGCTGCTCTTCCTGAGGTCTTGGGTTCAATCCCCAGCATCCACATTATGACTCACAACTGTCTGTGACTCCAGTTCCAGGGGATCCAACTGATACCTTCACACCAATGCATTTAAAGGAAAGGTAAATATATTAAAAAGTTCTAAGGAAAAATGCATTTCAAAAGAGAAATGCATTTTTTTTTTATAAAAAGACATGACTAAATGTATGATCTCCAGCATCACACAGAACAGACACTTGGCTGTGTCTGTGTAATATTTAAGAAGCAGGGACAGGAGGGTCCAGAAGTTCAAGGTCACCTTCTGCTGTTTAGGAAGTCTGGCAGTCATTTGGGTTCATTGCAAAAGCATCACAAACAAGCAAAATAGGAACTGACCAAGCATAGCACAGGCCCTCATTCCAGTTCTCTGGAGGCAGTGTCAAGTTTCTGTCTTGTAAGTTCTAGGCCAGCCTGGTCTACATAGTGAGTCCCAGCACAGCAAGAGCTATATAGAAAGAGTGTGTATTAGGAATGAAGGGAGGGAGGGAAAAGAAAGAATTGCTAGTTCTTGGGATTTCAGCACATACAGTTATGTCGACAGTCTCAGGCCCACAGTAGAAGTGGGGGGACTGTGTCCTCATAGCTTGTCTTTAGTGTCAGGATGGGCTCCCCTGAGTGCGGCCCCCACTTGGTTGCTTCACCAGTGAGCTGTCATTATCTCCATTTCGCTAATTTTCCTTGGAGGTTTATTTACCTTCATCCCAGCTATTTTCAGTGATCATGGTGTGGTGGTACAGGCCCCAAACCCTGCACCTAGGCTGCTGAAGCAAATGTTGATTGATATTTACCAAGTCACCATGACCCTGTCTCCAAAAGAAAAAGAGAAAGAAAGACAGGAAGGAAGAAAGAAAGGAACGAGGGAAGAGAGGAAAGGAGGAAAGAGAGGAAAGGAGGAAAGAGAGGAAAGGAAGGAAAAGGAAAGGAAAGGAAGGAAAAGGAAAGGAAAGGAAGGAAAAGGAAGGAAAAGGAAGGAAAAGGAAGGAAAAGGAAGGAAAAGGAAGGAAAAGGAAGGAAAAGGAAGGAAAAGGAAGGAAAAGGAAGGAAAAGGAAGGAAAAGGAAGGAAAAGGAAGGAAAAGGAAGGAAAAGGAAGGAAAAGGAAGGAAAAGGAAGGAAAAGGAAGGAAAAGGAAGGAAAAGGAAGGAAAAGGAAAAAATGAGTCCCACCACTCTTACAGGATCTCTGTGTGACCTCAGCAGTCTTAGAATCAGGCTAGCCTTGAACTCCACCTTGAGATGCACCTGTTTCTGCCTCTAAAGTGCTGGGACTAAAGGTATTTGCCAAGAGTTCCTTTCCAACCAGGGTCAACAGTATGTGACAATTTACCAATATAATTTATATCATATGTATTGCTTAAAGCAAATTGTCTCTCTGAACAGTGGCACACAGCTATAATCCCAGCATGCAGGAAACTAAGGCAGAAGAATTACCTCATGTTTGAGGCTAGCCTATGCCACATTGAAATTCAATGCAAATTTAGGCTATGCAATGAAACCTTATTTCAATTTTCTCCCTACACACTGTGGAGTTTCTATTCATTCTCTTCATTGCTCGATGATATTGATTGGTTGGTTTTGGTGTTTTGTTTGTTTGTTTCCTCCATTATGCTGTGGAGAGACTTTGTAGTTTGATTCAGTGCTAGTTGTCAATTTTTGCTTTGGTTGCTGGTACTTGGGAATTCCTAGCCAAGAACTCCGGGATAGATCCGAGTCATGGAACTTTTCTATACATTCTCTTAGTCGTTTTCTAGTCTCAGATCTAGTCTTTCCTTCAATGTGTTATAAGTTGATTATTGTATTATTGAGTAGTGGGAGGTATCAGAATGTGGTGGCTTTTGAATCATCATGACACCATTTATAAAAGAGCCGATTCCTTGTCCTTAAAAAAATATTCAACAAACGATAAAAGGGCAGTTCCTTTTCTGAGCCTTTGATGCATCAATTTGATGGCAGTGTCATTAATCTACTTGGATCACAAGAGCTTGCTGTGATGTATTTTAAAATGTGATATTGTGATAGCTTCAGTTTTCTTGTTTTTCTGAAGAAGGCCTTGTCTCTTTAAAGTAAGTGTGTGTGTGTGTGTGTGTGTGTGTGTGTGTGTGTGTGTGTGTTTGAGCATGTGCATGTATCTAGTTGTTTTGAGACATATTGTATACCCCCAGACTGGCCTCAAACTTGCTACATAGTTAAGGTGAGCCTAAAACTTTATGTATCCAAGGCTTGCCTTGAACTCCCAAAACCTCTCCCTCTCACTCAGTCTTGGTGGTTTTCACTGGTGTTAGTTTCTTCTCCTTCAGGATTTGGAAAGGGCTCTATCATGATCCTGGCCTCAATGATATGCTGAAAGATCTATTGCCATTGGGGTCTGTCATTCTATCAATGATCAGGTATAATGTCCTGATTTCAAGGTTTTTTTGTTTAATTTTTAGAAACTCATTCTTAGTGACTATAGTATTAAGTGTTGGATCTTAATATATTTGAGCTTGATTTGCTTTTGACTTTCTGTAGACAACTCAATTTTGTAATAAATTTATATATTAACATCTTTGGTTTTTTTTGAGACAAGATCTCACTATCTAGCCTAGACTAACCTCAAACTGTCTCAAACTCTGTCACTTCTCTGGCCTCAGCCTCCTGAGTTGAAGTGACTTATAGGTCTGTGGCCTCACAGCAGCTGCTCTCTCTGTTCTTAGGTAATGTACTGAACAACTGAGAACTGAGAAATGTGGCAGAGGTCAACTGCAGAAGGCAGGGATTGGAACTCACGCTATGAATGACAGTCTTCCTTTGCCAATGTGCACAGTTACTAAAATTAACCTGAGATGGCTCAGCAGTTTAGGCAACTGCCACCAAGCCTGACAAGTTCATTCTCTGGAAGCTGCTTGGTGAAAGGAGCGAACTGATTCCCCCAAGTTATTATCTACCCACTCCACACAGAGGAGCATATGCATGCACTGGGGGACACACACACATACAGGCACACACAGGCACACACAGAGCCACAGATACACAAACAGACGCACACACCCACATACAGGCACACACACACACACATACACACACACATACACACATGAGTGCACACACATGAGTACATTCATACATACAGGACAATAAGTATTTTTATTTGTTTCTTTTATGGTTATAAGTACACATTAGATGCCTCCAGAAACACCTGAAGAGGACATTGGTTCCCATTACACATGATTCCGAGCTACCTTGTCTTTGCTGGGATTGGAACTCAGGACATCTGGAAGAGGAGTCAGTGCTCTAAACCACTGAGCCATGTCTCCAGCCCAGAACAAATAAGCATTTAACAGTTTTAAACAGATTCAGGGCTGTGATAAAAACTTAGTCCTTTGATTCATAGTTGATAAACTTCACTCCCATTTCAGTACTGACATCTTGTTTCCCCCTACCCCCCTTTGGCAGAAACTTTAAAGGAACGCTATGTGACGATATGAGCATCATTCAAGAAATGACAAATGGTTCTGACCGCCGCTTTCTCGTGACATATACTTTGAAATCTGATCTTGAAAACTGAGTATGTTATGTGTCCTCTTCCTCAATGATAATAAAGATCTATTTGCAAGCCCGCCTGGTTGCTAAGAACTGAAGAGGCCCGATGTGGCACAGCACACCTTTAATCCTGACCCTGGGGAAGCAGAGGCAGGGGGAAGATTTGAGTTCTGAGGCCAGCCTGGTCTACAGAGCTACTTCAGGCTAATCAGGGCTACATCATGAGAACCCAACAGTCAAACAAAACACCTGGCTAGAGGTACAAGTCATTTGGCTGTGACTCCTGTCATTTCATTGCTATAGGGTTGAGTCACATGACCAGGCCATGTGGGTAGCTTGACACTGCAGGAGACATGTGGCACATTAAAAAGAAAAATTTTTTGGGTCTATAATTATTTCTTTCCCCTGCCTCCATTAAACCTTCCTATATGCCTCTCCTCACTGTTCTCTTTTGAATTCTTGACCTCTTTCCCCTGCCCCCAAACCACATTTAAATCAAGAGCATAGTGATTGGAGAGATGGCTTAGCAGTGAAGACCACTGCCTGTTCTTGCAGAGAACCTGGGTTCAATTGCTAGCACACAGACAGCAGCTAACAACTGTCTGTGACTCCACTGCCAGGGGATATGTAACACAGACATACAAACAGGAAAAACAGCAACACACACAAAGATCTTTTTAACTAGAAGAAAAGAAAAAAATAATTATTAAAAGCCAGGTGGTGGCAGAGCACACCTTTAATCCCAGTACTGGCAGACAGAGTCAGCCGGAACTGAGTTCAAGGCCACTATGGTTTACAGAGCTATTTCCATATTCGTTCACAGAGAAACCCAGTCTTGAGAAACCCTAAAATGGAAAATTAAAGGTTAATTGAGCTCATGGTTTAAAAGGATTAGAGTCAATAGGGCGGAGCAAAGGCATGGGGCAGGAACCCTGGAGCGTGCACATCTCCATCTGCAAAGAGAAGCAAAGAGAAACCAGGGGAATAACAAGTCTTTTTAACCTTCAAAGTCCACAGTGACACAACCCCTCCAACAGAGCCACACCTCCTGATCCTTCCCAAATAGTTCCACCAACCAGGGGACAAGCTTATGGGAGCCATTCTCATTCAGATTATCACACATGCACTCACATGCATACCACACAGAAACATGCAAAGAAAGAAACCCCACAGCTAAGGCACTTGAGAGGCAAAAGCAAAGAAATTCTCAATCATACGGGGTGCTCAAGACTAACCTGGGTTACAGGACACTGCCTTGTAAAAGAACTAAAACCAAAGAACTAGAGACAAGGCTTGGCACTTAAGACTAGAGCTGCTTTACCAGAGGATCCAGGTTCAATTCCCAGAAACCACAGGTCAGTTCACAACTGACGATCCAGGTCCAGGCATCCAGTGCCCTCTGCTGGCCTGTGAGGAAACTAGATGCTTCTGGTACACATTCAGGCAAAACATGCTTACATACATACATACATACATACATACATACATACTCACATACATACATACATAACAAAACAAGCTCCCTGGTTGTCTAGTAATGGTGGTATATGCTTTCAGTCCCAGCATTCAGGAGGCTGAGTCTGATCACAGGGAGTTCACAGTAGCTTAGACTGTGTGACAAAACCCTTTGTCAGATAAATAAATTAGGCTATATGGCCAAAAAAAATTATCTGAGTTGGGGAATGAAAATATTACCAACGGAAAATAGCAGGCAAAACAGAGACAATGTTTTCATAGAATTTTAAGGAATTTCATAATGAACTTCAGTGTTTCAACAAAATTGGAGAACATATTAGAAATCAGACCCCAGACCCTCAGAAAAGTAAAGCTCTTGGAGATAAATGGAAGGGACTGTGTCCACTGGAGAAGGATGAGGGTGATGGTTGGCTCTGAGACAGAACAACACCAGAACCGACCTTCCAGAAGGTCCAAATGGTAGCACTGCCCATGCTTGGCACTGGGCTTCCTGTCAGCTGAAGCCCTAGCGTGATATAAGGTGTCATGCATTAATTTGAGGAAGGTTTTATGAACAAGATATTTTAGAAGCAAGGTTTTAAAAACAAAAGCTGTGCCAACCAGTTGGCTGATGGGTGAGGGAGCTTAAGGCGACCCTGATGTCCTGTGTGTTCAGGCTCTGGAACCCACACAGCAGAGAGAGATCTAATTCCCGACGTTGGCCTCTGATCTCCATGCCAGATGCATGTTCTGGCATGAACATGAGCACTTGAACACTCTCACTACATGTGCACTCCCATGCCAGAAAACACACATGCTCTAGTGTAGAGTGATCTATGTAGACTAGCATGGCTATGCAGTTCACTTCGGGTCTGTCCTCACTAGCCCAGGTGTGACCCATGTTTTTCCTCAGTCACAGCAGCCCTGTCAGTAGGCACCTTGCAGTGGCAATTAATCAAACCTTTCTCTTCCCTTTGTGGTTAGTATTCCACAAAGGAACAACACTAATGGGCATCAGGCAGTTGTAGCTGAGTAATCAGAGGAGAGCTGAGGAGACCCCCCATTTCCTCAGTTCCCCAGAATATCCTGGGCCTTCAAACTGTTACTCATAGAAAAACTGTTTATCCTGGAGAACTAATCAAGGTCATTCCTTTTATTAGAACTCACATCCAGATACCATTGCCTTGATGACTTTAAAGCATCAGAGGAGGCACTGGGGAGATAGCTCAGTGGCTAAGATAATTTGTTGAACCACAGAGGACCCAGTTCAGTTCCCAGTACCCACAAGGCAGTTCACAACCATCCGTCACTCTACTTGCAATAGATCCAACACCCTCTTCTGATCCCTCTGGTACAAGGCTTGCACATGGTGCACACAGGTACACCTAGGCAGAACATACCCACATTTTGATTTAAAAAACTTCAAAACCACATACATATAAAATTAATTTTTACATTTATTTATTTTTGCAAAATTAAGTTTTTTTCGTTATTTGAGTCAGGGGCTCTCAATATAACCCTGGCTATCCTGGAACTCACCCTGCAGACCAGTCTGATTGAAATTAATTTTCAAGACATAATAAGTGGTTTAAATTATCGAACTGAGTATACTCATATATGAATGTGTACATGGAGGCCAAAGATCCATGTTCGTGTTTCCCTCTTTTGCTCTACATTTTAAATATCAATTGTTACACTTATTTGGGGTAGAGAGGAAGGTACAAGACACATGCAGAAGTCTGAAGGGAACCCGCAGGAGTAAGTTCTGTCCTCGCACCTGTGGGCTGCAGAGATTGAACCCAGGTCATGAGGTTAGCTGGGCAGCGCCTTTACCGCCTGAGCATTTGCTAGCCCTCCATCTCTTATTGAGACAGACTATCTCCCTGAACCTAGAGTTTCCCCTTCCCACTAGGTGGCTCACAGCATTGGGAGTGCAGCCACATCATGCTGGACCTGGCTATTCCAAGGCTACTGGGCATCAGGACTTAGACCCTCCCGCTTCAAGCAGCCAGCACTTCACTCATGGCTGAACTTGACTAACTACTCAATCCAGTAAAATATCCACAGGGAAAGCCTTCCTTATTAACCACCCATACACTTGTGTGAAAAACACTTGGGACAAACCTGGAGCTGCTCCACCGAACAGTGAACGGTAGTCCTCTTGCCCTAGGCCAAGGTTTCCATCCCTTATTTTAGTTACCAATGGTAAACAATCTGAGAATATTAAATAGAAAATTCTGGAAATAGGCTGAGGAGATAGACGCGCATGTGCGTGCGTGCGTGCGTATGTGCGTGCGTGTGTGCGTGCGTGTGTGTGTGTGTGTGTGTGTGTGTGTGTGTGTGTGTTAATGGTAAAGTGCTTGCCTAGCACACACAAAACCCTGCATTTGATCCATGTACACACACCTATTCACAATGTGAGTTTTACAATTTTCATGCAGGAGCCTCCAGTTTTCAAGGATCCAATCCAATGCCTTCTTCTGGCCTCTGCCCAGTTGTGCATGCAGGCAAATACACTCATATATAAAATGAAAATAAATCTTTAGCCTGCTGGGCAGAGAAGCACACACACTTAATTTCAGCATTCAGGAGGTAGAGGCAGGTGGATCTGATTTCAAGGCCATTCTGGTCTGTGGGGAAAAAAAGGTGGGGCCATGGGGCTGCCAGGCCCTGAACACTGGCAGGCAGAGCCCACATAGGAGAAGACTGGCAGACAGAGCCTGCATACAGGAGAACTGGCGGGCAAGGCCCACATAAGGGATAACTGGCTATGACTGAGTACTGAGATGGAGATGGCGGGACATAAATTTGAATCTAGAAAAGGTCATGGTGATAGAAACCATGTGGATGTTCATTGACCGTGTGTGGCAGATGTGGAAACAGCTCCCCACAGATTTTAAGTACAATGAACATGTTCTGATTACCATTTGATCATCTGTATGGCTGCTGATTGGGTACTTTCTTACTCAACTGTGAATCGGCTCCAGAAAGACAGAAACTTACAGAAAGAACAGTTGCTGTATGGTTGCTAATTAACAGCAATAAACACAAATACAAAAAACCCTTCTACACAAAAGAAGTCTATCAGGTTTTATATCCAGTTGCCTGTATGTGTGTCCCTTGGAACTGTGGGTGAATTGCTGCATTCGATGGAATCCCAGGATCAAGCAGCAACAGCCCATCCCAGAGCAGCAGGGCTGCGTGGAGCTCTTGACCTTGCATGAGGATTGTATAAAGAGGCTCCAGGAATTGCAGCTGGCCATCTCCGCCAAGTTTGCTGATGCCCCCACTTCGCCTCCCAGTTCTTCACAGATGATGCCCCATGTGCAAACTGACGTCTGAGGGCATCTCTGGCACTGCACTTCAACTAGACAAGTGAAGTAGCTGGCTTTCATTCTGGGCATGTGCACAAGGTAGATTCAAAGTATCTGCCTCCATTTACAAGTTGAACTAACATCTTAGACTTTTGAGTATGTGCTCCTATAATACATATGACAAGAAATCGACGGTATCTGTGTGGCAGTCATCAGAAGGAGTCAAGAGACGGTTCTGCAAAACCCTTACACTTTTTTTTTTTTACAAAGCACTTTTGCAAAGATAAAGGTTTAATTTAATTTACCTCTACATAAATTCTACATATACAATATAGATTTTGTGGGCTTAATTGACATGTTCTATTAAATCCAAGGAGGAAATTTGCTTTAAAATTGATTTTCCTCCAGCTGCCTACAACAGTTGCTTTGGGTTATGGAAAATTAATCGAAATGTGAAAGGTGGATATCACTGCCAAAGGCAAACCGCACTTCAATTCCCCTGCAGATTCCAGGAGCAATGCATTTGAATAATTGCCAGTTTTTACACCACCATGACTGTAAAAGGAAAGATGCCCATTTCATTATTTTGAATTTTTGAAAATAAAAGGTTCTCCCATCATTATTCAAGGGAAGCATATTTTTATATTAAAGAGGCACCGAGGTTTGATTTTCCGCTCAACATGCTCAGCTTTGCTTTCTGAATTATCCCACGAGCTTGTCTAATACCGAGTCACACTCAGGGAGAAGCAAACCCATAGCAGCACCGTGTGAGGAGCTGGCTGGCTTCTGCTGCTTAGGGGAACAGTTTGCAAACGCGCCTCCAGTCGGGGCAGCTTATCCGCTGAAGTGTAAGGCCTCCATTGGATGGATGAGCTATGGCAGAGCGCCTTTCTTTACAATAACGCCCCAGGTGCACACCTTTACTGTATTCTTTAAAGTATTCTGTTTATGTGTCTCTGTTTAAATGGTGTTGGGCTCCCACCCCCACACACGTGCATGAAAACTGGTTCTGCACAGTACTATTTCAAGTACTGGGCAATTTGCTGTTCAGGTTTTCTTTTTCATTTTGTTTTATAGTATGAAATGACAATTTAAATGCATAGTTCTATTGGACATCCAAATTAATTGATTTAGTAAATACATATGTAAAAGCTAAACTTTAATCATTAATGTTTTACAGTGATTTGTAAAGGATTGTTTATGGCTAATATGGTTTTGTTTTCAGTGAATTAAGAGAGATTAAATTTATCTTTGAAAATTGTTTTATGTCATAGCTTAAAGGCCTACTGAATGAGACATCTCAAATATAGTAGTATAATGTATGGATTTTCTAAGTATAAAAAATATTAGATATTCTTTTGCTTTTTTGTAAGCACTGAAAATATTTCATAAATTAAAATGTCTCACTCCATAAGAAGTAATGTGTCACTCCATAAAAAGGTAATATTAAGAGTTCAAAGGAATTTGTGAAATTTCTTGAAAATATTTTCATTCCAATAAATATTAAAAGTTATATATAAAGTTAATATAACTTTATATTAAAGTTAAGTATATATAAAGTTAAATATAAAGTTAATAATAAATATATTAACTTAAAAAAACAACACACTGTAACCTTATCACAATGAAGGGATTCACCTTGATCTGACTGCAGCCATGGTTACTTCTGAACAACCCTGTCAGGTCCCCTCCCAACTGGACTACAATGAAGCTAACCCATCAGAATGAAGAGCAACGTTTTGCCACCCACACGTGGTAGCAGAACTGAGGGACGCTCCCAACATCTTTGCTATTGACTTGAGAAGAGCAGGTGTTTGCTTAAGTTGCTTTTGTCCTCACGCCATAAGCTACCTGTGCTCACAGGGATTACAGGGATCCACTGGTCTGGCTGCCACCCTGAAACATGCTTCTGTTGAGAAGAAAGTTCCCCAATACATGGCAATCTGAAATCCTGGGTTTGTCTGCCTCATTCCGGGGTCTGCACTGCACACTGCTGTGATAATGAACAGCGCACCATCCACGTTTTTAAAGACATTGTGTGGTGTGCTTTTTCACATGAAGCCTGTGCAGCAGTCATTCAGTACTGGTGACAACAGCAGGGGCAGCAGAAATTAGCCCTATCTAACGCTGTTAGCCTTGGTACTGAGCAGTGGATGAAAGAATTGAAGATACTGGAAATGACATCAATAGTCGATTTTTTAAAAACAAGGCAAAGTAAGTTGATCATGATGGCACACTCCTTTAATTCTAGCACTCATGTGTCACAGGCAGGCATATCTCTGAGTTTGTGGGCAGCCTGGTCTACTAAGGGAGTGCCAGGACAGCCAGGGATATACAGAGAAACCCTGCCTTGAAACAGACAAGCAAACAAGACAAAATGGGTGGTGCAGAATGCCCTTCTAGATTTGCGGGACCCAGAACTGGTGATTGCAGTTAGCTACTGTCTTGGCTAGGTTTTGTTCAACTCGATGAAGCTGGAGTCAGGTGAGAAAAGAGAACCTCCATTTAAAGTAATGCCTCCATCAGGCTGGCCTGCAGGCAAGACTGTAAGGCATTTTCTTCATTAATGATTGATGTGGGGGGCCCAGCCCACTGTGGGTGGTGAACCCCCACTCCATTCCCTACGCCTAGGGAAGGATTCCTGGGTGGTTAAGAAAGCAGGCTGGGTAACCCCATGCGGCTGTTCCTCCATGACCTCTGCTTCAGTTCCTCTTCCCTGGTAATGAGCTGTGACCTGTAAGCCAAGTGATTTCTTCCCCAAGTTGCTTTTGCTCATAGTGTTAATCAGAGCCTGAGAAATCCAACTAGAACAGCATAGCAACTAGCTTACCTGGGACTTTCCTTTGGCCATTTGGAGTCTGAGAAGGACAGCATAATGGCAGGGGTCTATGGGTGGCTGGCACTCAGAAAATGCTTCTCCCCACAGCAAATGATGTGACTTGGGTAATTGTGATCTAAGACCTGTGCTGGCCTTGTGCTGTCTGTGCTGGCAAGGCTGTGTGAGTTTGCTTGGGTCAGCCTACAGTTCTGCAGTTGGGCCCAGAGTCAATAGCAGAGTTGCACAAGTGAATATAAGCCAACCATTTTATTGAGCTGCCCTGACACTGTACAAAGAAGTCCCACTGAGGAAGCCATTTAATATAAAGCCAGATGCTCTGTGTGCATTTGTGGGTTTGTGTGCGTTTTTGAGCCCAGGACCCATGTGATAGATGAGAACTGACTCTCTCACAGGTGTACTGTGACATACTGTGTCATATTCTGTCTAGAGCCTTGACAGAGCCAACCAGGCAAGGGACAAGGTGGTGCATGACAAGGAATTGTACTAATTGATGAGCTATCTGGTCACAACATGGCCAGTGAGAGGCCAACACTTCCAGGAAGCCGATTACTTTCTAGAAACAGGTGACTGGAGACAGGTTGGCTGGGTGCCTTGTCATGTGTGAAGTCAGTGGACAGGTATGCAGATGTGAACCTGATCACTGGTCACATATATTTTCCAGTTCTGCACATCTCAAGAACAAAACAGTGATTATTCTTGTCTTGATGGTTATTTCTTTGGGTTACTCCCAAATGTTGGCCTGTGCATAGTTCCTGGTACATTACACAATGGGCAGGTGAGCTCAGATCAATGCACACAGGACTGTTCTTGATCAGCAAACACAGTGATTTAAAAAAATGTGGTGTGTACACCTTTAGTCCCAGCAGAGCCAGATAGATCTCTGAGTTTTAGGCCAGCCTGGTGTACACAGCAAGCTCCAGGACAGCCAGGGCTAAAGAGAGAAACCCTGTCTCAAAAAACAAGGCAACAACCAACCAACCAACCAACCCCAAACCACACACATACTTCACCTGATTGCAATGGATTAAAAAGCAGGTAGAGTTAAATATGAAGTCAGGCATCTGGGGGAAAGGGGAGAAAGAGAGAGACAGAGACAGACAGCCAGACAGCCAGACAGCCAGACAGACACAGACTAGATAGAGACACAAACCGACAGAGACAGAAAGGAGGCAGAGGGTGAGAGAGAGAGAGAGAGAGAGAGAGAGAGAGAGAGAGAGAGAAGAGGAGGAGGAGGAGGAGGAGGAGGAGGAGGAGGAGGAGGAGGAGGAGGAGGAGGAGGAGGAGAAGAAGAAGAAGAAGAAGAAGAAGAAGAAGAAGGAGAAGGAGAAGGAGAAGGAGAAGGAGAAGGAGAAGGAGAAGGAGAAGGAGAAGGAGAAGAAAAAGGAAGAGGAGGAAGAGGATTGGATTTTAATGTTCTCTTTCAGTTACAAAATCAGCTTATGACAGAGAGGCCCTAATGACAGAAGGGTTCCCTGTGTAGTGTCTTATGGGGACACTGAGTCCCACAAGGAACCAGGTCCTCTGGCTCCCAGTTTCTGCACTTCCATCACCACCTTCCACCTCAGGAGGGGCCAGTGTGGAACTTACAGCTTCTGTTCTCTGCCCTTCCTCTTCTCCTCTTCTTCCAAGAAACCTGTGTGGAGTGGATCACCCAGCAGGCCTGGCCTCTGGGCATGGAGAGCCAGCCGGTCAGCAGGGTCCCGCCCAGGCACCAGCTTTCCTGTGGTGACTCCTCTGGCAGGTAGTTAGGAAATGACTTATAGAGAGGAAGCAGAGGGTGAGAAGTCTGTTCTCTCTGTGTGGCCGCTGTGCAGTGAAAGCCCACTTTTTATGCTCTGAGGCCATGGGACTTTTGACCAGGGCTTCCTCCAAGGGCAGAGCTTCTGTGTGACCCAAGCCCACATGCCCACAGCACACATACATGTGTCATTACATTCAAACACAAAGAGGAACCTGGGCTGGACTGGGATGAAGTGTCACTCTGCAGGGGGATCCAAATGTTGGCATGTCCCTCCCTGGGTGTGAGGCATGTAGGAATGTTGGCCATTGCATCTCTGGAGTGGCCTGTGCCTTGTTCTGACTGGAGTCTTTGGCCCTGAGATGAAGCTGTAGACTGAGAACTTGTTTTCCACAGCCTGAAGCTTGGTGTCACATTGGATCCCAGCCTGGAGAGATGGCATAGAGGCACTACTAGCCTGAAAGTTGAAATGTCCCAGGTTCTCCAGGTAGAATGTAGCTCCTCCCAAGAACCAGGGATGGGGACAGGGAGGGTCCCGGAAGTCAGGCGGCTTGGAGCCAGTTCTTGCTCTGGCAGGAGCCATGCCCTCGCACAGAAACCCTGCTAGGCACTTATGGGCTGGTGTGAGAGGGAGCACAGTAGGTGCTCAGGTTGTGGCACCATTTGCCCTTCTGTTGCCTTCCACCTGCTCGGTATGGCAGAGCTGACCTCCATGCCAGGCAAACGTCCCTACCCTGCAGCTTACAGAAAAATTGAAAGAAGTCTGGCCAGTGGGAAGAGCTGCCTGGGTCGTTATTTTCCCAGCATCCCCTTGTAGCGGTCACCTTCCTCCTCCTCCTAAGATGCAGTGCCTGGGTGTCATCCCTCCTTCAGCTGCAGTCTTCCATGAATCCCAGCTGCTGGTCTTTGTCTCTTCAAGCTCAAGGCTGGTGACAGCTGCTCCATCTCTGATACTTTGAGATCTGGACTGAGGACAGCTCTAATTCACTCCCCACCCACTGGTTTCCCCAATGCCCACCATCTGTTAAGTAGGCTCTGAACAACCTTCTCTTTCCCGTTTTATGTCATCAGCATGATGGTTCACGTCTTTATTCCTAGCACTCTGCAGCAGGAAGAGGCAGGTGAATCCCTGTGAGTTCAAGTCCAGCCTTGTCTATATAGTGAGCCTAGGTCACCAGAGCTACCTAGTGAGATACAACACAGCAGAGAGGGATGTACACCCGGATGAGAACATGCCTGGGGGCAGGGACAGAGATGGACGTGATGGTTCTCAAGTCCAGGGATGCCAGGGCAGCTGCTGGGAGCTGGCAGAGACAAGGGGTGGATGTCTTCTAGCACCTGTGCAGAGAACAGTGCCCTGCCAATGTTGGGTAAGCAATGAATAAACCTGGAACAGAGTATTTTCCCCACATTTACACTCACTTGTTAATGGACTCAGGAAGCTACTGTGACCACCGTCTACAGCTCACACTGTGTGGGGAATATCGGAGCCTCAGAAAATGTTTTTCAGCTCATCTCCCTACTGGTCACCTGATGGTCCCTTTGCCAGATGGCCATTATTGCAACATTGGCTTAAATACAAGGAGAAGAGGTGTCTGTTTAGGGTCTAGAGCGATGGCTCTGTGGTTAAGAGTACTGGCTGCTTTTCCAGGGGACCTGGGTTTGATTTTCAGTACCCATATGGTGGCTCACAACTGTCTGTACCCTCAGATCCAGGAGGTCAAATGCTCTTTTCTGGCTTCTGCAGGCAAGAGATTTCATGTTTGAGGCCAACCTAAACTCCAAAGTAAGTTCTAGGCCAGCCTGGATCACAGGATGATATCCTCTCTCATTCAATCATTCAATCACACACACACACACACACACACACACACACACACACACAGTCACCTTAAACAATGACACATTGTAAAAATAATCTGATCTCCATCAGGAATGGAAAGCACACATTGTTGAGGTCTCTGGGGTAGCCACGCCTCATGTCTGTTATAAGGAGTTACAACAGCACTGCCTTTGAACATTTAATCAGTCTCTTACAGAGAGAAGCCAGGGCCACCCTCTGGCTCAGCAAACATGCACAGAGAAAGTACAAAGACTGGGCTGGAGAGATGGCTCAGTGGTTAAGAGCACTGACTACTCTTCCAGAGGTCCTGAGTTCATATCCCAGCAAGCACATGGTGGCTCACGACCATCTGAAGTGAGATCTGAAGCCCTCTTCTGGTGTGTCTGGAGACAGCTACAGTGTACTTATATATAATCAATAAATAAATCTTAAAAAAAAAAGAAAGTAACTACAAAGCCAGGCATTGTGGCACACATCTTTCATCCCCACACTTGGGAGGCTGAGGCAGACAGATCTTTAAGTTTGAGGCATGGACTGTATATCATGATCCAGGATAGTCAGTCAGGGCTAGAGTGAGACCCTTTCTCAACATCAAATAACAGAAAGAAAAAAGAGAATGAAAGATTAAAACTGAGGAAGTGTAGCCCAGGGAGGCCTCTGGCTCTTTCAGGTCCTGCACTGTGGCCTGTAATCCCCTCTTCATGCTGCTTTGGTTTTGCTGACCACTTCACAGTCTAACCTCCACCTCCAGGGTAGCAAAGCCAATGGTGGGGTCTGCAGGCCTCAAAATATTTTCAATCTGAATCAGTAGAGAGCATAGTATAAAAAGTGTGTCTCTACATGTATATAGACCTACATCCATTTTGTATGTGTGTGTGTCTACATATGTATACATGCATAGGTCCATGGTGTATGTCTGTGTGCACTCTATTGTAGTGCTGGGTTCCTTGAATTATTGTCTTAAAGGACAAAGGAGCACAGGTATGAAGTGTCCTGAACATAAGCTCTACAATGTGGATTCACAGGAGAAGGTAATTTTAGAATAAAAATTCTTTCTGATTTCTAGTTAGTAATATAATCAGCATGAATAAAAGCAAGATGACCCTTTTACTCTTTTTTGAAACAAACTCTCATTAGCCTAGGCTGGCCCGGAATTCATGTGCAGTACATGTAAAAGTGCCTGTCTGCACGAATGCACATGCGTGTGTAAGGGCAGCGATCGGCAGTAAACATCAGGTGTCTTCGCTGGGCAGCCATTTCTCTAGAAATGTAAGTACTCAACCACATACACTCAGAGGCTGTGTGGGCACGGAGAGGTGGGTCCTGCTGATCTAATTCAGTTCTCAAGGTAGGCATAAACATGGAAACCAGATTCCCTACACCTTTAATTTGGAGCAACCTAAAGGGCTTCACGCAAGCAATTAGTGTGTTACTCAGTATTTTTTAGAAAGTTCTGACAAGTACAACATCAATCAGGTCTTCCCCGATCATGTACTTTAGGTCTCCATAGTGCCAGGGTGGGGTTGTTGAGCTCATCTACACAATGAAAGACACTGTGGAGTGAGTTTAGGTGTGAGCACTCTCAGCTGAGTGTATCTGGCTCCAGTGAGTGGGGGCAGGGCCAGGCTGAGAGTCTACACACCTGCAGCTTGCTCCAATCAAAGCCTGATGAGCTGTGGGTGGCAATCCTGCTGACCCTTTGGCCAAGCCTTTAAATTGGAGCAAACTGGGGAGGAGAAAGAAGAGTCAGTGTGGACTTAGGCCACAGAAGATGGAGATCAATTTGCCCATTGTGCCGATGATGAAACTCTTCTCCTATCTGGATGCCTTCAGTTTGCTACAGGTTGCCCAAGTGAACAAGGTAAAAGCTTATTAGCTGAAGTCCTCCATTGGGTGCATCCTACATAAGACCCCTTTGGCCTTTTCAGCTCAATGTGGAGTATCAGTTACCCCAGCATCACCCTCACACAGCCTGGCTTCCCGGCTTCCTGGCTTCTTGGCTTCCCTTCCCTTCCCTTCCCTTCCCTTCCCTTCCCTTCCCTTCCCTTCCCTTCCCTTCCCTTCCCTTCCCTTCCCTTCCCTTCCCTTCCCTCCCCCAAACTTCCCTTCCCTTCCCCAAACTTCCCTTCCCTCCCCCAAACTTCCCTTCCCTTCCCCAAACTTCCCTTCCCTCCCCCAAACTTCCCTTCCCTCCCCCAAACTTCCCTTCCCTCCCCCAAACTTCCCTTCCCTCCCCCAAACTTCCCTTCCCTTCCCTTCCCCAAACTTCCCTTCCCTCCCCCAAACTTCCCTTCCCTCCCCCAAACTTCCCTTCCCTTCCCCAAACTTACCTTATTCAGTCCTGTCTATTCAGCTCTGACACATTACTGTGTGAGGGACTCAGCTGCTTCTCTTGACCAACAAGAGCGCCAGCCTACAGAATAGCAAATGGATATACCTAGGGCTCCTGGGTTAGCATTGTCCATTCTGAAGACCTCAAATCCAGTCAATAAGGCTGGAGTGGTGGCTCACGCCTGTCATTGAAACACTTGGGAGGTGGAAGCAAGATGATCAGGAGTGTGGGTCAGACTCCATTTCATGAACTTAAACCCAGCCCAGGCTACTAGACACCCTATCTCAGAACAGTAACAGTGATAACAAAATTCTGCTAAAGGAAAAGACCCAGCCACCCTGTGGAGATGTGCTCCTGACACGTGGCATCCTTGAGACTCCATGTCAGACCTTCAGAGACTGGCCCTCCTTCCTCTGAGCCCTCACAAGGTGACTTGTGTTTGCTGGGGTAGGTCTCTCCAGGCTGGCTGGGCCTGGAGAGCTAGGACTGTGTTTGATTAACCTGTGTAGGCCCAGCAAAGAACAAAAAGAGAGCAGGAGAGGGAGGTGGTTGTTGGTTTAAGGATTCTGTTCTCTCCCATAGAGCTGGAATGCAGTTGCAAGCTGTGATGTCGTGTGGAGGTAAGGAGAGGGGCAGGGTGGGATGGGAAGAGGGGACGAGATGGGGCAGGAGTGGAAGAAGAGGCCTCCTGATTCTGGACCTGGACCTCTGCTGTGCAAGGATGCTTAGTGAATAAAAGTTTCCCACACTCTAACTGCCGCTCTAAGGTGGGGAGACTGGGGTCAGCCTGATGGGATTGCAACTGTGCATTGCAGGAAGTTCTGTGGGAAGAGATGGCTCTTCTGTGACAACGTCAACCCACACCTCCTGGGCACAGAGACATGGAAGCAGTTCCATGTTTACCGAACATGGTAAGACCATGCCAAGTCCCGGGCAAAGCCAGATTTCACTTACAATGAAATTCCTGCAGAGTATGGTATGGGCTTGGGTACCCTAGAAGAGACGCCCACTTTGTTTTTCCCACTCTGTGCAGTCCTACATTCTCATTTAATAAGAGGAGGGGAATTGTAGCTTAACAGGATGGGGCTGCTGTGCTAGCCTAGCCATGGACCAATCTGTGATCTGCTGAGTGGAGCTCAACACTGTAAACCTGCCCTGTCCCTCCCTTTCCCTGAAGGGTCAAACCCTTCCCAGTGTGCAGAGAGAATTTAATGGGGAGATTCCTAAATTGGCTTTAGTATTTATCTTTTCAACAAACTTCCTTAGAACAGTTAAACTATAGAGAAATACTTTTTAATTTTTTATATTTAGTGATTTTAGTGTGTGTGTATGTGATGTGTATACATCTTTTTCTCTTTCTTTCTCTTTTTCCCTCTCTTTTTCTTCCTTCCTTTCTTCCTTTCTTCCTTCCTTCCTTCCTTTCTCTCTTTCTCTCTCTTTCTTTCTCTTTCTCTTTCTTTCTCTCTCTCTTTCTCTCTCTTTCTTTCCTTCTTCTTTCTTCCTTCCTTCCTTCCTTCCTTCCTTCCTTTCTTTCTTTCTTTCTTTCTTTCTTTTCTTTCCTTTCTTAAGACAGGATCTCATGGACCACAGGCTGACCTTAAACCCTTCATGTAACAAACACCAATGACCTTAGACTTTGGATCCTTCTCTCTCCACATGAGTACCAGGTTACAGTCTATAGGCCTCTAGGAACAGAACTGAGCACCCTGCCCACTGTGTAGACCAGGCTGGTCTGGAAGTCTGAGATCTGCCAAGTTCTGCCTGCTGGAATCATAAGCCTGTACCCTGTCCACCAGGCCCCTTCAAGATTGTGTTCCAGGGTACTGTGAATGAGACCGATCCCTGATCCTTCTACACTTTGTTTATTGCCTTATAGGTAGAGCATTCACGTTTTTCATGTTAACTATAGATAAGCATGATGGAGAAAAGTTATGACATCATGCCAACACCAGTGTCAGGGCAGCCAGGGAAAGGTGAAGTAAGGTTTCTTGACAGAGTCATTGGAGAAGCTGTAAGTGGCAGTTGTGAGTTACTGGGGGTATATATAGCCAGCAGTCTTTAATGTGGCCAGGTTGTGTGACATAAGGAGTTGGGAGGCTGAGATCAAGGTCTGAAGCAGAAGAAAAAAATGACAGGTTAGTATCATTTATGAGGGGGATGTCAAGAATGTAATGACCTTGGACGAGTATAAGAATGTTCTATGGTGGGTAGGAATGGTCTAGGCCTCTAAGGGCCACAGCTCTAGATACATTGTCATCTCAGTTGTTTCCCTTGGAGACAATAGAGTCCTCCATCTGGTGGGACCGCAGTGGACAATGCCATCTTGACTTGGGCAGAGGTAGTCTGGCCATCTGGCCCAGAAAACGAGAAGCTTTTTCCTAGGAGAGAGGAACATGGGAGAAATGACTCACTTGTCTTATGCAATATGAGACATTTAACTCCCTGGTATCCTTTGTCCACAGTTTTGTCCAAGCCCTGGAAGCAGACAAGGCAATGGAACAGGGACTCTCAGTGGTTTTCACACTGCAATCTAGGCAGTCGTGTCACTGTGTCCATATCACTCAGGTATAGGGGGTGGGGGGGTTCACTATAAGTCTATTATAGTAAGGTAAAACACTTAACATTACATTTATCAGATTTCTGACAAAATTGAAAGCCACTATCTATTAAGTGTATCTGATTTAGACAATCTGTGTTTGTTTATTTGTTCTAGAATGTATCTAGTAAATAAAGAGAGTACACTGTAACATTATGACTGTACAAAAACAAGGCTAAAAATACATTTTGCCAGATGGGAACTGCTTTTAGAAGTTCCTAAGGAATAATGACTCTTATTTATCTGTCAGAAATCCCATCATGCAGCTTGATCTCATTTCTGGATATTTGGAGTCTTGAGAGCTAGCATTTATCACATAATATAGGTTGGCTACAAGTTTGTGTGTGTGTGTGTGTGTGTGTGTGTGTGTGTGTGTATGTGTATGTATGTATGTATGTGTGTGTATGTTCGTGTGCTTCCTTTGCAGTGTTAAAAGGCCATGGCCAAAAAGTAATGTGGAGGAAAGGACTCACAGGTTACAGTCCACCAGAGGAGGCTGAGGCAGAAGCTGTAGCAGGGGCCATGGAGGGTTGGTCACTCTGGCTCGCTCTCCATGGCTTGCTCAGTTAGCTTCCTCATACCACCCAGGACCACCAGCCTGGCAGTAGCACAGGCTACAGTGCGCTGAGTCCTCCCACACTGATGATGAATTAGGGCAATCCTCTGCAGATGTGCTTAGAGGCCATCAGCTGGCATGGGTGTGGGGGATGCACTCCCACACTTCATTACCTTTCCACTCCTTGTCTGTGCACTAGGAGAATGGCACCCACTCCTGGACTGGGCACACAGTGGAGCTGTACTCTCTTGGGGTGTTAAGCCATGGACACAGCTGTCCTCCACATGATTCTTTCTTTGATAATATATACCAGGATTTGGGGTACCTCACCCCAGGTGTGGAACAGAACAGGGTGTGACTTGCACTGAGCACAGTACTCCTGGGCCCTTCCTGGTCTGTGTGTCTTAGGGGAGGAAACAGGGTAGGGCTGAGGCAGCATTGCATGACCTGGCAGCAGCACACCTGTGGGTAGAGTCTCTGTTCTCGATGGGTTTGTGAGTGCTAGGGGCCCATGTGATGCCCTGGGAGAGGGAGAGTGGGGACCCTATTACCCACAGGAAAGAAGGCAGTGCTGGCCATGCCTGTGGTCCTTGAAATCATTACTCATGGCTTGTCTCAGTGTGATGATACCAGATTCTCACTGTGCAGTCCCGGCCAGTTTATGCAAGAGTTTTTTCTCTTGTGTACCCTGACTTGTGAGATGGCCACATGCTGCACCACAATAGGAACGAATCAGGGGAATGCTGGATACCTCAATGTTTGTTTCTTGATTAACCTCTATTCTCTCAACTCTTTATTATTTTAAAAGGTAAAAGAACTTAATGGAGTGGACATTTAATCCATGCTTGAGGTTGGGTGGTCCTGTTTGTCTGGGGAAGGCCTTCCCCTGTAGTCCTACCTGGCCTGGACCTATGTAGACCTCCCCGCTTGCACTGTCAGTAAAAGGTGAAATGGCTCTGAGCACTGGGCTGCTGATCGTTCTTCATCCATGTTTGTGGGAGGTGGTTCTCCCCTTCCATGTGGTTCCTGGGTATTGAACCCCGGTCATGAGGTTCCGGGAGGGCATGTGCCCTTCCCTGCTGAGCCATCTTGGCAGCCATGTTCTTCTTTCTGGTCTGTGCAGTGAGTGAGTGCTCGCCTCTGAGCATAATGTGTGTGTCCTGTTTTCCTGTCCACCCCTGACCCAAATAATCTAGATGGTTGATTTTCTTCTTTGTGTTTCTTTTTATTTTTATATATATAGGTACTCTGCCTGCATGTATGTCCATGTGAGGGTATCAGATCCCCCACAACTGAAGTTACAAACAGTTGTGAGCTGCCATGTGTGTGCTGGGAATAGAACTCATGCCCTTAGGGTAAGGACAGCTGGTGGTCTGCTGTGCCATCTCTCCAGCCCTGTGTTTCTTTTCCTTTTTTCAGATACTCTTGAAATGTAGTCTCAGCTGTCCTGTAGCGTGACATTGTAGACCAGACTTGCCTGAAGCTGCTAGTGACCTTCCTGCCTCTGCCTCCCTGGGCAGGGATTCTAAGCATGTGCTGCCATGTCCAGTGAGGGATGCTTAGAACTTTCATAATCTTTCCTTGTAAGGAAGATGTCAGGGTTTCCTGTCTGGAGGAGGCTTCAGAATAAAGCTGGTGGTGGAAAGCAGTCGTACTAGAGGTGCTCAGACATGATGATGCTCTTGTTCCCCAGGGCGTTATGACCTGGGTAAGCCCAGAACATCCCGCTGTTATTAAGTGGTTGACCACCCTCCCTGAGATGCAAATCGCGGTCACTGTGGATGTGGAATCAACTATCAAACTGTGGGACTGTAAGAGCAGGGAACCTCTGGCGGCAAACAACCTGTTGTCTCGATGTCAATTACTAAAAGCTGCCAATACCAAGGATGGCCCGATTGTCTTGGTAAGTGACCCCCAAATTGGAGCAGTCACACAGACCAAACACCTGCAAATTTGAGTTCTTACTGAAGTAAAATCTCAACTTGCCTTCTTGGAGTCTCTGCAGACCCTGAGAGTCAATCACAGTAAATCACAATCATGGCCGTCCCTTAGCCTTTGACCGATTCCATGTGCATTTTCCTTAAGCCATCCTCTTAAAAATATCGTTTTAAAATTCTTTCCTGAATCTGGGGACAGATGGCTCAGTGGGTAGCAGTCTTGATTGTGCAAGCATGAAGACCTGAGTTCCAACCCCTGACACTCACATATAAAGTGTGATGTGGGTAAATGTGCCCCAGTGCTGTTGGGGATGGAAACACAAGGGTCACTGGGACTAGAAGGCTGCTGGCCAAGCCAGCCTAGCTCCAAGTTCAATAAGAGACTCTCTCAGGAAATCAGAAGAGCGTTCTGACAGGATACCTGGCATCTTTCCCTGGTTTCCATGTATGCCCAGGTATGCAATCTACATACACAAATATAAAAATTCATATAACACACCCACACACGCACAATTTTTCTATGTGATTTTACATCTTGACCAAAATCTTGTAGTGCCCAAGATACAATTCACAGACCACATGAAGCTCAAGAAGGAATACCATATTGTGGATACTTTGGTCCTTCTTAGAAGGGGGATCAAAATACCCATGGTTCACAGCCAACCAATGGACAGAGCATAAAGTCCCCAATGGAAGAGCCAGAGAAAGGATCCAAGGAGCTGAAGAGATTTGCAGCCCCATAGGAGGAACAACAATATATACCAAACCATACCGCCAGAGCTCCCAGGGACTAAACCACTAACCAAAGAGTACCCATGGCTCCCACTACATATATAGCAGAGGATGGCCTTTTCAGATATCAATGAGAAGTGAGGCCATTGGTCCTGTGAATGCTTGATGCCCCAGAATAGGGGAATGCCAGGTCAGGAAAGTGGTGGTGGGGTAGGGTTGGTCAGCAGGGGGAGAGGGAGATGGGATATGGGGTTTTCAGAGGGGAAAAGTCAAAATGGGTTAACATCTGAAATGTAAATAAAGTAAATATTTAATAAAAAAAAAAGAACAAAAGGAGACAAAAAAAAAAAAGAAAACCCATGTACTGGAAAAGTTAAAAAAAAAAAAACCTGAAGAGTGACATTGTAGTTTAGATTTCAACTGTGAGGCATGGAAAGAGCGCCCAGCTCCTCTACAGAGGGGAGCCTGGACCCATGGCTTCCTTCTTTAATCTTAAAAGCTCAGAGAGGTGGGAAAAAGGGAGGTAGGCTGAGATGTTATGGGGAAGGGAAAATTATAATTTATGGTGTGTACTTCTTAAAAAATAAATGCAAACAAATAAAATCAAAAATAAAGATGATCAAAGCATTGGGGACTATTTGTGGGGAAAAAACATATACTACCATGTCCTACAAATGTTTCTTAAAAAAAATTCTGCATGGTATGGTGATGCATGGCACAGAGGCAGGTGAATCTCTTCTCTTGAGTCTGAGGCCAGCCTGGTCTACAAAGTGAGTTCTGGGATAGTCAGGGATACACAGAGAAATCATGTCTGAAAAAGCCCAAAAGTCAAAAAATTATTTTGTGTGTGAATATTTTGCCTGCATGTGTATCTATCAACTCTGCCTGTCTCTGACTCTCTGTCTGGTGTATCCTCCCCAGGTCTAGAGAGTCTTATTCCATGGGATCAGCCCAGACACTCTGAGGCAGGCTGGTCAGAGCTTTGGATCTCATTACTTGACTTAAAGATAAAGTCACAGTGGTGTGTCTCAGAGCAGGTAACACTGCTTTCTCCATGCTTAACCTTTTCCCACTGACCAGGTACCGATGCTCTAATTTCAGGCAGGAGATACCTCAGGTAACCTCTACATCTTTAGGATTCCTGATTTACACCTCATTTCCTGAATCAATGTATTCCCATATGGTATTGATGAACTCTACTGCTTTCCTCAGAAGAAATGGGTCTTTCTGATTAAGAAACACCCACAAATCTTGCCAAAGGTACGTCTGTTCTATCAACTCCAAGGTGAAGGTGGGAGACAGTGGGGAGGTCCAGCCCTCAGGGAGGTCCAGGCAGACCACTCCCCCTCTCCTAAGCCCTATCATAAGGAAAGCCACCCTACAGTCCTCAGCAAAGAATAATGAGCTTGGAAGCAGTGACATGACCAGTTACAATGGCAAATGTCTATTAGTGAAGTGTCCTTGACATGTGGCTAAGCCAAAGGCAGAAGGCGGGTGAAATAACGGTCCCCAGAAACCTTAGTTGTCCCCCAAACTAAAAGCATTTTTTTTTTATCACCGGTTCACACACTGAGCTGTGTCTGATGAATTTCACATAAGTGCTCCCATACCCAGTGCTTTATATACTGCCTCTCTCAACTGCCGGCTCTCAGGTGCATGGTTGTTAGGTACCGTGAGAGAGATGGTCTACTCAGAGGCCAAGTACTACTTAGGGCCCAAGCATATTTATTTGGTTTTATACATTGATATACCTTCAAAACAGCCTGGGTTTCAGTGTGACAATCTCAATAACTCATTTAAAAAATAAGTATAGAACAGCCCTGGAGTAGTCCTCTGCAGAGTGAAAATGTACTTAACCAAGCTCTGCCTGATGTGTCCATTGCAGTAAGATGACAAGGCGCCCTTTGACCTGGGTCAGAGACTCTATTCTGTCTTTGAATATGATGAGAGGGGCAGGAAGACCTAGTTATTCCGACTGTGAGCTGGAGCATTGGCTGCTCTGCCCTGTCCTGGGTGAGGAACAGATGTGGCCACTCCTGGCTTTCTTTCGGAAACCCGTTGTCAGGAGTGTGAATGCGCCAGGCTAAAGAGATTTACTCTTCATGGATTCCACTGGGCGATCCTCTCTGCAGGTGTTTTACATGGGCAGCTTACTGAGGACATCTGAATTTTCTGCTCCTATGTCTACCAATCTTGAATTTTCATTTTGTGAGAGAGCCTTCTGGACCCCTGGAAGGGAAGACAGGATAATCCTGATGTCCAGAAGTGTCCCCCCAATAAACACAAAATTTGTCACATTTGATATGAAGCTGGAAAAGATCGGGATGAACACAATTGTTAAAGGTAAATCTTAGGAAATTCTCAAGCCACATATGGCACATGCCCCAAATCAGGAGACTGAGTCAGGAGAGCTTCATAGAGGGTGCTGTCTCACAAACAAAAAGGAAATCCCGATTTCTCCTGTCTCCTGCAAGTGCTCATAGTAAGCTATAAATGCTTATCATTGTTTTGTATTTTCAGGCTTTGAAGACAAGGTTTCTCTGTATAGCCATGGCTAACCTGGAACTTGCCCTGTAGACCAGGCAGGCCTTGACTTTGGAGTTCCCCTGGCCTGTGTTGGGATATTGGAACTTCACATGATGCTGGTGCATATGATGTTTCTGTAAAGGGAGCAGGAGGCTCCTTGGCCAGATGTGAACTCAGGCCTGTTTGGTGGTCACTGCACCTGCGAACTACGGTTCTCTAGGGCAGACATGTTTCCATTTCTGTCTTGTACTAGGGACTGGCCTCTACTGTCCTTTCCCAGTACAGTTGTCTTTCCAATGTTTGAGCTATTGTCGGTCCACACCATCCCTGAGTCATAGCCTGCCTTCCTGTGGCCAAGAACATGGACTTGTCAGACCAGTGGACTGTGTGCATTGGCTCTATGAGTCTAGCATGCCATGGAAGTAGGGATTTGCTTTGCACTGAGCATTAAGGATTTTGCTCTTGCTGAAATGATTGAAAAAACTGCCTCTGTATTTTGTGTGTGTTTGGAACAGGACATTTGATTGCAAGATTCTCATCGAAAGATTGCAAGGAGAGGCCGGAATGGATGGGAGTCAGTGATAAGGACGTGATTGTTCAACTGTGTCCTCTCTCCTGTTCTTCAGCATGAATGGCCTCGTCTGCAGACATGTCCGTACTGTCCAGAAGAGATCTTGATGCTAAGTGTGGTATGTTTGGAATGTTTCCCCTCCAATGGTGTTTTTTAAACAATAGATTTACATTTTTTTTTTAAAATTTCATAGTGTTGGGGTGTGTGCATGTGCACTTGTACATGGGAGAGCACTTAAAAGCCAGAGGCTGACTCCCTGGCCTTAGTCTCTCTCTTTCCACCTTCACATGGGCTCAGAGCACCAGGCTCGCTCAGCAGGTGCCTCTACCTGATGCGCCATCTCCTAGGCCCTCTCCCTGTCATTTGATCTGACATTGACTCCAGCCTGCTCACATTTGGGTGTTCATTGAAGGACCCTGTTCATGTTATCGTCACCCGTAAGGATGGTTCTTTGGATGTGTATGCGTGGGAGGAGAGAAGCCCAAGGCTCAGGAGGTGTTATCGGCTGCCAAACAAGAAATCACTACCACATCAAAAGTAAGTTCTGCTTCTTGAGTTAAACTGGACATTAATTTTCAGACATTTCTGGGCTGAAGAGATGGCCCAGCAGTTAGGAGCACTGGCTGCTCTTCCAGAGGACTTGTGTTCAATCCTCAGCATCTACACTGAGACTCACAACTGTCTGTGACTCCAGTTCCAGGGTTTCCGACTGACTCCTTCACACCAATACATTTAAAGGAAAAGTAAATATATTAAAAAGTTCTAATTAAAAATGCGTTTTCAAAAAAGAAATGAACTTTCTACAAAAACACATGACTAAATGTATGATCTCCAGCATCACACAGAACAGACACTGTGCTGTGTCTGTGTAATATTTACAAAGCAGGGACAGGAGGGTCCAGAAGTTCAAGGTCACCTTCTGCTGTTTAGGAAGTTTGGCAGCCAATTGGGTTCATTGCAAAATCATCACAAACAAACAAAATAGGAACTGACCAAGCATAGCACAGGCCTTCATTCCAGTACTCGGGAGGCAGAGTCAAGTGACTATCTTGTCAGTTCTGGGCCAGTCTGGTCTACATAGTGAGTTCCAGCACAGCCAGGGCTATAGAGAGAGATTGAGTATTAGGAATGAAGGGAGGGAGGGAAAAGAAAGAATTGCTAAATCTTTGGATCTCAGCACATATAGTTAAATTAACTGTCTCAGGCCCACAGTAGAAGCTGAGGGACTGAGTTCTCATAGCTTGTCTTTAGTGTCAGGATGGGCTCACCTGAGTGTGGCCCCCACTTGGTTGCTTCACCAGTGAGCTGTCATTATCTCCATTTGGCTAATTGTCCTTGGAGTTTTATTTGCCTTCATCCCAGTTATTTTCAGTGATCACGGTGTGGTGGTCCAGGCCCCAATCCTGCACCCAGGCTGCTGAAGCAAAGGTTGATTGACATTTACCAAGACACCATGACAAATGAAAAAAAAAAAAGAAAAAGAAAAAGAAAGGAAAGGAAAGAAAGAAAAGAAAAGAAAAAAAAACGAGTTCCCCCCCCCCCTTACAGGATTTTTCTCTGTAGCCTCAGCAGTCTTAGAATCCGGTGGCCTTGAATTCCACCTTGAGATGCACCTGTCTCTGCCTCCAGAGTGCTGGGACTAAAGCTGTTCACCCAGAGTCCATTTTCAACAAGGGTCAACAGCACATGACAATTTATCAATGTATGTTATATTACTTGAATGACTTAAATATATTTCTCCCTCTGAACATAGTTGTACACAGCTATAATCCAGCTTGCAGGAAGCTAAGATAGAAGAATTACTTTTTTAGAGAACAGAATGATTGAGTTTGAGGCTAGCCTATGCTACATTCAAATTCAATTCTAATCTGGGCTATACAATGAAACCTTATTTCAATTTTTTCCAACTCATTGTGGTTGTTCTCTTTGTTCCCTTGATTGATTTTGTTGTTGTTGGTGGTGGTGTGTTTGGTAGGTTTCAGTGTTCTGTTTGTTTCCTCCACTATTCTGAAGAAAGACTTTGTAGTTTGATTCAGTCCCATGTGTTACTTGTTGCTTTGGTTGCTGGTATACTTGGGAATTCCTAGCCAAAAACTCCTGCCTAGACCCGAGTCATGAAGCTTTCTCTACAGATTCTCTTAGTCATTTTCCAGTCTCAAATCTAGTCTTTCCTTCCATGTGTTAGTCTTTCTTTCCATGTTCTATGTCATTAAAAAAATCAACAAACAATAAAAGTGCAGGTTCTTCTCCTAGGCGCTGATGCATCTGTTTGATGGCAGTATCACCCATCTGCTTGGATCACAGAAGCTTGCTGTGATTTACTTTAAAATCTGATATTGTGATAGCTTCAGTTTTCATTTTTTGTACAGGAAGGCCTTGGCTATGTAAAGTGTGTGTGTGTGTGTGTGTGTGTGTGTGTGTGAGTGTGTGTGTGAGTGTTTGTTTGAACATGTGCAGGTATGTTGTTGTTTTGAGACATCTTGTATAGCCCCAGACTGGCCTCAAACTTGCTATGTAGTTAAGGCTAGCCTAAAACTTTATGTATCCAAGGCTTGCCTTGAACTCCTGAACCTTCTACCTCTCATTAAGTCTGTTTTTTTTTTAAATTTCTCTTATGTAATTAGGATGTATTCAGGTTGTGTTGACACACCTAGTATTTTGATCCACATTTTATTTCAAAGGCCCACAGCCAGAGTAAAACGCAGGCCCCTTGGAGTGACTATGGCAACACTTTCCATTCAGTCCCTAATGGACAGCAAAGAATGACTTCCCACATCGCAATGTGCCATCACCAGAGTTGTACTCAGAGAAAACAATAGGGTATCTATATGTAGGAGAAAACAATTTTTTATTGGATATCTTCTATATTTACAATTCATTTCCCTTTTTCTGGTTCCCCACCCCCAAAGGTCCCACCTGCCCTTTTTCCTCCCCCTGCTCCCTCATCCACCCCCTCCAAAGTCTGTTGTTTTTATACGTATTAGTTTCTTCTCCTTCAGGATTTGGAAAGGGCACTACCATGTCCTTCTGGCTTGTATGATGCTGAAAGATCTATTGCCATTGGGGTTTGTCATTCTATAGATGATCAGGTGTAATGTCCCTCCGATTTCAAGTTTTTTCTTTGATAATTAGAAATTTGATCTTGGAGAATCTAGTGTAAAGTGTTGGATCTTAATATATTTGGGCTTGATCTACTTTTTACTCTCTGAAGATTTAACCAGTAGACTTACCAATTTGGGGAAGGTATTTTGACTTTCTTGTGCTGGGAGAGTAAATCCAGGGTCTTGCAAAGGATGAACTCTGATAATGAGCTTTACCCCCAAAATTTCAGAGAGTTTTGATGTGTTCTCAACATGCCAGGTGGAAGGAGATGGGAGGGGGGCATTTTCAGTGCAAAGGAGAATATGGGTGTGGACGACAGGTTTCAGCTAGAGTCTGCACGGCCACCGACAGGAGGCCATGTCCTTGCTCAGGGCAGGCCTGACTCTTATGAGCCTCTGAGTCATCTGGTAGAGATTTCCTTCAGTAGGAAAGAACAGAATGATTGACATGTGCCCCACCATCTCCACGCCCCCTAGTGGGGAGGGGATGCGTTGCTGTATTCACTCTGAGTGGACCCAGTTTGGCTAAGGGAACACAACTCAATTTTGAAATAAATTTATACATTAACATCTTTAGTTTTTTCTGAGACAAGGTCTCACTATCTAGCCCAGACTAACCTCAAACTGCCTCAAGCTCTGTCACTTCTCTGGCCTCAGCCTCCTGAATTGAAGTGATTTATAGGTATGTGGCCTCACAGCCGGCTTCTCTCTGTGTTCTTAGGTAATGTACTGAACGACTGAGAACTGAGAAATGTGGCAGAGGTCAACTGCAGAAGGCAGGGATTGGAACTCACGCTATGGATGACAGTCTTCCTTTGCCAATGTGCACAGTTACTCAAAATTAACCTGAGAAGGCTCAGCAGTTTAGGCAACTGCCACCAAGCCTGACAAGTTCAGTCTCTGGAAGCTGCTTGGTGAATGGAGAGAACTGGTTTCCACAAGTTAGTATCTACCCACTCCATGCATAGAAGCATATGCATGTACTGTGGGACACACACACGCAGTTAGGCATGCACACATAATCACACACCCACTCAATTATACACAAGCACATACTCACACAGAGGTACATACAAGTTTTAGGGCACCCATACACATACACATATAACACAAACTAGTATTTTTAATTTCTTTATCTTATGTATATGAGTACATGGTAGATGTCTGCAGACAACAGAAGAGGGCATCGGGTTGCTTTACAAATGATTGTGAGCCAAAATCTGGTTGCTGGGAATTGAACTCAGGACCTCTGGGATCAGTCAGTGCTCTAAACCAGTGAGCCATGTCTCCAGCCTCTAACAAATACGTATTTAAAAGTTTTAAACAGATTCAGGACTGTGGTGAAAAGACAGTCCTTTAATCATGAGTTGATATACCTCACTCCCATTTGAGTACTGACATCTTGGTGTTTTCCTTTTGGCAGCCTCCTTTTCAAAACACTATGTGATGACGTGACCATCATTCGAGTGATGAGAAACAGTCCCGCCCCCTGCTTTCTGATGGTATATACCCTAAAATCTGATCTTGAAAACTGAGTGGGTTGTGTGTCCTCTTCCACAACGATAATAAAGGTCTATTTGCAAGCCCAGGCTGGTGATTTCAGTGTTGCTAAGAAGTGAAGAGGCCCATGTGGCGGTGCATACCTTTAATCCTGACACCAGGAAGGCAGAGGCAGGGGGAAGATCTGAGTTCTGAGTCCATTCTGGTCTACAGAGCTAGTTTGAGGCCAATCAGGGCTACATCATGAGAACTTATCTCTGAAACAAAACCTGTGGCTAGATATACAACCAATTTGGCTGTGATATCTGTCATTTCATTGCTATAGGGTTGAATCACATGCCCAGGCCTTGTGGGCAGCATATCAGGGGAGAAGCCATGTGACAAATTAAAAAAAATGTTTTTGAGACTATAATTATCCCTTCCCCGTTCCATTAACCCTTCCCATATGCCTCTCCACAGTGTTCTCTTTTATATCTTGACATCTTTTTTTTCTCAAAACACTTTTTAAATCAAGGGCATATGGGTTGGGGTGATGGTCAACAGTGAAGACCACTGGGCTGCTCTTCCAGGGATCCTGGGTTCATTTGCTAGCACACAGACAGCAGCTAGCCACTGTCTGTAAGTCCAGGTCCAGGGGATATGGTACCCTTCACCCAGACATACACACATATAGGCAAAACAGCAACAGACATAAAAATCTTTTTTAAAAAGAGAAATAAAAAAAGAGAAAAATAATAATTATTAAAAGCCAGGTGGTGGCAGAGCATACTTGGAGAGACAGAGCTCTTGGAAGACAGAGTCAGCCAGAAGTGAGTTCAAGGCCAGCCTGATTTACAAAGAGTTCCAGGATAGTCAGGGCCAGGTACATGTATATACACAGAGTAACCCTACCTTGAAAAAACTTAAAATGGAAAAGTAAAGTTTAATTGAGCTCATGGTTTAAAAGGATTAGAGTCAATAGGGCGGAGCAAAAGCATGGCGGCAGGAACCCTGGAGCGTGCACATCTCCATCTGCAAACAGGAAGCAAAAAGAAACCATGGGAATAACAAGTCTTTTTAACCCTCAAAGTGACACAACCCCTCCAACAGAGCCACACCTCCTGATCCTTCCAAAATAGTTCCACCAACCAGGGGACAAGCTTATGGGAACCATTCTCATTCAGATTACCACACATGCTCTCATATGCATACCATACAAAAACATTCAAAGAAAGAAACCCCACAGATAAGGTGCCTGAGAGGCAAAAGCAAAGGAATCCTCCACCATACGGGGAGCTCAAGGTAAACCTGGGTTATAGGACACTGCCTTGCAAAAGAACTAAAATCCAGGGACTAGAGACAAGGCTTGGCTCTTAAGACCAGAGATGCTTTTCCAGCAGACCCAGGTTCAAATCCCAGCACCCACAGGGCAGTTCACAACTGACAGGGATCCAATGCCCTCTGCTGGCCTCTGAGGAAACTACATGCTTCTGGTACACATTCAGGCAAAACAAACTTACTAACATACACACAGACACAGACACAGACACAGACACACACACACACACACACAGCTTCCTGGCTGTCTAGTAAAGGTTGTAAATGCCTGGAGTTCCAGCACTCAGGAGGCTGAGCCTAATCACAGGGAGTTCAAGGTAGCTTAGACTGTGTCATTGTCTGTAAATTAGGGTATATGGCTAAAAAGAGAATTTTCTGAGTTGGGGAATGGAAATATTATCAACTGAAAAAAGCAAGCAAAGCAGAGACAATGTTTTTCTTAGAATTTTAAGGAATTTCATAATGAACTTCAGTGTTTCTACAAAATTGGAGAATGTATTAGAAATCAGATCCCAGACCCTCAGAAAAGTAATGCTCTTGGAGATAAATGGAAGGGATTGTGTTTACTGGAGAAGGATGAGGGTGATGGTTGTTTCTGAGACAGAACAAAACCAGAACCGACCTTCCAGAAGGTCCAAATTGTAGCACTGCCCATGCTTGGCACTGGGCTTCCTGTCAGCTGTGGCCCTAGCATGATAGGAGTTGACACAGATTAATTTGCGGAGGTTTTATGAAGAAGATAATATTTTTATTAGATATTTGCTATATTTACATTTCAAATGTTATCCCCTCTTCTTGTTCCCATCTGAAACCCACTATCCCATCCCCCATCTCCCCGCTCAACAACCCCACCCCACCCCTTTCCTGACTTGGCATTCCCCTACAGTGGAGCATTAAGCCTTCACAGTACCAGTGGCCTCTCCTCTCATTGATGTCTGAAAAGGCTATCATCTTCTTCATATATAGCTAGAACAATGGGTCCCTCCATGTGTACTCTCTGGTTAGTGGTTTCGTCCCTGGGAGCTCTGTGGGTACTGGAGGGTTCATATTGTTGTTCCTCCTATGGGGCTGCAAACCTCTCCAGCTCCTTTGGTTCTTTCTCTGCCTCCTACATTGGGGACCCTATGCTCAATCCTTCGGTTGGCTGTGAGCCATGGGTATTTTGATCACCCTTCTAAGAAGGGAAATGTGATACATTTACACAATGGAGTACTACTCAACTATTAAAAATAATGAATTCATGAAATTCTTAGGCAAATGGATGGAACTGAAAAATGTTATCCTGAGTGAAGTAACGCAATGATAAAAGAACACACATGGTATGCACTTGCCAGTAAGTGGATATTAGCCCAGAAGCTCAGAATACCCAAGATATAATTCAGAGACCACATGAAGATCAAGGAGAAGGAAGACAATAGTGTGAAAAAGATAATTTTGATGCAAGATTATCAAAACGAAAGCTGTGCCAACCAGTTGATTCAGTGGGTGAGGGAGCTTCGAGTCGAGACAGATGGCCTGGGAGTTCAGGCTCTGGAACCCACACAGCAGAGAGAGAGATCTAATTCCCGACGTTGGCCTCTGAGCTCCACATGCATGTTGTTGTGAGTGTGAGCACTTGCCCACTCTCAGAACCTGTGCACTCAGATGCACACACACACACACACACACACACACACACACACACACATGCTCGAGTATAGGGTGATCCCAGCTTCTATGTGGACTAGCATGGCTGTGCAGTCCACTTCTGGTCTGTCCTTACTAGCCCAGGCCTGACCCACTGTTTTCCCTCAGTCACAGCAGCCCTGTCAGTAGGCACCTTTCAGTCCAATTAATCAAACTGTCCCTTTCCCTGTGTGGTTAGTATTCCACAAAGGAACAACACTAATGGGCATCAGGCAGTTGTAGCTGAGCAATCAGAGGAGGGCTGAGGAGACCTCCCATTTCCTCAGTTCCCCAGAATATCCTGGGCCTTTAAACTGTTACTCATAGAAAAAAATGATCATCACAGAAAATTAATGTCATTTCCTTTTTTATCCGAGAATATTAAATATAAAATTCTGGAAATAGGCTGAAATATATATATGCATATAAATATATATGTATGTATATGTATATACGTATATATATACATATATATATATATGCATGTGTGTGTGTGTGTGTGTGTGTGTGTGTGTGTGTGTGTGTATGTATCTTAATGCTTGCCTAGCTTGCCCAAAATCCTGTGATTGAGCCATGTACAAACACCCATTCACAATGTTAGTTTGACAATTTTTATGCTGGAGCTTGCAGTTTCAAAGTATCTGATCCAATGCTTTCTTCTGTTCTCTGTAGGTACTGCATGCATGCAGTGCACAGATGTGTATGCACGCAAAAACACTCATACATAAAATAAAAATAAATCTTTAACCTCCTGGGCATAGTGGCAGATACCTTTAATTTCAGCATTCAGAAGAGAGAGGTGGGTAGATCTGAGTTTAAGACCATTCTGATCTACATAGCAATTTTCTGGGACAGCCAGGGTCATGTAGAGGGCTTTTCTCAAAAACAAAACGGGAAGCTGAGGCAGGAGCATGTCTGGTCTACACAATGAGTTCCAGGAAAAAAAACCCTATACAAAAAACCCCAAATGAACAAATACAGTCTCCTGTGCTGCTGACTGTTCTCATTGCTGTGACAGTTAAGTATCTGACAAAATCAACTGAAGGGACAGTTTATTTGGGCTCACTGGTGTAAGAGGAGACAGTCTATCACAATGGAGTCCCCAAGGTGTGTCTCCTAGGGGATCCCAAATGCAGTGTGATTGATCTTGAACATTAGCCTCCACCCACCTCATTCTGAGCAGGGTGAAGAAATCGTCCTCCTTCCCACCCAGGGCGTGAATCATCCCTTTGTCCAACATGTGCCCACTCTATACACTACCCATTCATCAGCCTCTTAGTGGTTGCCTGCCTTCTGGGACACACTGTCACAGTGCACACTCAGTGTAAATGACCACAGCTGGTTCACATCCTGGTGAGTGCAAAGCCAAAACAAAAGGGCATGGAAGAGAAGAACCCTCCTCAAAGAAAGGAACTTGGAGGGCTTGTTCTGGGATCCTGTGCACATTCCTAGGGGAGGCACTTAAGGATCGGGAGCTTCTTGAGCATGCTCAATTTGAAGTCCTCCTCCAGGAGTCATGGACTGCAGACTTGGGTCTGTGTTCCTGGGTCAGTTCATGGAACACAGGTTCAAAGAGCATAAAGTTGGACTACAAATACTTCTGCTTACTTGTTTCTAGTTTTATCTGATGCACAAAAGGACATTTGAAGGCACATCAAGGTGCTTGCCTTGCCTTGTTGCTAACAATGGGGTTATTGGAGGGCAGCCCCCGTTGCATGACTGACAAGCCCAGAACCTTACTTCACCTGCATTGTCTACCTGGATTTTTTGTTTGTTTAGTTGGTTTGATGATTGCCCCATCAACTCTAGTAGAATCTCTGTGAGAAGTTCTACAGACTGAGGCATTAGACTTCAAAAGAAGGAGGTATCCTTCAACTGGTTGTGGAACTCTCATCCAGAGCAAACATACTGAGCCATAGTTCTCATAGCGATTTTTCTGTTTTTTCCCTTTCTTTCCGTTTCTTAGTTACAGGTTCCTGGTAGCCTAGACCCTGGTCTTAAGCAAGAATAATAGTTAGGAATCCATCCCCAGAGATCGGGTCACTAACATGACCTTATCTTTGGGGCAAGCAGTGCTTTACTTTTCAAATCATTTACAAAATTATTATGATTGATAAAAACTTAATCAACAATAAAATTTCATATGGTCTTAGAGCATAGCCCATTGGTTTTCTGTTCAGGAACTTTTCCCCTATACCCATTTGAGACTTCTCCCCACTTTCTCTTCTATTAGATTCAGTATATCTCGTTTTATGTGGAGGTCCTTGATCCACTTGGACTTACAGTTTGTACAAGAAGATAAGAATGGATAAATTTACATTCTGGACATGTTGACCACCAGTTCAAGCAGAACCATTTATTGAAAATGCTGTCTTTTTCCCACTGAACAGGTTTAACTCAAAGATCAAGGACAATAGATAGGTATGTGGGTTCATTTCTGGGTCTTCGATTCTATTCCATTGATCTACCTGCATATCATTGTACCAATACCATGCAGTTTTTATCACTATTACAGCTTGAGGTCAGAGATGCTGATTTCCTGAGAAGTTCTTTTATTGTTGAGTGTAGTTTTCTTAATCCTGTGTTTTTGTTATTCCAAATAATGTGAGAATTGCTCTTTCTAACTGTATGAAGAATTGAGTTGAAATTTGGTGGGAATTGCACTGAATGTTTAGATTGCTTTTGGCTAGATGGCCATCTTTTATTATAGTAATCCTTCCAATCCACAAGCATGGGAGATCTTTCCATCTTCTGAGGTCTTCTTCAATTTCTTTCATCAGAAACTTGACGATCTTGTTATATTGCTCTTTCACTTGTTTTGTAGTCACACTGAGATATTTTATATTGTTTGTGATTATTTTGAAGGGTGTCATTTCCCTAATTTCTTTCTCAGCCTGTTTATCATTTGAGTATACGAAGGCTACTGATTTCTTTGGGTTTATATACATCTAGCCACTTTGATGAAGTTGTTTATCAGATGTAGGAATTCTCTGGTGGAAATTTTGGGGTCAATTAATTATACTATCATATCATTGGTTAGTAGTGATGTTTTTACCTCTTCCTTTCCAATTTGTGTCCCTTTGGCTTCCTTTTGTTTAATTGTTCTTGTTAGGACTTTGAATACTAGATTGAACAGGTAGGGAGAGAGTGGGCAGCCTTGTCTAGTCCCTGATTTTAGTGAAATTGCTTCAACTTTCTCTTCATTTCGTTTGATGTTAGCTACTGGTTTTCAGTATACTGCTTTCACTATGTTTAGGTATGGTTCTTGAACTCTCGATCTTTCCAAAACTTTTAAAATGAAGGGATGCTGAATTTTGTTAAATGCTTTTTCAGTATCTAATGAAATGATCATGTGGTTTGTTTACTTTGAGTTTGTATATGAAGTGGCTTATATTGATGGATTTCCATATATTGAACCATCTCTGCATTCCTGGGATGAAGCCTACTTGATCGAGGTAAATGTTCATCTTGATACGTTCTTGGATTCAGTTTGTGAGATTTTTTTTCTCATTCAAATTTCTTTTTTATTTTTCAATGAATAAAAAGTGTTTAAATCATAACTGTTGGATATTCTCTTTCTTGCTGAGAATCATTGAACATTTTTTATTTTTTGAGACATACATACTTCTTGAGTGCTTCTCTTGAGCGGTGTAGAGAAGGCCACACAGTCTGAAGAAAGCCCTGGAGATCCCATTTTCTGTTTTCTGTTGCTCTCACTGAGAGAGGAGCACTTTTCTCTGGCATTCTTAGTTACTTCAGCCACGCCATCTCCAGTAACTTATGTCTTTGTTACACTTCCTTTCTAGTCTTCACTTCCTGACCTATTTTTAAAACTTCACATTTTCCAAGCAATTTTGCTAGGATAGTTTGTGAGATTTTTATTGGGTATTTTTACATCAATATTGACAAGGGAAATTTGTCTGAAGTTCTATTTCTTTGTTGGGTATTTGAGTTGTTTAGGTATAAGCATAACCGTGGCTTCATAGAATGAATTGGGTAGTGTTCCTTGTTTCTATTTTGTGGAATAGTTTGAAGAGTATTGGTGTCTTAGTCAGGGTTTCTATTCCTGCACAAACATCATGACCAAGAAGCAAGTTGGGGAGGAAAGGGTTTATTGAGCTTACACTTCCACACAGCTGTTCATTACCAAAGGAAGTCAGGACTGGAACTCAAGCAGGTCAGGAAGCAGGAGCTGATGCAGAGGCCATGGAGGATGTTCCTTACTGGCTTGCTTCCCCTGGCTTTCTCAGCCTGCTCTCTTATAGAACCCAAGAATACCAGCCCAGAGATGGTACCACCCACAAGGGGCCCTCCCCCACTTGATCATTAATTATGAAAATGCCCCACAGCTGGATCTCATGGAGGCACTTCCCCAACTTAAGATCCTTTTCCTATAACTCCAGCCTGTGTCAAGTTGACACACAAAACTAGCCAGTACAATTGGTATTAAGTTTTCTTTGAAGGTCTGCTAGAACTTTGCACTAAACCCATCTGGTCCTGGGCTTTTTTTGTTGTTGTTGTTGTTGGGAGACTTTTAATGACTGCTTCTATTTTGTTGTTGTTGTATTGTTTTATTTTTATTTTATTTTATTTTGTTTTATTTTATTTTATTTTATTTTATTTTATTTTATTTTAGAGACAGGGTTTCTCTGTGTACCCCTGGCTGTCCTGGAACTCACTTTGTAGACCAGGCTGGCCTCAACTCAGAAATCCACCTACTTCTGCCTCCCAGGTGCTGGGATTAAAGATGTGTGCCACCACTGCCTGGCTACTGCTTCTATTTTTTTAGGGATTATGGAATAATTTAGATGGTTAATCTGACCCTGATTTTACATTGGCATCTGGTATCTGTCTAGAAAATTGCCCATTTCATCCAGATTTCCACTTTTGGTGAATATAAGCTTTTGTAGCAGTAGCTGATGATTTTTTTTTAATTTCCTCAATTTCTGTTGTTATATCTCCCTTGTTCATTTCTGATTTTGTTACTTTGGATACTGTCTATGAGACCTCTGCTTAGTCTGGCTAATTGATTTATCTAACTTGTTGATTTTCCCAAAAAACCATCTCCTGGTTTTGTTGATTTTTGTTTGTTTGTTTGTTTCTACTTGGTTGGTTTCAGCCCCGAGTTTTATTATTTCCTGCTGTCTACACTTCTAGGGTGTGTTTGCTTCCTTTTTGTTCTAGAGGTTACAGGGGTACTGTTAAGATTCTAGCATATGAAAGGATGCTGAATTTTGTCAAATGCTTTTTCAGCATCTAATGAGATGACCATGTAATTTTTTTCTTTTAGTTTGTTTATGTAGTGGATTACATTGATGGATTTCTGTATATTGAAGCATCCTGCATCCCTGGGATGAAGCCTACTTGATCATGATGAATGATCATTTTGATGTGCTCTTGGATTCGGTTGGCAAGGATTTTATTTAGTATTTTTGCATCGATGTTCATAAGGGAAATTGGCCTATAGTTCTCTTTCTTTGTTGGATCTTTGTGTGGTTTTGGTATCAGTGTAATTGTGGCTTCATAGAACGAGTTGGGCAGTGTTCCTTCTGTTTCTATTTTGTGGAATAGTTTGAAGAGTATTGGTATTAGGTCTTCTTTGAAAGTCTGATAAAATTCTGCACTAAAACCATCTGGTCCCGTACTTTTTTTTGTTGGAAGACTTTCTATAACCCCTTCTATTTCTCTAGGGTTTATAGTACTGTTTAGCTGATCTAATTGATCCTGATTTAATTTTGGTATTTAGTCTAGGAAATTGTCCATTTCCTCCAGATTGTCCAGTTGCATTGAGCATAGGCTTTTGTAGTAGAATCTGATGATTTTTTGAATTTCCTCAGTTTCTGTTGTTATATCACCCTTTTCATTTCTAATTTTGTTAATTTGTATATTGTCTCTGTGCCCATTGGTTAGTCTGGCTAAAGGTTTATCTATCTTGTTGATTTTCTCAAAGAACCAGCTCCCGGTTTTGTTGATTCTTGTTATGGTTCTCTTTGTTTCAACTTGTTGATTTTAGCCCTGAGTTTGATGATTTCCTGTCTTCTACTCATCCTGGGTGAATTAGCTTCTTTTTGTTCCAGGGCCTTTAGGTGTGCCGTTAAGTTGCTAGTATATGCTCTCTCCTGTTTCTTTTTGGAGGCACTCAGGGCTCCAAACCAAATCCAAGAACACATCAAAACGATCATTCACCATGATCAAGTTGGCTTCATCCCAGGGATGCAAGGATGGTTCAATTATGGAAATCCATCAATGTAATCCACTACATAAACAAACTCAAAGAAAAAAAAACCACATGGTCATCTAATTAGATGCTGAAAAAGCATTTGACAAAATTCAGCATCCTTTCATGTCAAAATTCTTGGAAAGAACAGGAATTCAAGGCTGATACCTAAACATAATAAAAGCGATATACAGCAAACCAGTAGCCAACATTAAAATAAATGGAGAGAAACTTGAAGCAATCCCACTAAAATCAGGGAATAGACAAGGCTGCCCTCTCTCTCCATATCTTTTCTTTTTTTCTTTTTGTTTGTTTGGTTTTTTTTTTTTTTTTTTTTTTGCTTTTTTCGAGACAGGGTTTCTCTGTGTAGCCCTGGCTGTCCTGGAACTCACTTTGTAGACCAGGCTGGCCTCGAACTCAGAAATCTGCCTGCCTCTGCCTCCCAAGAGCTGGGATTACAGGCGTGCGCCACCACCCCCCGGCTATATCTTTTCAATATAATACTTGAAGTTCTAGCGAGAGCATTTAGACAACATAAGGAAGTTAAAGGGATACAAACTGGAAAGGAAGAAGTCAAACTATCATTATTTCAGATGATATGATAGTATACTTAAGCGACCCAAAAAACTCCACCAGAGAACTCCTACAGCTGATAAACAACTTCAGCAAAGTGGCTGGTTATAAAATCACCTCAAGCAAATCAGTAGCCTTCCTATACTCAAAGGACAAGCAGGCTGAGAAAGAAGTTAATGAAATAACACCTTTCACAATAGCCACAAACAATATAAAGTATCTTGGCGTGACTCTTACCAAACAAGTGAAAGATCTGTATGACAAGAACTTCAAGTCTTTGAAGAAAGAAATCTAAGAAGACCTCAGAAGATGCAAAAATATTTCTTGCTCTTGGATTGGCAGGATCAATATAGTAAAAATGACCAACTTGCCAAAAGCAATCTACAGATTCAATGCAATCCCCATCAAAATCCCAAATTAATTCTTTATAGATCTAGAAGAGCAATTCTTAAATTCATCTGGAGTAACAGAAAACCCAGGATAGCTAAAACTATTCTCAACAATAAAAGGATTTCTGGGGGAATCAATATCCCTGACCTCAAGCAGTACTACAGAGCAATTGTGTTAAAAACTGCATGGTATTGGTACAGCAACAGGCAAGTAGATCAGTGGAATAGGATTGAAGACCCAGAAATGAACCCACAGACTTATGGTCACTTGATCTTTGATAAAGGAGCCACAACCATCCAGTGGAAAAAAGATAGCCTTTTCAACAAATGGTGCTGGTTCAACTGGAGGTCAACATGCAGAAGAATGCGAATTGTCCCACTCTTATCTCCTTGTACTAAGATCAACTCCAAGTGGATCAAGAACCTCCACATAAAACCAGATACACTGAAAGTAATAGAAAAGAAACTGGGGAAGACCCTGGAGGACATGGACACAGGAGAAAAGTTCCTGAACAGAACACCAATAGCTTATGCTCTAAGATCAAGAATTGACAAATGGGACCTCATAAAATTACAAAGTTTCTGTAAGGCAAAGGACACTGTCAGAAGGACAAAACAGCAACTAACAAATTGGGAAAAGATCTTCACCAACCCCACATCTGACAGAGGGCTAATATCCAACATATACAAAGAACTCAAGAAGTTAGACCCCAAAGAACCAAATAACCCTATTAAAAAATGGGGTACAGAGCTAAACAAAGAATTTTCACCAGAAGAAATTTGTATGGCTGAGAAGCAACTTAAGAGATGTTCAACATCATTAGTCATCAGGGAAATGCAAATCAAAACAACCCTGAGATTCCACCTCACACCAGAAAACGTGGTATATTTATACAATGGAATACTACTCAGCAATAAAAAATAATGAATACATGCAATTTGTAGGCAAATGTTTGGATCTGGAAAATATCATCCTAAGTGAGTTAACACAATCGCAAAAGAATACACATGAAATGCAATCACTGATAAGTGGATATTAATGAGCCCAGAAGCTCTGAATACTCATGGCCCAATTAGCAAATCAAAAGATTCCCAAGAAGGAAGGAAGGAGAGGACACTGGTCCAGAAAAGACTGGTTCCAGTTTTTCAGGAGAGTACCAGAACAGAGAAAGGGTTGGGGGGTGATTGGGGAATGGGGGGAGGGGGAAGAGGATTTATGGGACACATGGTGAGGGGGGAACCAGGAAAAGGGAAAGCCTTTGGAATGTAAACAAAGAATATAGAAAATAAAATAAAAAAATAAAGTAATAAAATAATTATCAAGTATTAAAAACAGATTCTAGCATATGCTCTCTCAAGTTTCTTTTTGGAGGCACTCAGAGGTATGTGCGTTCCTCTTAGTACCACTTTCAATTGTGTTCCATAAGTTTGAGTATGTTGTGTCTTTATTTTCATTAAAGAAAATCAAGGAGTCTTTAATTTCCTTCTTTACTTCTTCCTTGACCAAGTTATCATTGAGTTGAATGTTGTTCAGCTTCCATGTGTATGTGGGCTTTCTTTTGTTTTTGTTGATATTGAAGAAAAGCCTTAGTCTGTAGTTATCTGATAGTGTGCAGGGGATTATTCAGTCTTCTTGTATCTGTGGAGGCCTGTTTTGTGACAGCTTATATGGTCAAGTTAGGAGAAAGTACAATGAGGTACTGAGAAGAAAGTATATTCTTTTGTTTTAGGATGAAATGTCCGGTAGATCTCTGTTAAATCATTTGGTCCATAACTTCTCTTAGTTTCACTGTGTCTTTGTTTAATTTGTATTTCCATGATCTGTCCATTGATGAGAGTGGGGTGTTGAAATCTCTCACTATTGTTGTGTGAGGTACATTCTATGTTTTGAGCGTTAGTAGCCCTGGCTGTTCTGGGACTTATGTTTGGAGACCAGGATGGGCTTTAACCACAGATAGTCCTATCATTATAGGCACACACATACATGTCTGGTCTTTCTGTGTGTGTCCTATTGATTCAGACTCAGATCCTATCGCTTGCATATCAAATGTTCTTTCAAGACATTATCTGCATACAGCATGATGATGTCATGCATTTCTAATGTCAAACTGCACCTATCCAGGGTGAGTGTAAATAGAAAAATAGTTTGTTTTTAAATATTCTTCATGCATTTAATGGAATTATAAAATGAATCATTATCCACTGTATTTATAATAAACATGTTTCTGGATGTATAGTATATCTAGGACATGTAGTATACTTTGGAGTTCTTTGTATTAACTTTTATTTTTCTTCTCTTTTCTTTTCTCTTCACTTCTTTCTTTGGTTTTTAAGAAGAGATCTCTGAGATTTATTGTGAGGTGAAAAATAAAAGACAGAGAACAGCACATCTATGCCATGTCCCTTTGTGTGCTCCTTTGTGTAAAAGCATGGTGAGTGAGAATCAATACCTTTATTTCCTTGTATACACTTTAAAAGTGTACAGTAACACATCACAAAACTTGATAATATTGGCTAATGCTACTGCAATCCGGACTAAAAGGATTAGTAAGGGAGATATGGGAGATATTTCATTACATACCTTTTGGTGATTTTTTTTTTTTTTTGGTTTTTCGAGACAGGGTTTCTCTGTGTAGTTCTGGCTGTCCTGGAACTCACTCTGTAGACCAGGCTGGCCTCGAACTCAGATATCTGCCTGCCTCTGTAAGATCCGAAAGAAAAAACGGGGTACTCCTGCACCCCATGCCTCGGAAATCGGCACCCTGAAACACTCACAAGAGACAGACCTGATGCAATTTTGCATGAGGATTTTAATATCCAGAGCTCTGGGGGGTTACAGTCTCCCCAGCAGGGTAAAGAAGTAAGCCCAGCGAGGACTGGCTTGCCTTGGCCTTTATAGACTTATAACAGAACCCGCCTACCACAAGCTTCTAAGCCAATCAGTTCAAACCATCCGAACCCATGCTCTCTGACGACCTACCAGCCTCTCACAGAGGCCGGAAGAACTAGTTAAGTCATTTCCGCTTACGTGGCTGCCACGCAGTGTTGCACCCACCCTCCCCCACTGGCGTTGGGGACCCAAGTGCCCCCCACATGCCCAGGCACAGGGGATTCCTAGCTTACAACCTTATCCTTTCATTCCCCACTTCCTGTCTTGTTAATAGTTCTAACCTTAGAACTAGGAGAATTAAAGGTCAGCCTCTTCTTGTCTCAGAAGGCTCTTATACTGCTGCCTAAGTACCATAATCTGGACCACTCTCACCTGGTCCCTGATGAAGGCAACTAATCTATTGACTGTATAAGTCTAACTGTAAGAAACAGGAGCATTATCATTAGGGGTCCTATCAGGGCAGAAAACAGGGTGGTCAAGAGTACAAGATAAGGGTCTTTTCACTGAGTCTTAAAGTTTCCCGCATGGAGGCATCTAATGTAGACCATATCTCCAACTTAGAAGCGATGTGGGACTTGCGGATCTCCTCCTGAGTAGGCCTCCGTGACCTCGATGCCTTATCCACTGGAGCGCCTCGAGCCTAGAGAGCAAAGGTCCAGTCTCTGTGATCAGTTTGGTGAGGATCTCTTTCACCAGGGTTCCAGCAACTGTTTCTGAAGCCTTCTTTGACAGATCCTCGCTGTCTGGAAGCAGCGAGGAGTCTCTGACATGCCTAGAGCATTAAAGCGGACAGTTTGAGCCAAATCTCATGTTGTGGTACACCTCTCGGGAGGACCCAGTAGATGACAAAGAAATTGGGGTAACAAAGAGGATTAAAATGGCAAGAACTATTCAGAAACAAGGGGAGAGGCACCACCCAGCCTAAACCAGTTTCCAAGGTCAATTTAGTTAAGGTCTCTCTTAGAGTTTTGTTTATTTTCTCTAGCTGTCTTGAGCCCTGGGGACAGTACATCCAATAACATTTCCAATTAGTCCCCAATATCTGTCAATTTCTGACTTACCTTAGAAACAAAAACAGAACTATTGTCTGATCCAATTACCTTGGGCACTCTGAAACTCGGGAAAATTCCTTTTAACCCTGGCTGCTGTTTCCTGTCTGCTAGGGGAAGTCTTATCACCGCGCATTTCTTGGACCCCGTAGTTTCACGCAGCCAAGCTGCAATCCAGGCAGAGGCCGTGTGATATCTACTGGGGAACGCCTTGTTTGGCAGGGCTGTCCGAGATGAATGCCGCTGTGGGCCTCCTTGGCTGCAGATAGAGCTGAGCTGAAATTTCTCATGGCAAGCTGTGTAACCCTTTATCTGACCTGTTCTTTTACTTACGAGATGTCTCTGCCAGCCAGAGGTGCCAGCATTCCAGGCGTGACAGTTCATTCGGAGTTCATTCTTTGAACTACAGTACTGGCCATGATTTTCCTTCTGGAGATCCATTGCTTTGCTTTTAATTAGCTGTACAGTTATTACCTAGATACATTAAAGAATTAACCTCCCAACAATTTATTTGTATGGTTAGCTGACTTTGGCACTCTGACATGGAAACCATCAGTTAGTAAAGTTTCAAAATAAGCCTGAGGAAGATAGCATACATAGTGTTTCCAAAAACTAATTACTAATTCCAATTACTAATTTATCATTGACTACAGAGGGACGCGATGACCTTGTGTGTAATCTCTGACTCTTGAATCACTAATTCATTATTGACCACAGAGGGGCGCAATGACCTTGTGTGTAATCTCTGACATTCATACCTGACTAATTTTGTATTTCCTTGTGCCAGATACTCATGGTAACCATTCTTTGTAAACATTTCACTGAATATCAACTTGTGATATGTATAAAAATACCTGCCTCAGAACAGTAAAGTGCATTCAGACGCATTCAGATCTTGTGTGTGTCTGTCTGTCATTCGCCGGACCTGTACCTTCCTGCATACCAAAGACCCTGATTTCCCCACGGGAATGTGTGTTCCGACTGAGTCGGTCCGTGGCAAAGTCTCAATCTATCTAGATTAACTATCTACAAGTGCTAGAAGATATTCATAACCACACTTTCCTGCCTTAGCTTTTATAAAACCTCTATATACTCTAGGTTGTTCTCTTCTAGGTCTTCTGCCCTATTTACTCTTTGCTGCATAAGCATTCACTCGCTGGCATACCTTACACTGTTTTATTGATTCCTTAAATGAGTTCATCTGTGCATTTGCCCTGGCGAGTCCTTGGCTTACTCTCTGGAGAGTATAATTCTCCCTTCTTGTGTGCACCTTTCCTTGGTAATAGTTGGTCAGATGGCTACCAATCTCAGTCCTTTTTTTCTTCAGCATATTTTAAGTGAGGCTATTTCACTTTGTCCCATTTTTCAGTGGGTGCCTCTCGCAGACCCACAACCAGTATAGGCTCCTGTATATCTATCCTTGGAGCCGTTTGCTCTGCCGGGCTATTGCCCACTGAGTCTTTTCCCTTTTGACATCCTGGGCAGAGGGTGATACTCACAGTTGTTGGCTTCATTAGGGCATCTAAGAGGTCCAAGATTTCCTGTTGGTTTTCTCTGATGTGTGGACGTGGGCTGTGGCAAAGGCATACCTGTTATCCATGTGGATGTTGATTTTCTTGCTGTCTCCAAGTTCCAAGGTCTTGGTAAGGGCCATTAGCTCCACTTTCTGAATTGACATGCCAGGGGGTAAAGATTCTTCTACCCAGATGCCATTTGTGCTGCCCACCATAGCAGCACCTGCTTGTCCCTGTCCTTCACGGAGAAAATTGCTCCTGTCTGTAGCAACTTTCAGCAGGGGTCAGTCTCACTTTTTGGGCCAGTTGCTGCAGTCCTTTGGACAGTAAGTATATCTGTCCTCCCCACCATTTTGGAGAGTATGCCTTGCTCCAACAGTTAGGAACATCCTGGGGTGACCTTAAATGAATGGGTTACCCATTGCATCCCTAGGTCCATTGTTCTTCGGGTAGTCCATGAATATATTTTGGTGCCAGTGGCTTCTTGAACCCTAGATCTTTTCTTGGAAACAGGGCCATTGGGTTGGGAGACCATGTGTTAAGCCCCTGTGTCCATCAAGAACTGAGTGGGTTTCTCTTTCTCTCTCACAGTTATCCAGGGTTGGGGGAGGTGGTTAGAACACCCATCTCCCCTAGTCATTGTCTTTATCCAGGGATAACACCTTTGCCATTTGGGGGCACTTCTCCAAAGACCTGTGTGTTTTTGCTCCCAGCTTGTTAGGGCACACTCTGGCTCAGTGGCCTCTCCATATAGTATGCACATTGATTCCTTTCTGCCTTTTAGCCAGGATTTTCTGTAGCTTCCTTCTCTCATTTTTTTCTTTCTACTCTCTCTCCCTGTCTCAGCAAACTACACTAAATCTCTCTATAGACTTTTCTAACAACCTGCACCACCAAATCTCTCTACAGACCTTCTAAATAACTTGTACCAAATCCCTCTACATACTTTCTCAGCAAACTAAAGTCCTTCTAGTCTGGAGAGTATAGCAAAATGCTTCTGAGCTGCACTAGAAAGGCTGCCAGTGACTCCTCTGGTCCCTGCTTCACATACCTTCGCCAAACCTGTGGGCTATCATGCCCTCAAGACCTGCCAATGGAGTCTGGCGTTGGTCCTTCAGGTGCCTCTTACCTTTTGTCTGAGGGGGTATTCTTTTCTGGCTTCCTGTATTACAAATAAAATAGTCTCAAAGAGATTAATCAGTCTCTTGGAAATATGTCTTTAGTGAGAGAGTCACTGTGAATCAGGATAGGTGGTCTCAGATCTTCTGCTCCATTCTGTGGTCTTCTCTAAATATAAATTGAGCATACTATTATCATTTTGTAAATTATAAACTATAAGATAGGCCTAACATCCAATCTCTGTCAAACAGAACCTTTGTCATCTTTACTATCTTGAAAGACTATAAGAATTAACACCTGACTCATGTTTTGGCTATAAATTTTATATCACCTGAAAATCATTTCTGTAAATCTATATCAGCTTTCAAGATTAAAGAACTTGAGCTGACTATGAGACTAACAGTTTTTATCCCGTCAGAAATCCAAGAGCGACCAATATTAACTGAAAATATAGAAAGCTTAATACACCTTTTAAGACTTAGCCAAATGATAGAGATTGCTAAACACCTGAACAGTTTATACTTCAAAATGTTGAAACATTGATCTTCAGCCTTCTGGCACAAGAACATCTGACAGACTTAAAGAATCAGGAATTATTAACTCATATAATAATCTATAGACACACTGAGTTTATCTGTAAATGAAGAGAGGCAATCTCGTTGCGCTCTCTCTTTCTCTCTCTCTCACCATAACAGAAGCAACTCTAATTAAAACATTGAAAACACCCTAATAATAAACTCAGAGCCTTATATTTTTGTATGGCCCCAAGCTCATAGGCTTAAACATTTCAGATCTATAATAATAACAGCAAGAAAGGACTGGGTGTAAATCCTGAATGTTTACATTTTTAGTATTTATACCAGTGAAAACCCTGATTTTGTATCAAAATAAAATCAGTATCAAATAAGAATTTATGCCTTGAACATAATATAATTCTCAAAACAAGATTTTAGTATCACCGAGACAGTTTTTTTGCTTAATGTTTCAGAATCTAGTCTTCTAGAGGTCCCCCTTATTTTTTACCTCTTCCCCAGAGAAACAATAAAACCACAGCTTAACATTATATCTATTATAATAATTTAAACAATTTAAAATAAATGAAATAAGCCATTTAACTTAAACTCAGAATTCCTACATCTGCCACTTTGAGTGTCTTGTTAGAAATTATTTCCCCCACTAGGGAGCCTCACAGCTTAAATATTTTGTCTCTTTCTTGTTCTAACATGGCGGGCCTGAGTCACGGGACCCGATCTTGCCGTCAGACCCTAACATGGCGGGCCTGAGTCACGGGACCTGATATTGGCGCCAAAACCTCAACATGGCGGGCTGGAGTCAAGTGACCTGATCTTGCTGCCACAGAGCCCACCATGGCAGGCCTTTCAGTGGGTCTAAATTCTTAACAAAATTATCAGTCGGTCTAAATCCCTATGCGTCAGTCATCTAAGTCTGAGAACACAAGACTATACAAAACAGAAACAATCACCACATAGCCTGACCCTGCCACCATCAGGCGTCTCAGTTCAAGACAGTTTGCCTCTAGACAACGCAGTTTCAGATACCAAATGTTCCCGCCAGTTGCAGGAAACAAATACAGAGAAGAGAAGAACCCTATTTGGCCTTCTCTAGCTTCCTCCAGACCCCCGAGGTTTCGACTGCCAGTCGGAACTCTCCGCCCCAGTCAGGCTTTTGACAAAACAGTGAGACAAACAGAAAACAGAACCAGATCAGAAAACCAGACAGCCGGGAGGGCGTGTAAGTTCTCTAATTCAGTAGAACTACCGTATCCTCCCAACACCCAGATGGGAACTTTCCAGGCGTCCCTGGATTTCCCCCACTCGTGGGGCGTCTCCCCGAGTTACAGCTTGAGGCCTCCACTAGCACGTCTGCCTATACCACAGTCTCCTGGCCATCACGGTCCAAGGAGACAGCTGCATATCTAAAAGCGCGCGTCTCATCAGATTCAGATCCCAATAACAGAACAGAACAGAACACTCAGGACGAACGAACAACATCACATCAGCCAGCCAGCGCACACACACACTTCAGAGGGGGTCCCCTTACCTCCAAGTTGTTTCTCAGGTGTGTAGGAGTGTCCACATTTCCTGGCCCAATGCACCAAATGTAAGATCCGAAAGAAAAAACGGGGTACTCCTGCACCCCATGCCTCGGAAAACGGCATCCTGAAACACTCACAAGAGACAGACCTGATGCAATTTTGCATGAGGATTTTAATATCCAGAGCTCTGGGGGGTTACAGTCTCCCCAGCAGGGTAAAGAAGTAAGCCCAGCGAGGACTGGCTTGCCTTGGCCTTTATAGACTTATAACAGAACCCGCCTACCACAAGCTTCTAAGCCAATCAGTTCAAACCATCCGAACCCATGCTCTCTGACGACCTACCAGCCTCTCACAGAGGCCGGAAGAACTAGTTAAGTCATTTCCGCTTACATGGCCGCCACACAGTGTTGCACCCACCCTCCCCCACTGGCACTGGCGTTGGGGACCCAAGTGCCCCCCACATGCCCAGGCACAGGGGATTCCTAGCTTACAACCTTATCCTTTCACCTCTGCCTCCCAAATGCTGGGATTAAAGGCGTGTACCACCACCGCCCAGCTGGTGGTTCATTTTTGCTTTTTTGGTTTTTGAGTCAGAGTTTGTCTGTGGAGTCCTGGCTATCCTGGATCTCACTCTGTAGACCAGGCTAGCCTTGAACTCAGAAATCCACATGACTCTGTCTCCAAAGTGCTGGGATTGAAGGCAGGAGACACCACTGCCTGGCCCCTGTTGGTGATTTTTAAATAAAATTATAAAAAAGAACCATTGTGTCCTCCCCCAAGCCTTTCAGAGCAGGAGTTTCAAAACTCTGCTACCCACTGCTTCCCATCTAGGGTGGAGTGGTTAGACCAAGGTGAAGCCCATTGTTTTCCAAGGGTACTAGCTGCCACCTGACTCCAGCCTCCTGTGGAGCAAGCAGAACCAGTTCTGCAGACCTTGTTTCCAGACTTTGGGGGAAGTTGTCTTGCCCTGCCTGTATATATTTGGAAACCTTCTTTAAATTTTGAGCCTTGATCAGGAAATTTGTCTTGGCTTCATGTTTCTCTTGTTACCCTGTTCCCTATCTCCAGAGTTCCTTCCAGGGAACCCAGTAAACCTTGAGAATGTAGCTGCAGGGAGCTAAAAACCATTTGTGGGCTAGTGGTGTGGCTTAGCTTCAGATCCAGCATAGTGACAAAATGTCTGAGATAATCAGCTTATCAGAGGAGCTGCTTATTTAGGCTTACAGGTTCATAGGCTCCAGTCAAGACAGTTGTTTGACTTTGAAAATTTGGCCCTGTGGCAGGACAGTCCATAACATGAGAGTGTGCAAGAAGGAAAGAAAGTGTTTATGGGATCCAGGAAGGAGAGGTAGGGTTCTAATAGACCAGTCAAGGACATGTTCCCTTTTCATTTTTTATTGGCCCTTCAAGGCAGGATTTCTCTGTGGAGCTGTCCTGGAACTCCATCTGTACACCAAGATGGCCTTCAACTCATCTCTCTCTCTCTCTCTCTCTCTCTCTCTCTCTCTCTCTCTCTCTCTCTCTTTCTCTCTCTCTATCTTCCTCCTTCCTTCCTTCCCTCCCTCTGACCCACTCTGGGTGTTCTTGAAACAGCTCTAAACATTGACCTGTGGTTATAAAGTGACACCACTCAGATTTTTCTCTATATATAGATACCCAACATCCTCAAACTAAGGGGCAAAATAAACCTTTCATCCCTAGTTTGTTCGTTTCAAAGTATTTTGTTAAAGGGGGTGGAGAAATAATTTAGGTGCCATTTCCATGGACAGCTACTGCTTATCCTTATGCCTCTGAAAGAGTAAAATCAGAGGAACCTTTCAATTTTCTTATTCCTTACAGATTTCTTTCACACTCTCTCATATTCCCAAACACAGAGTGTAACATGACCACTGATGGGACCCTCTCCGCCTGACCCTGACCAAGAAGATTTTTATATAATTCACCTGCACTCTGGAGATTCTTCAGATCTAATCCATATATATTACCACATCTGGGAGTACTTAGTATAGAGTGTGGCTCCCTAAGCCCTGCCTACATCTGGTGAAGCCACACCGGCTATCCAACATGGGCCTCAGCTTTCCTCTAGTTCATGTTATCCAAAGAGAGCCAAAGTGACTTTTAAGTACACTTGCACATTTTAGGGTTGTTATTTCTACTGAGATAGATACATTAGCATTTTTCACTTATTAAAAATATGCTATAAAATGTTTTACAGTTTTATAAATGTACACAAGATAATGAACTTCTACACATAACTGAAGCACATCCTCAGTATTTACAGTCCCTCTTTTTCTTGTTTGTGGTATTTTTTTGGAACTACTTTCAAGAACTGGAGGTTCCTCTGGAGCCTAGGAGGGACCTGGGTCCTTCTTATAAAATCTTTGCAAGAGAGACACAACTGGGAATACATTCATAATATGGAGAGTTATGTTAGCTTTATGGCAACAAAACAGAAAATTAATCATGGTTGTGTTTGTAAAAATAATCTCATTTCCTATTTCTAGTTAGTCGTCAGATTCAGAATGGTGCTTCAGGAAGGGCACTGCATTTTGTGCTTAAGCATTACACAGATACCTTAGGCAATGTTTAGGTTTTTGTGCCTATAACAATACAGCAGGAGCAGCAGGACTTGAGCATGGTATATGGGCAGGTAGCAGATGGGACCCAGAGCCTTCTGAGAAACACAATGTTGTGCATACAATTCCTCTTTTCTCCATGCTTTCTCTCAAACAATGTGAGTTTCAGAAGGACTTCCCAGGAGACTTTCAGGTTTAAAAGGTGCTAAACCATAAGAAAAAGCACATGTACAGCAGAAATGCTCTTTGTTTATTGAATGCCAGATGTTTATCAGAAATGATGTCTGTTAAATACCATAGGAATTCAGCTAGACTCTGGTGACTGAATTCAGAGTGAGCCTTCCACTGAATCCAGGACAGAGAACGTGATTGAACATGATTGTTGTTGAGTTTTCTTTTCTTTTTTTTGGATTCTTTTTTGGTACGGGGGGGGGGGTCTTCTTCCAGATCCACTAGGGAGACAAGAAGTGACTGTCATCTCACAGTGTTGCTTATTGTTTACATTGGTCTTTACTTGATGTGGGTAAAAGTGTATGAATTTAGTTCATGTAAACCTAATGAACAAGATGGTTCTGCTGCTGCTGGACTGTTTTCCCATAAGGTAAACTAAACAGAGGGAAGACCTACAGACAAACTAGGATGTAACTCTCCATGTGGAAAAGATCTGATTCAGATGTCATACTAAGGTTCAACTGCCTTTCAAGTCATGTTGTATCTGACAATGGTTCTGTTCAGTTCTCTCCCACTGATCTTGTCAGTCTCACGAGCTTTGTGAGGGAGAAACATTTGGTGAATACAGAAAGACCTAGTATACCCAGGACTGAGGATGGGGACATGGCTGGGGTTAGGCCACACGGTGTGGACAATGTGTTCTAGTATGCAGCATCATCAATAAGGTAACAGGTGGAAGGGCTCACAGGATAACATGGCAATTACCAAAATGAGGACATGGCTAGAGAAGGACAGAGACAAGAAATAATAAGAGAAGCCGGGCGGTGGTGGCGCATGCCTTTAATCTCAGCCCTTGGGAGGCAGACACAGGCAGATTTCTGAGTTAAAATCTAGACTGATCTACAGAGTGAGTTCCAGGACAGCCCGGGCTATACAGAGAAACCCTGTCTCAAAAAACCAAAATAAAAACCAAAGAAGAAGAAAGAAGAAAGAAGAAGGAGGTAGAGGAGGGGGTGAGGAGGAGGAGGAGGAGGAGGAGGAGGAACAGGAAGAAGAAGAAGAAGAAGAAGAAGAAGAAGAAGAAGAAGAAGAAGAAGAAGAAGAAGAAGAAGAAGAAGAAGAAGTAAGAGGGAAGACTGAAAGGGGAGGGAGTTAGAAATAAAATCCTGTATATCAAGCACATACAGTTCACAATCTAGTCAATAGACTGTGCATTAACCCTACAAGCATCACTGACATTTGGTGGCCAACCAATCTGTAGAATGAGAGAATCTAGGAGAAGCAAATATCCTCCTGAAAGGTTTAGGCTATGAACCTACTGAGGAAGCTATAGTAAACCATTTTGAGGAAAAAGACTTCTTGGATTATAAGCGCGTGTACACATAAGAGAAGAGATGGCTCAGACCATGCCAATAGTGAGACATTCAAGTAGTGACAGCACACAAGACAGTCACATCTTGTTGTCAGAGAGGTGCCTAGAGAGTTGACCCCCAGGAGTCAATGTCCTTTGTCGTGAGGAACATAGGCACTAATTTAAGGGAACTCTTGAATCCAGCCTGTGCATCTTGGAGGATGCATGGAGAATATCTCAAAAAGCACGAAAGGTGGGCCAGAGTACAGACATTTCCTCACCCATTAAGTCACAGGGTCTAAGATAGATGTCAACCTCAGACCTCCCTTGACTCAGTCACTCAGTGTGCTAGTCAAAGTAAGGATCATAGGCTGTTACAAGGTAAAGACAGGATAAGGCCTCTATTTGTCAGGGCATTGCTAGTGTTGCAGTGAGGTCAGAGGAGAGAATCCTGATAGCTGTTTGGCAGTCTGACCTGTGGATGTCCTTTAAAGTATGACTAAATGATTATAAGAGGACCAAGAAGATACTACTACAAAAAACAAACAAGGAACTATGGGGACAGAATTAGCTTATTTTGTATCATCAGGACCACAGGAGAAGTGGTCATTTGAGTGTATAGGAGAAGGCTATCCACCAGCAGAGAAATTTCCTCTACCATAGAATAAAACCCCCCAAATGACCATAATAGTTTGTGGGCACTGTGATAATTAATCTCAGTAGTCAAGATGACAAGATACAGATCCCCAAGCATGCCTGTGGGACATTATCTTGAGGTGATAAGCTCCAGCAAACTGTGCCACTGTTAGTGATATTGTTCTTTGGGCTGAGATTTATGACTGTACAAGAAGGTGAGCTGGACACGAGCACTTCCTTTCTTTCCTTCCATCCGTTGCATTGGATCTCTGCCTGAAACCCCCACATCTACGGCTCTCAGCAAATATTCACTCCATACTCAAGCTATTGTGGTGAAACAGACATTCCTTTCCACTACAATCTGGGAAAGTACCTTGGATACAGCTTCCATGGAGAGCTTCTAACCACAGTGGCAGGCTTGGCCATTTGGTAATAACTGACATAGACCGAGAAGTGTTAAGTGTGAAAGACTGCCTTCAAATGGCAGAGCCACAAGCAAAGAATACACAAGCTGACAGGGATCACCATGATGCATTTGAAAGAAAAAAAAACTCACAGAAACCTTCGGCCTCTCCTGCCATTTCGTTGTTTCTACTGTTCTTTCCCAATGTGTAACACACCACTCCAGAGACCCACTCCCAAAAGGTCAGACCAGAAATGCTGGGATCTAATCCCAGGTCTATCTTCATTTTTGACACTTTTGATAATCAAAGGGTCACTCTTGAGACAGGTGATATTAAATTCTTTCATATTACAGGTGTCTGGGAGCAGATGATAGAGAGGGTGGCTCACCTGTTCCTGCCTGCCCCAGGTGAAGTGACAGTGACACAGACAGGACTGAGCTCACTTCTCTTCTCTTTCTCATTACTCAATGAGAACAGTGAGTCTAATATCCATTTTTAAATTCTTTGGTTAAATTTCAACTAATGATGTATGCAAATTAACAGTATCTACATAAAAGGTACTAATAATATATTCATAGTTTTACATGTATCATAACAGCATCCTCTACCACTATGAAACATGATCCATTCTTTTCATTTCCACAGTACCTTCTCTTTTATTTTGTGGTTTTTCTGTGCAAGTCTCATCTATGAAGTTACATCCTTCATCTGTCAGGGGAAGAGTCCCCTTCCTACTTTTTCAAGATATTGGACCCTGGGGATATATACACAACAAAGACAATTATATCAGCTTCGTGGCAGAAAAACAGAGGAAACCAGGGATGCTTTTCTGTTTGTACATTCCACTCTGTGACCATTCTCCAGGCAGCAGCATCAGAGCTACAGTGGTATTTTGGGAAGATCACAAAGTGCCTTATACACAGCAGCATGCATTACACTTCATGTCAATGTGGCAATGTTCAGAGAAGAGAACCAGGACTCTCTCATGTTGCTGAACAGCATCAAAATCCCTCTTAGGGCAACATAAACCAAAGTTTATGCAGTCTTTCACCCCTGTGTGGTTTCACTAGAATGCTAAATATTTGACTTCCTATGAGACTTCATTGCAAAAGATATAAGTGCAAAAGCATATATGAATAAATATATTATACTATATAGTGTAATTTATGTAGTATATTTAATTCATATATATGGTATAATATGTTTACTATATTTTATTTATATATAGTGTAATATATATGTAATTTGTGGTCTCTCTCACTTCTGAGTTGTGTTTACTATGATGCTATGCACTAAACACCCTATGACTATTCTTACTTAAAAAGATATAGACATACAAGTGGATATTGCTGTGTGGTGTCTGTTAAATGATGGAAGAGTCAGCTATAAATGAATGAATCTAGGTAGAATGAGGTTTCAGTTGGTTACACATGAGCAACAGAGAATTTATTTATTCTTACTGTTTACCAAAGAAGCTGTAGGAAGTCCTTCGCTTAGTAGAAATATGTAGTCTTCCTCTCAGAACTTCAACCTGACTGGTGACTCTCAGTGAGTGATTCACTGATCAGAAGACCACATTGATATAATTTCTAAAAATTCTCAGTTTGAAAGTTACTCAAAACCAAGGTGTCACATTATGGTTTGGCTGAATAGAAACTTCCTTTCAACCAGCCAAAGCTGGACATGTCCTCATCATGAACTGACAAGAACAGCAGCCTGGTGCATTGGTAATATAATAAGCAGTGTGTGTTCACATCACTTTGTAGGAAACATCCTCATTGACTGCATGCCGTTTCTTAGTTCTTGCTTAGATATGGGTACTGACTCTAGGGCAGTGAGAGTGCACCATACCTGCTCATGCCACCCTCACCAGTCCTACCTTCTCAGTATATTTTTAAAAATTGTTTTCAAGAAAGGTCTCTATTCTAGTCTAGCATGTAATTCACTCTCAAGAAAAAAATGACCTTGAGCTTATGTTTCTCCTTCCTTCACTTCTCTAGGATCAGCATTAATAGGATTGAGCCATCCTCGGCACATTTTATGCAGAACAAGGATACAAACTTGGGTCCAGGACATGCTAAACGTGTACTGAGACAACTGGGTTGAAGTTCAATATTATATTATATTATATTATATTATATTATATTATATTATATTATATTATATTATATTATATTATATTATATTAATATAATAGTTCCCTTTAATGAAACTACAGCATACCAAAGTATTGAAACTGTAGTTGAACTATGCAGAATACACTTGAAATAATGATAGGTTACATGGTTCACTGCTGAAAATATGTATCTACTCTTTAGTAACACTCAGAATTTGGACACTGACTGCCACTCAGATATAAAATCCTAGAGCACAGAGTTCTGATGCCTTTGGGTGTGTTAGTGTACTATCTTAATAAATAATAGCACTCTATAGGCTCAGGGAGGTGAAGCTATGTGAGATCTGGGCCAGAAAGAAGTTACACACACACACACACACACACACACACACACACACACACACAGATCAAAAATAAAACAAAATCCCTAAAACTAAGTTCCCTAAAGAATGAGATAGCACTGACTAATATCTAAGTCCTGACCAGAGTTCTTACTTGACCATGTGCCTAAATTGTGTTGTCCTTTGTCCATGCTAATACTGTCCACCCCCTTCAGCCTTTCTGTGGACTTCAGTTAAATGAACCACGGGAAACCCAGTTGGGACACACCCATTCTACATTCCTCTTCCCCTGTACTAGGTTTCATTTGTAGGTCCTGCCACCTGAAAATAAGTATGTGTGCTTCTATGTCTTTCAAAACTGACTGTCTGCTGCCTGGTGAATGACACAATCTAGGACTTCTACCCACTCTAGCAGTCATGATAGTGTTTGAGATCCTAATAGATTTGATATCTTAGAGGCAGATCCTAAAAACTGTAACTTTTCCATAGGGATTATTGTACCCTGGTGAACTCAGTGACCACAGATATATAGATAAGTTTTTACATCACAGTGTGGCATCAGACAAAACATAGAGAGTATTTACAGCAATTTTTACCCTACTAATTACACAATAAGTACCTTGTCTGCTTTTTGTTAGGAGCCACCTACAATGGAGAGGGGAAAAATACTTTATATTCCATAATCATGCAGGGTAATATATTCCAATGGTTTTGATTGATCCATTTATGTACTATAGTTGCAGCAAGGACGAAAAATTGCAGTTGAATGTTGACTATATTAATGGATATGTTATTTGAGGTTGCCACAAATTATTTTGGGCTCTATACTTGTAACAAAAACTAGTATCTTTCATACTTTTTCTGATTCATAAGTAGATCAAACAAACCTGTCCAGCCTCTCGAGAGTCTGAAAATCTGCACCACACATGAAAACATGTATTTTTCACTAATACATATTCTATTTCTAGTGCCCATGGTTTAGAACTAATTTGAGTATATGAGTCAAAGTTTGGTGGATTAGAAGCTTACTGTGTCTAGCATGTGGATGTTGAGTGTTCAGTTGGTTGTTCTTTAAAACACGAGGACTAGTGTAAACTGGAGAAACCCACTTGAAAGGGATTAGTTTCATAAATCCGGACATAATGTTGCACCACACTGTGATGTATTGAAGTGAGACCAAGTTAGTACAGTTCCCTCATTCCATCCTCTTCCTAAGTAAATGCTCTAATAATACCTATGATGTATCTGACTAGGTCATGACTCACATGTGATACCCAATGAAGTGTAAGGGAATCACTGAGATAACCTTTCTACCTTAGAGAAAGGAAAGTCCCTCTTACCTTAACCCTGCTCAGTGGTGACTTTTCCTCATCTTCTTCTGAACTTGCACTGTCAGCATGTTTAGATAACACTAGGGGAACAGAGAGAATAACTGTCAGCTGATGGTACTGCTCACTATTTACACTGGACTTTACTTGATGCAGATAAAAGTGCATAGACTTAGCTTATGTAATTAAATGTAGTAAACAAGATGGTTGGGATAAAGCTGGACTGTCTTCTGGGAAGGTAAATAGAGGAAAAGAAAGGATTTGGAGAGAAATTGTGGGAAACAAGCAAAAGAAACTTGCCCCAAGTACTGCCATGTTGTTTCAGAACACAATGATTTTTCTTAACCACAGCTCCCATTATTCATCCTTTGTTCTCCCAAACATAATGGCTGTTTCTACCTACAGAATAACAAGTGGATTTGATTGCTTAGACTGTAAAACCTACATTCTATATCAGCTTGCATAGGTCAACCTCATAATGGAAAGCCTTTGTCCTTAAATCCTTATTGGTGAAAAAAAAATGTGAGCCTTTTTCTGGTTCCCCACCCCCAAAGGTCCCACATCCCCTTTTCCCTCCCCCTACTCCCTCATCTACCCCCTCCCACCTCCCTGTTCTTGTACTCCCCCACAATGATGCTTTGGTCCATTCTAGCACCAGTGTCCACTCCTTTCTTCTTGTCAGACATCACTTGGTATGTGATTTATGTCTTTGGTGTTCCAAGAGTCTAGGCTAATATCCACTTATCAGTGACTGCATACCATGGGTATTCTTTTGAGACTGGGTCACCTCACTTAGTATGATGATCTCCAGCCCCATCCATTTCTCTAAGAATTTCATGAATTCATTGTTTCTAATGGCTGAATAGTACTCCATTGCGTATATATACCACATTTTTTGTATCCATTCCTCTGTTGAGGGACATCTGGGTTCTTTCCAGCTTCTGGCTATTATATATAAGGCTGCTATGAACATAGTGGAGCATGTATCCTTATTGCATGCTGGGGAATCTTCTGGGTATATTCCCAGGAGTGGTATGGCTAGGTCCTCCGGAAGTATCACCTCCAGTTTTCTGAGGAACCTCCATACTGATTTCCAGAGTGGTTGTACCAGCTTGCATTCCCACCAGCAGTGGAGGAGTGTTCCTCTTTCTCCACATCATCACCAACACATGATGTCTTCTGAGTTTTTAATCTTAGCCATTCTGACTGGTGTGAGGTGAAATCTCAGGGTTGTTTTGATTTGCATTTCCCTAATGACTAATGATGTTGAACATTTTTTAAGGTGTTTCTCAGCCATCCGAATTTCTTCATGTGAAAAGTCTCTGTTTAGCTCTGTACCCCATTTTTGGATAGGGTTATTTGGTTTTCTGGGGTCTAACCTCTTGAGTTCTTTGTATACATTGGATATTAGCCCTCTGTTGGATGTGGGGTTGGTGAAGATCTTTTCCCAATTTGTTGGTTGCCGATTCATCTATAAGGCTAATGTTTATCAGACATCTTATTATAATGTCTTTATCAATATATAATCTTGATAAATAGATAAATACAAGACTAAAAATTGGAGCAATAGCTACACACCAGAAACTGAAAATCCCTGTCTTACTATGCAATAAGACAATGGCCTTAAGCAGTCTGACAAAGAACTGGAACAGTTTCTCGACCATTTGGAGGTTAAAGACCTTTTTTTACAGGGGTAGTCTAGGATTACCTGCGAATTTGTTTTATGATTAGGATCCCTACAACATTAAAAAGTCCATACTAAAGGGCTAATATCCAATATATACAAAGAACTCAAGAAGTTAGACCGCAAAGAAACAAATAACCCTATCAAAAAATGGGGCACAGAGCTAAACAAAGAATTTTCACCAGAAGAAATTCGGATGGCCAAGAAACACCTTAAAAGATGTTCAACATCATTAGTCATCAGGGAAATGCAAATCAAAACAACCCTGAGATTCCACCTCTCACCAGTCAGAATGGCTAAGATTAAAAACTCAAGAGACAACAAGTGCTGGCGAGGATGTGGAGAAAGAGGAACACTCCTACACTGTTGGTGGGATTGCAAAATGGTAAAACCGCTCTGGAAATCAGTTTGGCGGTTCTTCAGAAAATTGGGCATGTCACTTCCAGAGGACCCTGGCATACCACTCCTGGGCATATACCCAGAGGATTCCCCTGCATGCAATAAAGACACATGCTCCACTATGTTTATAGCAGCCTTGTTCATAATAGCCAGAAATTGGAAGGAGCCCAAATATCCCTCAAAAGAGGAATGGATACAGAAAATGTGGTATATTTATACAATGGAATACTACTCAGCAATTAAAAATAATGAATTCATGCAATTTGTAGGTAAATGGTTAGACCTGGAAAATATCATCCTGAGTGAATTAACCCAATCACAAAAGAATGCACATGAAATGCAATCACTGATAAGTGGATATTAATGAGCCCAGAAGCCCTAAATACTCAAGACACAATTAGCAAGTCAAATGATTCCCTAGAAGAAGAAAGGAGAGGACCCTGGGCCTGTAAAGATTGCATCCAGTTTAGTAAAGAAACAGAGGGGGGAGGGGGAATGACTGGGGAATAGTTGGGGGGAGAGGAACTATGGGAACTATGGTGGGTGGGAACTGGGAAAGGGGAAAGCCTTTGGAATGTGAACATAGAATATAGAAAATAAAAAAAAGGATCAAAACAATTTAAAAAAAATGAGACTCTGTACTAGCATATGTCTCTCCTGACCTAAGGTCTATTCAGGTTAACAAAAATTGGAGCAAAAGCTACACACCAGAAACTGAAAATCCCTGTCTTACTATGCAATAAGACAATGGCCTTAAGCAGTCTGACAAAGAACTGGAACAGTTTCTTGACCCTTTGGAGGTTAAAGACCTTTTTTTACAGGGGTAGTCTAGGATTACCTGCGAATTTGTTTTATGATTAGGATCCCTACAACATTAAAAAGTCCATATTAAAGGATCAAAACAATTTTAAAAAAATGAGACTCTGTACTAGCATATGTCTCTCCTGACCTAAGGTCTATTCAGGTTAACAGAGACTGATTTAAAGATGCACGTGTAGCCTCCTTGTTTTTTTTTTTTACATTTTATTTATTTTTTATTTTATTTTATTTTCTATATTCTATGTTTACATTCCAAAGGCTTTCCCCTTTCCCAGTTCCCACCCACCATAGTTCCCATAGTTCTTCTCCCCCTCCATCTGTTCCCCAATAATTCCCCCTGCCCCCTCGGTTTCTTTACTAAACTGGACGCAATCTTTACAGGCCCAGGGTCCTCTCCTTTCTTCTTCTTGGGAATCATTTGACTTGCTATTTGTGTCTTGAGTATTTAGGGCTTCTGGGCTCATTAATATCCACTTATCAGTGATTGCATTTCATGTGCATTCTTTTGTGATTGGGTTAATTCACTCAGGATGATATTTTCCAGGTCTAACCATTTACCTACAAATTGCATGAATTCATTATTTTTAATTGCTGAGTAGTATTCCATTGTATAAATATACCACATTTTCTGTATCCATTCCTCCTTTGAGGGATATTTGGGCTCCTTCCAATTTCTGGCGATTATAAACAAGGCTGCTATAAACATAGTGGAGCATGTGTCCTTATTGCATGCAGGGGAATCCTCTGGGTATATGCCCAGGAGTGGTATGCCAGGGTCCTCTGGAAGTGACATGCCCAATTTTCTGAGGAACCGCCAAACTGATTTCCAGAGCGGTTTTACCATTTTGCAATCCCACCAACAGTGTAGGAGTGTTCCTCTTTCTCCACATCCTCGCCAGCACTTGTTGTCTCTTGAGTTTTTAATCTTAGCCATTCTGACTGGTGTGAGGTGGAATCTCAGGGTTGTTTTGATTTGCATTTCCCTGATGACTAATGATGTTGAACATCTTTTAAGGTGTTTCTCGGCCATCCGAATTTCTTCTGGTGAAAATTCTTTGTTTAGCTCTGTGCCCCATTTTTTGATAGGGTTATTTGTTTCTTTGCGGTCTAACTTCTTGAGTTCTTTGTATATATTGGATATTAGCCCTCTGTCGGATGTGGAGTTGGTGAAGATCTTTTCCCACTTTGTTGGTTGCCGTTTTGTCCTTCTGACAGTGTCCTTTGCTTTGCAGAAACTTTGTAATTTTATGAGGTCCCATTTGTTGATTCTTGATCTTAGAGCATAAGCTATTGGTGTTCTGTTCAGGAACTTTTCCCCTGTGCCCAAGTCCTCCAGGGTCTTCCCAAGTTTCTTTTCTTATAGTTTCAGTGTGTCTGGTTTTATGTGGAGGTCCTTGATCCACTTGGAGTTGATCTTAGTGCAAAGAGATAAGATTGGATCAATTCGCATTCTTCTGCATGTTGACTTCCAGTTGAACCAGCACCATTTGTTAAAAAGGCTATCTTTATTCCACCGGATGGTTGTGGCTCCTTTATCAAAGATCAAGTGACCATAAGTCTGTGGGTTAACCTCTGGGTCTTCAATCCTGTTCCATTGATCTGCTTGCCTGTTGCTATACCAATACCATGCAGTTTTTAACACAATTGCTCTGTAGTACTGCTTGAGGTCAGGGATATTGATTCCCCCAGAAGTCCTTTTATTGTTGAGAATAGTTTTAGCTATCCTGGGTTTTTTGTTGCTCCAGATGAATTTGAGAATTGCTCTTTCTAGATCTATGAAGAATTGAGTTGGGATTTTGATGGGGATCGCATTGAATCTGTATATTGCTTTTGGCAAGATGGCCATTTTTACTATATTGATCCTGCCAATCCAGGAGCAAGAAATATTTTTCCATCTTCTGAGGTCTTCTTCGATTTCTTTCTTCAAGGACTTGAAGTTCCTGTTGTACAGATCTTTCGCTTGTTTGGTTAGAGTTACGCCAAGATATTTTATGTTGTTTGTGGCTATTGTGAAGGGTGTTATTTCCCTAATTTCTTTCTCTGCCTGCTTGTCCTTTGAGTACAAGAAGGCCACTGACTTGCTTGAGTTAATTTTATAACCTGCCACTTTGCTGAAGTTGTTTATCAGCTGTAGAAGTTCTCTGGTGGAGTTTTTTGGGTCGCTTAGGTAAACTATCATATCATCTGCAAATAATGATAGTTTCACTTCTTCCTTTCCAATTTGTATCCCTTTGACTTCCTTATGTTGTCTAATTGCTCTTGCTAGAACTTCAAGTACTATATTGAAAAGATATGGAGAGAGAGGGCAGCCTTGTCTAGTCCCTGATTTTAGTGGGAATGCTTCAAGTTTCTCTCCATTTATTTTGATGTTGGCTACTGGTTTGCTGTAGATTGCTTTTACTATGTTTAGGTATGGGCCTTGAATTCCTGCTCTTTCCAAGACTTTTAGCATGAAAGGATGCTGAATTTTGTCGAATGCTTTTTCAGCATCTAATGAGATGACCATGTGGTTTTTTTCTTTCAGTTTGTTTATGTAGTGGATTACATTGATGGATTTCCGTATATTGAACCATCCCTGCATCCCTGGGATGAAGCCTACTTGATCATGGTGGATGATCGTTTTGATGTGCTCTTGGATTCGGTTAGCAAGAATTTTATTTAGTATTTTTGCATCTATATTCATAAGAGAAATTGGCCTGTAGTTCTCTTTCTTTGTTGGATCTTTTTGTGGTTTAGGTATTAGCATAATTGTGGCTTCGAAGAATGAGTTGGGCAGTGTCCCTTCTGTCTCTATTTTGTGGAATAGTTTGGAGAGTATTGGTGTTAAGTCTTCTTTGAAGGCCTGGTAGAATTCTGCACTAAAACCATCTGGTCCCGTACTTTTTTTGGTTGGGAGGCTTTCTATAACCCCTTCTATTTCTTTAGGGGTTATGGGACTATTTAGCTGATCTACTTGATGCTGATTTAATTTTGGTATTTGATATCTGTCTAGGAAATTGTCCATTTCCTCCAGGTTCTCCAGTTGTTTTGAGTATAGACCTTTGTAGTAGGATCTGATGATCTTTTGAATTTCCTCAGTTTCTGTTGTTATGTCTCCCTTTTCATTTCTAATTTTGTTAATTTGTATACTGTCTCTGTGTCCTTTGGTTAGTCTGGCTAAGGGTTTATCTATCTTGTTGATTTTCTCAAAGAACCAGCTCCTGGTCTTGTTGATTCTTTGTATGGTTCTCTTTGTTTCTATTTGATTGATTTCAGCCCTGAGTTTGATGATTTCTTGTCTTCTACTCCTCCTGGGTGAATTAACTTGTTTTTCTTCCAGGGCTTTAAGGTGTGCCATTAAGCTGCTAGTATATGCTCTCTCCAGTTTCTTTTTGGATGCACTTAGAGCTATGAGTTTTCCTCTTAGCACTGCTTTCATTGTGTCCCATAGATTTGGGTAGGTTGTACCTTCATTTTCATTGAATTCTAAAAAGTCTTTGATTTCTTTTTTTATTTCTTCCTTGACCAAGGTGTCATTGAGTAGAGTATTGTTCAGTTTCCATGTGTATGTGGGATTTCTGTTGTTTTTGTTGTTATTGAAGACCACTCTTACTCCATGGTGATCTGATAGAAGGCATGGGATTAGCTCGATCTTCTTGTATTTGTTGACATCTGTCTTGTGACCAATTATATGGTCTATTTTGGAGAAGGTCCCATGTGGAGCTGAGAAAAAGGTATATTCTTTAGCTTTAGGATGAAATGTCCTATATATATCTGTTAAATCCAATTGGTCCAGAGTTTCAATTCGTTTCACTGTGTCCCTGTTTAGTTTCTGCTTTCCTGATCGGTCCATTGAGGAGAGAGGAGTGTTGAAGTCACCCACAATTATTGTGTTAGGTGTAATGTGTGCTTTAAGCTTTAGTAAGGTTTCTTTTACGAATGCGGCTGCCCTTGCATTTGGAGCATAGATGTTCAGTATTGAGAGCTCTTCTTGGTGGATTTTTCCTTTGGCCAGCAAGAAGTGACCTTCTGAGTCTCTTTTGATGATTTTAGGTTGGAAGTCAATTTTATCTGATATTAGAATGGCTACTCCAGCTTGTTTCCTGAGACCATTTGCTTGTAAAATTGTCTTCCAGCCTTTTACTCTAAGGCAGTGTTTGTCTTTGACACTGAGATGTGTTTCCTGTATGCAGCAAAATGTAGGGTCCTGTTTCCGTATCCAGTCTGTTAATCTATGTCTTTTTATTGGGGAATTGAGTCCATTGATATTAAGAGATATTAAGGAATAGTAATTATTTCCTCCAGACATTTTTGAAATTATATTTATTTATTTTATTTATTTTTTATATTCGAGAGGTTACCTTCTTTTGGGTTTGATGAGAGGAGGTTTCTATCTTGCTTCTTCCCGGGTGTAGTTTCTGTCCTTGTCTTGGTGTTTTCCCCCTATTATCCTTTTTAGGGCTGGATTTGTGGAAAGATATCGTGCAAATTTGGTTTTGTCATGGAATACCTTGATGTCTCCATCTATGGTGATTGAGAGCTTTGCTGGGTAAAGTAGTTTTGGCTGAAGTTTGTGTTCTCTTAGAGTTTGCATGATATCTGCCCAGGATCTTCTAGCTTTCATGGTCTCAGGTGAGAAGTCTGGTGTTATTCTGATAGGTCTTCCTTTATAAGTTACTTGGCCTTTTTCTCTTGCTGCCTTTAATATTCTTTCTTTGTTTAGTACATTTGGAGTTTTGATTATTATGTGACGGGATGTATTTCTGTTCTGATCCAGTCTGTTTGGGGTTCTGTATGCTTCTTGTATATTCATGGGCATCTCTCTCTTTAGGTTGGGGAAGTTTTCTTCCATAATTTTGTAGAAGATATTTGCTGGCCCTTTAACTTGTACATCTTCATTCTCATCTATACCTATAATCCTTAGGTTTGGTCTTCTCATTGTGTCCTGGATTTCCTGGATGTTTTGGGTTACAGCCTTTTTGAATTTAGTATTTTCTTTGACTGTTGAATCAATGGTTCCTATGGTATCTTCGGCTTCTGATATTCTGTCTTCTATCTCTTGTATTCTATTGTTGATATTTGCATCTATGGCTCCTGATTTCTTCCCAAGGTTTTCTATCTCCAATGTTGTCCCCCTCTGCGATTTCTTAGTTGTTTCTACTTCTGTTTTTAGTGCCTGGATGGATGTGCTCAGATCTTTCGCTTGCTTGATTGTGTTTTCATGTATTTCTTTAATAGATTTTTGTGTTTCCTCTTTCATAGCTTCTACTTGTTGGCCCACGTTCTTCTGTATTTCTTTAAGTGATTTTTGTCTTTCCTCCTTATTGTCTTCTTCTTTTTGATCCATCTTCTCCTGCATTTCTTGAAGTGATTTTTGTATTTGCCTTGTAAAGGCGTCTAACTTTTGATCCATTTTCTCTTCTATTTCTTTACGAGATTTTTCTATGTGTTCAGCTACCAGCATCCTGACCAGTGATTTTATATCCAAGTCTTGTTTTTCTGGTGTTTTGGGGTATCCAGGGCTTCCTGTTGTTGGTGAACTGGGTTCAGATGCTGTCATGTTGTCTTGATTTCTGTTAGTGACATTCCTTCGTTTACCTTTTGCCATCTGGTTATTTCTGGTGTTAGTTGACCTTGTTGTCACTGGCTGGTGTTTGAATCTCCTATGAGGCTGGGCTTACCTGTTGTTTCTCTACTGGTGGTAATGCGTGATTGCTGCTCAACGGGATCACGAGCTGGCTGCCACCCGCTGACTTTGTGTATGGCCTGAGGTCTCCGGGAAGTGTGGGGGAGTGCAGCAGAGCCTCGGCAGGTGCTGCTGGGCCTGCCTAGTAGCGAGAGCCTAGCAGATCCCCCCACGTGGTAGCCCCTGATGGAATCTGTCTACCTGTTCCTTTCCAGCTGTGTTCTGGTTGCAGTATGGAGGCCTGCCGCTATTGCTGGTCCGGGCTCCTGGGGAGCTGGGTGGTTCCGGCTGCCTCGGTGCATGGCCTAAGCTCGCAGGGACGTGCTGCAGAGCCTAGGCGCCTGGGCCCGCCTGTGGGCGAGAGCTTAGCAGCTCTCCCTGCTCTAGCCCCAGGCGGAGTCTCTATCTGCACCTTTCCAGCTGCGTCCTGGTTGCAATATGGAGGCCTGCCGCTATAGCTGGTCCTCACTCTTCTTAATAAACAAGAATTGTTGCTTATCCTGGTTCCGTGGGCAGGGTCTGAGCACCTGGCAAGCTGGCTAGGTCTGGCTGACCTGCTACCGGCTGGATGGGAAGCTGCAGACAAGATGGCGCTGTCTGCAGGGGGTTTGGGGTCTGGCCTGCGAGCGCAGAGCGCAGGCACGGCTGCTGTACTCCAAACCGCTAGGCTGTGTGCAGTTCCTGCCCCAGACCTGAGTCCCCGGAGGTCTTAAACTCGGGCTGTCTCTGGTACCTGGTTCCGCTGGCAGGGTCTCAGCACCTGGCAGGCTGGCTACGTATGGCTGACCTGCTACCGGCTGGATGGGAAGCTGCAGACAAGATGGCGCTGTCTGCAGGGGGTTTGGGGTCTGGCCTGCGAGCGCAGAGCGCAGGCACGGCCGCTGTACTCCAAACCGCTAGGCTGTGCGCAGTTCCTGCTCCAGACCTGAGTCCCCGGAGGTCTTAAACTCGGGCTGTCTCTGGTACCTGGTTCCGCTGGCAGGGTCTCAGCACCTGGCAGGTTGGCTAGGTATGGCTGACCTGCTACCGGCTGGATGGGAAGCTGCAGACAAGATGGCGCTGCCTGCCGCCTCCTTGTTTTTACCAGCATTGTTTGTTTGTTTTTTGTTTTTGTTTTTCGAGACAGGGTTTCTCTGTGTAGTCCTGGCAGTCCTGGAACTCACTCTGTAGACCAGGCTGGCCTCGAACTCAGAAATCCCTCTGCCTCTGCCTCCCAAATGCTGGGATTACAGGCGTGTGCCACCACGCCCGGCTCTTTACCAGCATTGTTAAGCTGTAGCTATTTGTCACAGTGTCATGAAAAGATCTACTATGTTCTATGACATTAGACCATGTAAGGATCAAAGAACTTCCCAGTCTCTACATTTAAAAGTCTGACTGGTGTGAGGTGAAATCTCAGGGTTGTTTTGATTTGCATTTCCCTAATGACTAATGATGTTGAACATTTTTTAAGGTGTTTCTCAGCCATCCGAATTTCTTCTGGTGAAAAGTCTCTGTTTAGCTCTGTACCCCATTTTTGGATAGGGTTATTTGGTTTTCTGGGGTCTAACCTCTTAAGTTCTTTGTATACATTGGATATTAGCCCTCTGTTGGATGTGGGGTTGGTGAAGATCTTTTCCCAATTTGAGACTAAAAGAGTCTCAGTTTAGAAATAGTTATTTTTATTGTAAATTGTTAAGAATAATTTAAAAAATACAAGTTAATACTTGCCTCATAAATGATGAAATTCTTTAAGATATTCAGAACTACATTTGTAATCATGCTACACATTGATATAATTACAGAAATAAGTATATTTAGCCTTTTTACTATTTAATGAGTATATCTACTCGTTTTATATTTTTTAAGAATAGTCTAAAGCAAACAACTAAAAACAAGCATTATTTAACTCATATATGTTGGGTAGACACCAGCTCTCAAACCTGTCAGAGATCTGCTGAATATGATATTTAATATGTTTAAATTTATATGACAGAGATTCTCTGATCCTAGCAATGACCCCCAAGGTCTCCAAAAAGATAATGGACTCAGCAACAAAATACTCTACCTGTGTTGTGGAAATGCTACCCATGGGGAAAAACCACCCCACTGCCTTGCATGCTGCTAGGGCCCAGCCTGAGCTATGGACAAGCAGGACACCAAAGAGAAAGTAAGGTCAGTCCCCAGTGTTCATCCTCCACAACCTATCAGATAAGCTGGGCCTGTAAACTGAACACTAATGCTGTCCTGGGATACACTCCCTCAACTTAGCTATGGACACCTCATGATCTCAGTGGGGGTAGCCACCTAAACAATGGGTAAGTCTCAGCCATTTTAATTGATACATAGAGCACTGGATTATACTTCCTACTATAACTCATCCTTCTCATCTCTGATGGCATTGATGACTAGGCTAAACTGTGGATTTGCCAGCTCAGCAGCATCAGGCAACCAGCTCTTCTCCCACGGCTGCAACCACCTTATTAGTCCATCTCACATGTAAAAACTAAGTGATGATTTTCCTAGATCTACTGTGTCTCTCGTTAAGAAAAGGAAAAGAGGAGCTGGGCATAGGGGCGCACACCTGTAATCCCAGCACTTGTGAGGCAGAGGCAGGCAGATTTCTGAGTTCGAGGCCAGCCTGGTCTACAGAGTGAGTTCCAGGACAGCCACAACTACACAGAGAAACCCTGTTTTGAAAAAACCAAAAAAAAGGAAAGGAAAAGAGTAGATATAAGGAAATAAGTACATGCAAAGAAAGTCTAGGCAATTCTGAGGGTTTAAGAAAGTGGTCTAATGTATAAAAAAGTCAGAGAATGTGAAAGCTTATGTAAGTTCTGAGGGTTTAAGGAAATGATTTAAGATATGTGAGAACTTCAAGTCTCTGAAGAAAGAAGTTGAGGAAGTTATCAGAAGGTGGAAAGGCCTCCCTTGCTCATGAATTGTTAGGATCAACATAGTAGAAATGGCAATCTTACCAAAAACAATCTACAGATTCAATGCAATTCCCATCAAAATTTCAACATAATTACTCATGCATCTTGACAGATCTTTTAAGAATAGTTCTAAACTTAATATGGTAAAAAAAAAAACAAAACAGGATAGCTAAAATGCTCCTGAACTGTAAAAGAATGTCTGGAGATATCCCTTTCCCTGACTTCAAGCTATACTGCAGAGCAATAGTAATAAAAACTGCAAGGTACTGGTATAGAAACAGACAGGTTGATCAATGGAGTCTATTCACAGACCTAGAAATAAGCCCACCTACCTATGGACACTTGATTTTTGACAAAGAAAGCAAAACCATACAATGAAACAGGGAGAGCATCTTCAACAAATGGTGCTGGTCTAACGATATCCACATATAGAAGAATGCAAATAAATCCATACTTATCATCCTGTACAAAAGTCAAGTCCAAATGTATCATAGACCTCAACATAAAACACACTTAAACCAAACACACTTAATCAAATAAAACAGAAAGTGGTGAATACCCTTAAACTCTTCAGTTGTACTGAGGACAATTCCAGAACAGAACACCAATGGCTCAGGCAATATGGTCAAGAATTAATTAGTGGGACCTCATGAAATTGATAAGCGTCTATGAGGCTAAAGGCACTGTCAACAGAACAAATTGGCAGCCTACAGATTGGGGGAAAAAACCTTCACTACCCCTACACCTGACAGATGGCTGATATGTAAAATATATAAAGAACCCAGGAAGCTCAACATCGACAATCCAAATAACCTAATTTAAAACTAGGGTACAGGGCTAGAGAGGCAGCTGAGCGGTTAAGAGCTCTGGCTGCTCTTCCAGAGGTCCTGAGTTCAATTCCCAGCAGCTACATAGTAACTCACAACCTTCTGTAATGGGATCTGATGCTCTCTTCTGCTGTTCATGAAGACAATGTATTCACATACATAAAATAAATCAAAATAAATCTTTTTAAAAAATTAAAATGGGGTACAGAGCTTAGCAGAGAATTTTCAACAGAGGAATCTTGAACGACCTAGAAGCACCTAAAGAAACGTCCAATGTCCATAGTCGTAAGGGAAATGTAAATCACAACAACTCTGAGATTCTACCTTATAAACTGAAAGGTCAGCCCATGCTGGTGAGAATGTGGAGCAAGGGGAACACTCCACCACTGCTGGTGGGAGTGCCTTTGAAAGAAGGAAAAGAACAACTCGCAGAAACCTCCTGCCCCTCCTGCCATTTCCTTGTTTCTACTGTTCTTTCCCAATATGTAACATACCACTCCAGGGACCAACTAACTACCAAAGTAATTTCTGGTCAGACAAGAAATGCTGGGATCTAATTCCAAGTCTGTCTTCATTCTCGACTTTTTTGATAATCACAGGGTCACTGTTGAGACAATTGACATCCACATTACAGGTGTCTGGGGGCAGGTGATAGAGAGGGCAGCTCACCTGTTCCTGCCTGCAGCAGGTGCAGTGACAGTGATGCAGACAGGACTGAGCTCACTTCTCCTCTCTTCCTCACTACTCAATGAGAACAGTGAGTCTTATATCTATTTTTAAATTCTGTGATTGAATTTAACCTAATGAAGTATGCAAATAATATCATCTACAGAAGAAAATGTTTCTAAGCTGCTCATCTTTGTTTTCCTTGTATTATACCTTATGATATACAACTGGATATAATTTAATAAAATTATTCTATTTCCTCATTACCTTTTATTTGACATTGTGGTTTTTCTCTAGAGGTAGAAGCTTGGGCCTCAGGTTCTTCAGCATCCCAGGGAACAACATCCTTCATGTGATGGATATTTCTCAAGACTTTAATTACTTGGAATGCATTAACAACAGAGACAAGTTATCTCATCTTCACGGCACAAACAAACAAACAAACAAAACAAAAACAAAAAACCCAAGACAAAACCAGTAATGGTTCTACATTTGTTCATTCCTTCTCATGAACATTCCTTAGAAACATCATCACAGTTACAGTAGTCCTTTTGAAAGATCACTAAGTACACTGTGCACACCAGCATGCATTACCATGATGGTGAGGTAAGTCATAACTTCATGGCAATGAAGAGATATGGAAAAAGAATCAATATCTCTTTTAGAGCCACATAAAAACTGAAATTTATCCACTCTCAGTTCTAAGTGGTATTCACTACAATGCTATACACTTGATGTCTGAGTCTTAATTCAAAACATATGGATATACAGTCACACACACACACACACACACACACACACACACACACACAGCACAGCTACCCTCAAGGAAAAGTACATAGAATTGCTTTGTGGTGTCTATTAAATGACAGAAGACTCACCTACATATGAATGAATGTAGGAAGCATTAGGTTTAAGTTGGTAACAGATGGGCAATAGAGAATGTATTTTCACTGTTTACTTAAGAAGCTGTAGGATGGCCCTAGCTTAGTAGAAATATGTCATCTTCCTCTCAGAACTTCAACCTGACTGGAACCTGGACATGTCCTCATCATGAACTGACAAGAACAGCAGCCTGGTGTGTTGGTAATATAATAAGCAGTGTGTGTTCACATCACTTTGTAGGTAACATCCTCATTGACTATCTGCATGACCTTTCATAGTTCCTGCTTAGATATGGGTACTGTCTCCAGGGCAGTGAGGGTGCACCATACCTGCTCATGCCTCCCTCACCAGTCCTACCTTCTTGCTATATTTTTAAAAATTGTTCTCAAGAAAGGTCTCTATTCTAGTCTAGCATGTAATCCACTCAACAGAAAAGAATGACCTTGAGCTTATGTTTCACCTTCCTTCACTTCTCTAGGAAAAGCATTAATAGGATTGAGCCATCCTGGGCACATTTTATGCAGAACTAGCATACAAACTTTGGGGCCTGGACATGCTAAGCATGTACTGAACCAACTGGGCTGAAACTCCAGTCTACATTCTCACACTTGTTTTCCTTAATCAAACCACAGGATGGCAATGTGCTAACACTACAGATGAACTATGCAGAAATCACTTCAAGTAATGATATTGAGTCATGTGCTTCACTGCTGAAAACAACTCCTCGGTATTCACACTTAAAATGTGAAGACTGACACTACAGAGAGGAAAGCGTCCTGGAGCCTGGAATGTACCTCACTTTTGAATGTGTACTCCATGGATGTGGTAGTGGACTCCCTTTATAACAGTACACTGTAGTCAGAGGCAGAAGGAACTATTTGAGATCCAGGTCATAAAGATAGATAGATAGATAGATAGATAGATAGATAGATAGATAGATAGACAGATAGATATAGTTTTGGTAGAGTCAGATACACAGTGAAACCCTGTCTCAAAAAGAAAACCAAAACCATAACCAAAAATGCTATATTCTTAAAAAAATTAGCACAGATCAGGATCTAGGTGGTGACTGGAATTCTTAGTGAATACTTTGCCTTAATTGTTTTGTTCCTTGTGTTCATGCTAATATTGTCAACCCTTAAAAGCTTTTTACCAGGTTTTACTAGAAGGAACCAACCAAGTCTAGCATGAACTCAGTTCATACAGTTGTAATCAATTTCAATGTAGTGGTCAGGACAGAATCAGTAATCTGCACCAAAATATGGACTTTGCTTTCATACTTGTTAATGTCTGGGGGCAGGTGAATTACACTGCCCAGAACTTCTGAACACTGTAGCAGCAATGGCAGTGTTTGGGATTCCTGTAGCTTTGAGTGATTGCAGGCAGATGTTGGAAATCTGGAAATTCTTCCCTGTTCTTTTTTTATGCCCTCAATGTTATTAAATCTAGTTGTTCTGCATATCTAAACCTCTCCATCACTTACTATTAACCTTGGTTAATTCATCTTTCTAGAAAATACAAATCAACCCACCACATGTAACTGTGGAAAACTTTAAACACATAAGTAAATTTTATATCCTAATTTTTTTCAAAACCTTTTCCATGGAAATTGGGTTAAGTAACTTGGATAAGTGTGTAGATAAGATAGGTCTAGATGCAGCCTAGGGCACAAAATACCAAACTAAAGAGGTCACAGCTGGATGCAGCAGCTGTAGACACATGGCTACCATTTCTCACTTGAGGTATCACTTTTTTGAATAAACAACCAATTTTCAATCAATACATGCTGATTTGCTCACTGTGGTGCAACCAGACAAAAGACAACTAGTATTAACACAATTAACGCATCTTCAGAGACTACCGAATACAAACTGTTCCTGCCTTTTCTAGATTCCACCTGCAACATACAGGAAAGAAAACATTTAAGAGACTTAGATTATGCTGAATTCTGTTTGTACAACTCTTTGGTTCACCACTTGGCAGGACATAATTGCACCAAAGACTGGCGAGCTAATCTAGTCTCTTACTAATCTACTGACTCTTACTGACTAATAGAGAACCAGGTGAAATGTCCTGTATTAGTATATTATGTGATACTGACACAGAATATGTCCAAATGTCTACTTTGTGACAAAAACTAGTGTGTTTCCCTCATTAGCTGACTGAATGGCACATCAGGCAAACCTACGCCTTGGCTTCTACTGAAGGTCAGCTGACTACATTACAATATGGTGAAGCTAACATCTAGTGACACTGCCCCTTTTATGAAGCCCTCCAATAATTGCATGCACCCTTCTAAAGTTTTTGGCACCTTAACATGCCATGCTAGGATATATGATGCTTCCCCCATGTCCATCATTGGGGAAACATAATCAAATTCAACCTAAACTGCAGGCTCTAGAAGTCATAAAAGGAGTGAACTCTTACATAAACATTCAAATCTACATGAATGATATGCCTGTCACCTTCTGAGTAAAATTTACATATTGGGATCTAAAGCAGAATACTATTGTCCAGAAGACAGCCTGCCACAAAGTGACTCAAATTCACTACCTGACAGTTCTATTAAACCACCAATCTGATATAATTCCATTTCCTTCTCTTCCTAAATAAACTATTTAATGCTTGCTCATGACACACCTTATCGACTTTATTTTTTCAAGTGTGATAGCCATAAAAGCATGAGGAAATCATTAAAGTGACCCTTTTTCTTGGATAAAGAAAAGGGCTTCTTATCTTCGAGGAGGACTTTGGGTGTTTCTCTTCAACACTTGAGGAGGCAATTGTATGCACAGGAAGAACTAGAGAGACAGAAAGTAACTGTCAGTTCATGGCTACCACTTATTTTCACAAGCATCTTTGACATAGGTAAAAGGGTACTGAGTCAGTACATGGAATTAGACTTAGGCTACTACTCGGCTGTCTTTCCTGCTGGTAAGTATAGGCAATGATTAGAAAACTAAAAAGAGCCGGGCATGGTGGCACATGCCTGTAATCCCAGCACTTGGGAGGCAGAGGCAGGTGGATTTCTAAGTTCGAGGCCAGCCTGGTCTACAGAGTGAGTTCCAGGACAGCCAGGACCACACAGAGAAACCCTGTCTCGAAAAACCAAATAAATAAATAAATAAAATTAAATTAAATTAAATTAAATAAAAGAAAGTTTAAAAAAAAAGAAGAAAACAACAAGGACCTCAAGACACCAAACATTCCTAAAAAAGAAAAAAGAAAAAAGAAAAGAAAATTAAAAAGCTTTTTTTTCTTTTTTCTTTTGCTTTCAGTAGGATGGGTATATAAAGCAACATAAGAGTATGCTTCAATACATAAGTACTACATGCATGTTTCTAAAAGTTTATGCATGTATTAAGTTTGGGAGGGATCACATCAGAGGGCAACTGTTGGTGTCTAGTTTTCCCCTTCCATTATGTGGGGTTCTGGGATTAGAGCCAGAATATCAGATCCAATGACAACCACCTATACTATCAAGACATCTCACTCTCCTCGTTAAAACAAATGTCATGATTAAACCACATATGATCATCATTTCCTTTAACCACTTTGAAGCCCAGAAAAACTGAAAAAAATCTCTTCATATCTCACAAGCATATTCCAACCTCTACCAGTTGACACATTCTGATTCTGCATTCATCATAAAGAACATAGAATTTTAGCTTTGTTGTTGTTTTTTTGTTTGTTTGTTTTGTTTTCTTGGATTTGGTTTTTTTCGAGACAGGGTTTCTCTGTATAGGCCTGGCTGTCCTGGAACTCACTCTGTAGACCAGGCTGGTCTCCAATTCAGAAAACTGTCTGCCTCTGCCTCCCAGAGTGCTGTGATTACAGGCGTGTGCCACCACCACCAGCTAAACTTTAGCTTTTTGTTTGTTTTTGTTTTGTTTTTCGAGACAGGGTTTCTCTGTTTAGCCCTGGCTGTCCTGGAACTCACTCTGTAGACCAGGCTGGCCTCGAACTCAGAAATCCACCTGCCTCTGCCTCCCAAGTGCTGGGATTACAGGCGTGTGCCACCACGCCCGGTTTAAATTTTAGCTTTTTAACACATACATTTTACTAGGGAAGTGAATTTAGTATAAGGGACATAGTGTAACTATATTGATTCATTCATCCTTTGACATTCAATAATTTATTGACTCCTGGAAAATAATGAGTACCATGTGCCCTGTTTCTCCTTCTAGTCTCTCTCTACTATCCTATGCATGGTTGTACCCGAGTGTTGTGGCATCCAGATTAAGAAGAGCAGTAATGAGTAAGAAGAGTATCTGGATCCTGCCGGCCGTTCAAGTCCTTTAACTCAGCTCTAGGTGAGAGTTGCCCCAAGGATAATGGGGCCTCTAAACACTGGCAGACATTCTGAGTATTAATGTGTCACTCTCCCAGGGTGTGTGGGTCACAAGGTCTCTGTGCTTTTGAGGGTAACATTTGTATTCCCATCAGGTATCAATTAAAGATATCCCCATTTGTGGTTGATTTACAACAGGTGTGAGGATGAAGGTTCCAGCCCTAAGTAGCTGTGAGCTGACACTAAGTGCTGGTACTGCCTTCCAATGACTAGGTCGAAATGTGACAGTGATGTAGCAGTATCTGTCCTGTGATAAAGTTACTATGGACTCTATCTCATAAAGTAGATAATGCCTAGGACTTCTACAGACTTGAGACATCCAGAATGTACACTGGAAACCTACCATCTTGGTTAATTAGCTTTTCACAAATATGAACATCTTTACATTTAGGTTTTGGCCAATTCATCCAGACCACTATAGCTCTCTAGCTGGGTGGTGGTGGCACACGCCTTTAATCCCAGCACTTGGGAGGTAGAGGCAGGCGGATTTCTGAGTTTCAGGCCAGCCTGGCCTACAGAGTGAGTTCCAGGACAGCCAGGGCTATACAGAGAAACCCTGTCTCGAAAAAACAAAACAAAACAACAACAACAACAACAAAAAAACTATAGCTCTCTGAAAGAGTGTCAGGATAAATCAACCACATCACATGTGAAAACAGCAGTAAGAATTAATACATCTTTTCAGCACCATGTTTCTACATGCACAGAAAAACCTCTGCATACTATTCTTTCTTTTCACCATATGAACACTTTATGTTCATTGATTACAGTAAACAGTTATTGACTCTCTAGTTAATTCATCAGTCTAATTAATCTGATTCTATGCTTTGTTGAAATATTGATCACTCATTCAGAACAATATAACCACTGTATTGGATGGCACCTAACTTCAAAGAGATGTGGGTTACAAGATTACCTATTTGTGATACCTAAAATTGAGGATAAACCATAAATTGTATATTTCAATTGTTCAATATGGAATATGTATAACCAAAACTGTAACATTTCACATATATGGAAAAGACACATCTACATTTTAGTGAATAAAGTATACCTAGTAAGAAAATGACAGAGAATGTTTGTGAAAAATGAAAATAGACACACATTCTATTGAGAAATTTATAACATAATTTAGTCCCACTACTATAAAGCTTCTCCAAGTTTCTGAGATCAATAATTTCAATACACAGAATCTTAGTTATTTCTAGGTATGTTTATAAAATAGTGTAATAGTATAAACAGTGTTTATATATAGGGATGTCTATGAAGCACAATCTAGAGGGAGGAAATACAAACATACATAAACATATATATATATAGAGAAACATGTAAACATACAAACACACACATTAAATTCAAAAGTCAAAACATTTTGTAGACTAAAACATGTAGTATATAATTACATATATTTATTATTAATATTAAGTTATGTAAATTATTTATAAATTAATTTATAAAATAAACCTATATAATTAATAAACTATTTACAAATCAATATATAATTAGTATACATTATTAATATATTATACATTATACGTTATATGTTATATGTTCTATATTATGTATTATGTATTATATTAGATATTAGAATATATATTATACATTATATATTATATATACTAAAACATAATTCTGATAATACAGCAGTCATATTTAAACAAAATATTATGAGAAATATTAACCAATCTAGTTGAAGCAAAGACACCTAATGGCTAGTAATATCATACCTCGCATGTTACAACAGTTCCCCATTATACGAAATTCCAATAGTATTCTCTCTGTATAATTTGTAAACATCTACTCTTGAGCAAATCTCAAGGTATACTGGCACTCAGCACTCAGGCCTGAACATAACTAGATACGGGTCAGCAATAAGTCCCAGAACTTGCATAGTGAACTCCTAATCCATAACATGACACCAAACATCTGCTACTTAGGTAAGTCTGTTTATACAAGTTCAGGACTACAGTGTGGGTTATAATAAATGCCAGTTTTCTCTAAGAATGATCAACTACAAACGTAATGTGTTCTCTCATCTGTTAATACTGTCCTGAAGAACCCTACCTAAATGCCAACTTCACAGAAGTCTCTCTCTCTCTCTCTCTCTCTCTCTCTCTCTCTCTCTCTCTCTCTCATCAAAATGTGAGTTTTCCACCTCTCCTCCAGTGCCATTTTTCCTGTCTGCTGCTTTGCTCCCTGCGGTGATGACCATAGATTCTAACTCTCTGAAACTTCATCCTCAAAGTTAAATATTTTCTTTTGCAAGTTGGCTTGGTCTTGGTGTTTTATCACAAAAATAGAAAAGTAACCAAGACAGCCCCTAACCAGTCTTGTTTATCTACCTGTTCTCAATAGTTCAATTAAAAACATGATTGTTGTAGTAAAAGTTAATTGGAGGTTTCTAAACCTCCTTTGATCCTTTGCTTCCCCCTCACCCCCCAAAAGACACAAAACTTTTAAATTAATACTTCCCTGTCATTAAGCCTCAGATACAACTTGCTATGCTCGTAGTGGGCCACTCCTTTCCAAATGGCTGGCCTTCATAGCCATGTTCTCACTTTCCATCTGTCTCTGGCATCTTCTTCCTTCTTCCTCTCTCTTTCCTGGAGGTCTCTGCCTCAGACCCCAAGCCCAGCTGCTGAAAACTTCCTACCTCCCTTCTGCCCAGCTACAAGCTGTCAACATGTTTATTTTACCGATAAGTTTGAAATTAAGGAGCAATGTTACATAGCATTACTTGGTATATGTAAGGATTTCCTCACCACCAAGGATCTTCTCATTCGGGCCAGCCAGATATTGGGAACAAGTATTTATCACTACAATAGATAGCAACAGACCAAAGCTCAACACAATTAATAGTAAGAGCAGAAAAAGATTGATAAATTTTTTTTTCATCTTCAGCCCCACTGGCCTGTTACCATGAAGGTTGCCCTGACTTCTCTTCTGCATTCTCATTGGGCAACACAAGATGACACCCTATGAAAGTCAGTTGATGCTGTACGTGGTGGTACATTGGGAAGAGGAGCAAAGGTCTGTTGACTCCTCCACCAAGACCATCCTCAGATTCCTATGAGGTTTAGTTTAAACAAAGTCAAGAAGTATCTATAGCTGGGCAGTGCTGGTCAAATTATTTCCTCCTTCTGAGCTTCAGTCTCTCCTGAAAAGTGATATGATAGGGTATAAGTCTCTTGCTAGATAATTAGTCCTCCTGGTTTGCCCAAGGGTCCTAGCTTGTTCCTTGAGATTCTTGGCATCCACTCTCTAAGCTGTCCAGTACCAAAGGGAGGAACACAAGTATCTCTTCATAAAATTTCATACATGACAGGATAACTATAGAAGTCGATGCTTTATACACTTGGAACCCTTATAACTTATGCCTTGAGCCCTTACACCTTTTCCTTCCTCCACCATTTCCAAGTGTGGCAATTAAAATAGTCACAATGAAATGATACAGTTTACCACTTATCATTAATTCTTCCCATCTAAACTACGATCTGTAAGCAAAACTCAGTTCTAAAGGATAAAATTTCGCCTCAGTGGGAGGTTTGGCCAAGTGTTTAGGACTTCTGCTTTATGCCCAACCCCCGGTCCTTAAAAAAAATATGTGATACCAGCGGGGCGTTGGTGGTGCACGCCTTTAATCCCAGCACTTGGGAGGCAGAGAGGCAGGCGGATTTCTGAGTTCGAGGCCAGCCTGGTCTTCAGAGTGAGCTCCAGGACAGCCAGGACTACACAGAGAAACCCTGTCTCGAAAAACCGAAAAAAAAAAACTGTACTAACATCCAAGTAGAGGTAAAATAGGGTGTTTGGTAACAAGCATCACTTAATTTGGGGTTTCAAGAAGCAAGCTACAAACACAAAAAGATGAGATAGTCAATGGGGAATCTACTGACACAATGTCAACAAGCTTGCTCTTTTTAGGCTATTACAGAAATTATCTCTCTAGATTTTTCTTAAACCCTGATAATAAGTACAGGGGATATAGAAAGGGATCTCAGCTGTAACAGTCATAGGTGTGGCCTCAGATAATAAAGCTGTTCCACCCACTCTTCCATGCTTACCTGCAGCAGCAACACCTCATGTGGCTTCTGGGACATCGCATTCAACTCCTGATACATTTGTCTTAGTTGACTCCTCTTGTGGACCATCATGGCTTCACTTTTCCTGAGCTCCTCTAAAATTGTATTGCTTTGATTTTTCAAACACTCTATACATTGATTCTCTTCTTCATCGAGGGGCGGATGTAGTTTGCTATACTCCATCCTGATCATTTCCTCCCATAGGGTCACATAGTGCTGAAGGAAAAGGGACATCCTAGATCACATTTGGAGAGTAGTTGATCCTCTCCACTGAATTCTATGTTCAAATTCACCTACAGGATCCCATTAGGGTGCTGTACACACTGATTTACTATCTGCACCTTTCAGAAAATGTAAATTATTTGATTTTAGACATTTCTTCGTTATTAATAGAGGAAGCAAACAAACCTATCCTTTTCTCTTAGCATTTTCTTCTATTAAATGAGATTCTGAGCTATCTGGGAAAAAAAGGTTTTGACTGATAATATGTTCACTCAAAAATGCAACTTTGGGCCGGGAGGTGGTAGCACATGCCTTTAAGCCCCACTTGGGAGGCAGAGGCAGGCAGATTTCTGAGTTTGAGGCCAGCATGGTCTACAGAGTAAGTTCCAGGACTGCCAGGGCTACACAGAGAATCCCTGTCTCAGCAAAACAAAAAACAAAAAGAATGGAAAAGAAAAAAAATGGAACTTTGCACATACATAGCAACCAACATTCCAAGTGGAGTCATAGAGTCTAATGTACTCTGCTAAACACTCAGAAGATCACCCATTATTATCAACCTTTTCTGCCACACACCCCGCCTTTCTCTCTGTGTTTAAAACTGGATGTGGCCTTCAAGTATTTAAGGTTAACAGAAAAGCAATTCCTAGCATCATGTCCCATGTATAATCTTCAAATTGTGAGTGACCAATTTTGCAAGATATCTGCCTCTGGTTGACTTTACACATCAGGTCATACCCACCGACCACTGAACAATTGTTCTCCTCTCTGCCCATAGATCGATCTCCTGTTCTTGGAACTTCTCCCATAAAGATGCCATTTGCTTTTCAAGTTTCTTCTGGAATAAATTAACAACCAAATAAATACTTAAATAAATATATATCATCCTTAGATAAATAATGTTACCTGACAGACAAACTCAACTGAACACAGGTACTTTAGAGTGTGTAGAAGAAGGATCTCAGAGCTGTTTCTTTTTATTTTTAGTAACTATGGAACTTTAGGTTTCAAACCATAGAATTACACAACCACCCTGTGCTCAAAGTGATGAATTGTAATTGACAACTGTCTGGATAATTAGCACCTGATCAGGATCCCCAGATGCTTCTAACCAGCTCATTCCAATGCACTTTTAGGATTTTAGTCACATGTCACGAGCACTTTTTAAAGGCATAAATTTACAATGATTATACTTTTCAGTGGCATGAATCTAATGAATCATGAAACTAGAAATGATATTTATACTTATGCACCTCTCAATGAATGTTTACATTTTACAGTCATTCCTCACTCCCTCTTTAAAAAGTGCCAAGATTTGGAGTACAGTGGGTTCCTCACAACCAGGACAAGCATCTCCCAGTGGTGTGCTAAACTTCTGTCTCTCAAGCTCTCATCCTATTTTTTTCCACCAGAAGCATCACTTACCATTTGCATACAAATATGCACTCCAGTAGTGCAGTGTGTGTGACCTCTGTGATCTTGGGAGTCAGAACACAATTGGCAGGGGAGGGTGCTTCTGCTCTCACTACAGAATTTTGTCTTTCTCTCCTTGTGGGTCTTGCACTTGTGCTCCTCAGAACTCAAATACTTCATGAGCCTGTTTTTTTTTTTCAGAAGCCCTGGCAAATGAAGCAGGAGAGTGTTTCCTGGGGGGTTTGCAAAATGTCTGACTCCATTTTTCTGAGGGGAGAAAAATCAGAATTATTATTATTATTGGAGCAGAAAGGATCAAGAGATTAGACAAAATTTGATCCAACTTGTGATTAAATTCTAATTATGGCAATACAGGCTTCTTTGTCTTCTTCTTTTTTTAATGCCAGAACTTTTCCTGACAGACATATTGCCTGATGTGATGTCATTCTAGATCTACCATCTGCATTCCTCCTGGATTCTTCAGCCCACATTGGTATGTTTTTAAAGGCCAGAGGCGTTCCTCTTCAAGGTTATAGAGAAAAAAACCTGGGCAGTGGTGACACACGCCTTTAATCCCAGAGCTTCAGAGCCAGAGGCAGGCAGATCTCTGAGTTCAAGGCCAGCCTGGTCTACAAAGTGAGTTTCCAGGACAGCCACAGCTACACAGAGAAACCAGGTGTCGAAAAAAACAAAAATAAAAAAACAAAAAACCCAACAAAACAAAACAAAAACAAAACAAAACAAAAAACAGAAAAGGAAAGGAAAGGAAATGAGAAAGGAAAAGGAAAGGAAAGGAAAGAAATAATCTCAGTTTGACTGAGGCAAATTTTGTCAAAATAATTAAGCTTCTGCTGATGGAGACTGACAGAGACAAATGGCTTTAGCTGGTGGTTCTGTGTATTTCAAATTCCAATACTAATATTATCAACAATCAGATTAGCAAAAACATTGGGACTTTAATGCTGCCTTCCTTAATTTAGCTAATGGTCATGTTTTCCTTTGTCTTCTTTTTCTGAACATTAGACATTTCACTACAAAACAAGTATCATAAAACTATCTTTCAATATAATACATCAGATCAACTAAAATGTGCATAATGATAAACTTAGAATTATCTATAACCTTAACCCACATTATATCCAAAGAAAGAAATCCAAGTGAAAACTGAGTCAGGTTTTGGTGAATAGCAAAACATAACTTCTATGCAAACAGCTGTTTGTATTTAGTTATGAATAGGGACTATGAAAGAATTTTGTCTTGCGAATTGTGCACTTACCCAAGCAATTATCCGCGCACTCAGCAACACTTGGTAGCAATACAATATTAGCTCAGTTCTGAGATCAGATCCTCAGAGCCCAGGGGTGATAGAACTAGCAGTGTCTGGACCAGAAGGTTGGAAACACACTGTTGTCTGATCTGCAGAAGAAACCTGGTTTGCCCAAGAACTGTGCTTAGTCTCTAAAGACCACACCCACTTCCTCCCATGGCTTTTACTAATGCTTCCAATGGGTGAGATTCTCTAAGTGGGATTATCTAAATGGATGAAGACTGAACCAACATCTGGGCCAATCTCCACAAGCAAATCTCTACCAAGGAATTTCCTGAATCACTGTTTAGCTGGGTGTGGTAGCTCACACCTTTACCCAGGTTTCAAGGAATTTGAATGCTGGAGAAGGAGACTTTTCAGTTCAAGGCCTGCCTAAGATATGCAGTGAGAAATTTTCTAAAGAAAAAAAAATTGTAATTTTCCAAGACTGTTTTACTGTAACTACATATTGTGCAATGTGCTTATACTTTGGTTTTCATAGCTTAACAGATAGTGGTGCCATTAATCTCTCATTCTAGCAAATACCACATAAATATCTTCTGTTCTTTGGAGGATGTTTTACAATGTCTTTTGCTCATATTGATCTTAACTGCTACTTCTTGCAAGTCTACCTCCTTTACTGACTCGACTTTCTGTTCTAAAAGGGGGAAAATGCAGGAACCTCCCTCTATTTACTTTAGACTGTGTATCATGACATTAGACTTCAAAGATGCCTAGCTCCCCATCTGTTGAGTTCACATTAACAAGGCAGTTGTGTGTTCGTGTTGTAGATGTGACATAACTAGGAACCTTCCACATCTCAGTCAGGTTTTTGCTTGCTTTGCACCTGGATGATTTATTTTTCTTAATATATTCTTCGTTAAATAAAGTTCCATAGTTTTCCCACTCTCTTCCCTTCTTACAGGTCCTTCATTGAGGCTGCTACCAGAGCTTTGGCTAGGATCTTAGGTAGATTTTTGAAGCTCAAAATGTCAGGCATTGGGTAGTTTTGTCCTCCTCATATCATTCAGTCAAGAGGGGAAATTCTCACAAGAAAAATTCAAGCATCTTGAGTTATGCTTAATTCCTGATGTAATCAAATTACAACCAAGAACAGCCCTCACAAGGCCTGACCACTTTGTATTGGGTCATGAGTTAGAAGCTTATCGCGGACACAGGCTAATTCTTTGTCTAGGTCACCTCAGCAGCCAAAAATCAGAGAAGCAGACTGCCTGCACTCACTCACTCCTTTCCTTCATTCCTGTGTGCCCAGTCTACTGGGTGGATGCTCACTGCATGGGTCTTCCTCATGTTCTCTGAAAGGCCCTCATAGACATGCTCAGGGGAACAGCCTGTTGATTACCTAGGCACTTCTTTGTTATCATTTAAAATAAATTGTTCTCATAAAGTGGGCTTTAACATTCACTGCTGTGCATTGTTGGGTTACATGCACTGCAGTCAACAAATTCCTTTTATAGATGCAATCCATAATATCTCTGATTCTAGAGACCCTTGACTAATACAGAAGTTGGTACTGGGGACTAGGATATTATTATGATAGGCTTTTTCAATTTTTTTTATTTGGAAGAATATTGATTTGGTGACTTTGGATGTGGAAAGCAGTGAAGTACTTTAGGTTGGGCTTAGTGAACCATTCTAGTAGGAATATGGAAGACACTGGTGCTGAGGGTGATTTCAACTCTGGGAGAAGGATGTCAGTATGATGCCTAGAGGCTGCTCTTGTGATATTTAGTGAATAAAAGTGGCTTCCTTTTGTCCCAGTCTTAATCTGCCTGAGGGTAGTTTGAAGAGATTCAGATTAATTGCATTGACAAAGGAAATCTCAAAAATACCCAGCCTAGATTTTGTTCCCTGGTTAAGTCTCATGAAGAATGTTTTGAACAAGCATAGCAAGCTTAGAACGGAAAATATAAAATGCATTATTCAAGTATTAAAGGGACACCAGCTGGTCAGTGGTGGTGCAGGCCTTTAATCCCAGCACTTGGGAGGCAGAGGCAGGCGGATTTCTGAGTTTTCATCTGTTCCCTTTCTGATTACCACGGACTGACTTGTTCCTGCCACCATGATGAACTGATATCCCCTGAAACTGTGAGCAGAATAAGTGTTTCCTTCCTTCAGGAAGTTGCTTCAGTCTGAAAGTCACAGAGGTAAGGAAAAGAATTGACAAAACACTGGTAAGTCTGAGCAAGAAAAGAGGCACACGGGCGTGGTGGTGCACGCCTTTAATCCCAGCACTTGGGAGGCAGAGGCAGGCGGATTTCTGAGTTCAAGGCCAGCCTGGTCTACAGAGTGAGTTCCAGTACAGCCAGGGCTACACAGAGAAACCCTGTCTCAAAAAAAAAAAAGGCCAGCATTACTGAGGTGAAATCTAGGAAGTGTTTTCTGAGAGCAGAAACAAGTTGTATTACAGAGATAGCCAAGGCTCCACTATGTTCATAGCAGTTGATATTTCTAAGGATGTGAATTGTCTCTATGTCTTCATCACTGGCGCTTCAGCTTGAAGCTGTCAGGCAAACATAGCACCTCATCTCCATGCATTCAGGAGCTGCTTTCACTGCTACATACTTAGGTGAGGAGACTTAAGGTCCAATTCAAAGTTTCAAAGTTGCCTTAACCACTGATTTCACAATCTCCATTTAGCTCTCAGAGTTGCTTATCAAGGCTCAACAAGATGATATATTTTCTCTTAACTTCAAACGGTGGACTCTGGAAGTTCTGTACTCACTGGGTCAGGGGGTAACAGAGAAGCCAAATCATCATTCGCTCATGACAGAATGAAGAGGAGCATCATGAAGCACCTACATCTCACCAGACACAGTAACAGGAGCAGGATTTAGGTCATCTACTTTAGCTTCACCTCAAGTCTCTAAGGTCAGTCTAGATGACTTCCTTTTCCAAGTTCAGGCCAAAGCCACAATAAACAGGAAGAAGGATTTGTCTACAACTGAGATAAGGCACTATGATTCTAAGGTTAGTACTACTAATTTCTCCCATGATTCCTAACCAGATAATAGGTAATATACGTGGTATACAAAGATGTTTTAAGGACTAGAGATGTGACTCAGGAATTAAGAATACTTGCTGCTGATTCAGGGGATCCCAGTTCCATCCCAGTACTTGCACCAGGTTTCCTGTAACTCATATTGTCAGGGATCCAACACCCTCTTCTAGCTTCTGTGGGTATTCATGCATGTGATACATATATATACACTCAGGCAAATGCAAAGAAAAAAATAAATGAATTCTTAAAAAGAAGTATGTGCTGAGTTGGATTTAAAGTGTACTACTGCCAGAGTGACTTTGAAGGCCTCTAGTTCACAGCTACTTACAGGGACTGGTTTCTCCACATCCTCTCATTTTTTTTTTTATTTTAAACTGAATCATAAGAGGAAGAGGAAGTGGTGTGTTCTGAAACATTTTCCTCCTTCACAGTTTGAACTTTGGCTTTCACATACAGCCAATGCACAAAAAATGGCGAGAAGGAAGGACACTGTGACATGATGCAAACAGGAATTCCAGCAACCTCCAGATATGATCGGGGTTCTCCCCTGACAGGCCCTATCTTTGCCTCCTCGGCCTCTAGGTGGACAGCTCCAGTCAGCTTTGCCAGGGAAGATGACTGCCTATGAGTTCATGCATATCCATTCCCTGGCTGAGAACTATCTTCAGTATGTCCTGCAGTCACCCGCTTTTGAATCAGGTCCAAGTAAAACATCCCAAGTGCTACAAAGAGTTGCTGTCTCTGTTCAGGAGGAAGTTGAAAAGAAGCTGAAGCCATTCTTGGATGACTTTCATGTGTAATCCATAGACACTGCCAGAATATTCAACCAAGTGATGGAAAAAGAATTTGAAGATGGCATCATTAACTGGGAAGGATTGTAACTGTGTTTGCCTTTGGGGGTGTTCTCCTCAAAAAACTTCCACAAGAACAGATTGCCCTGGATGTAGGTACTTACGAACAAGTTTCCAGTTTTGTGGCAGAATTCTTAATGAATAACACAGGAGAATGGATACAGCAGAATGGAGGCTGGGTATGTGTGATGACACACACACACACACATATACACACACACATATACACACAGACATATACACATATGTGTATATATGTATACACACATATATTTAATGTATACATATATAAATGTATGTATGTATATATATATATTTCTCTAATGAATAATAGGAATGAAAAGTTTCCTTACTAATTAAAACAAACAACAATATAACAATCAAAAGACTTCAGTCTGTTTGTATGCTTTAGTTTTAGATGCTCTTAATTAAAATTAAACAAAACAAAAATTCCCTGGGTCATTTCTAGTGTTTCCTACTGGAAATGTTTTTTATAAGCTTTTAAAGTTAAGATTTACACATTTATTTTATGCATGTGAGCATACTGTAGCTGACTTCAGACACACCAGAAGAGGCTATCAGATTCTATTACAGATGGTTGTGAGCCAGCATGTGGTTGCTGGGATTTGAACCCAGGATCTCTGGAAGAACAGTCAGTGCTCTTAACTTCTGAGCTATCTCTCTAGCCTGCTCCCCCTTTTTATAGCTGGAAAACATTTGTGTCTTCAGCTTTAATTCTATCTGTGAGGTCTGGGCTTGAGATCAGCACCATTATTTTTTTTAACCATATCTTCAATATCAGCAGTGAAGATCCCCACGTGCCTGCTTTTTGCTAGGGTTTTTTCTTTATGACAATCGAGAACTGGTATTAAATATTGTTATATGTACTTTATTGTGTTGTAATAGTCAACCATATGTACGGCTTTGTACATTCATTACTCACACACCAACTTTTTCCATTTTCTTAGCACACTATCATGTGTGGCTATCCAGACTCCCCCACAGCCCTTTGTCAGTAGGAATCAAATCTAGAGCCTAATGTGGTCTGAGCATTTGTTCTATCAGTGTACTGTATCCTTAGGTTAGTCTTTCTGGGAAATATTTTACGATTGGTATCTGGGCTATACATGCCCATTCTGGAATGCAAAAGGGAAAATAATAAGACAGCCAAAACTTCAAGGTCATCTTCAACTACATAGTAAGTCAGCAGAAAGCCACCTCTGGTCACATGAAGGACTCTTTCATTTCCCCTACCTAAATAGTACATAGATTTATACTGTAACTGCTTTTGTCAACACAGGGCCCTTAAAATAACATTTCAAAGAATACTTTACAGCCTGAGGAAGTCCATCAATTGTGGAGTCCCCGTATTGTGGGAGCAAGATCTCTAATTCAACCTGTAGCACCATAAATAAAAATTAAAAGAGTTCTTAATGTTTTGTTGTATATACATGCCGTTGAAGAGCTTGTCTCTTCCAACTGGAGTATATATTTATTTGAGTTATTTCCAGACCTTTCCCTGAGTGTATGTATGTTTTCTAGGGCAGTTATTTGCTTGTAGAGTTATTTATCATGGTGTATATCCACTTTGAAATTACTGGAGTTTTCTCTTCCATAGTGGTTCTACTAAATTATACACCTGCCAGAAACATGGTAAGAGTACCCAGTATTCCCCTGGTGCAAGATGAATATGAGGTCCTAGTAATCTATTACATTTCTCCACTTTGCTACCCTAAACACATACACTTATTTTGTGTTAATTCATTTCCCCTTGGTTACTAGTGCAGCTTCTCTTCATGTTGAGCATATATTCACATTTATTGACTAATTCTTAGAATTGCCTTCCAATGGCTTTATTAACTTATAGGAAGTCTGAAAAGTTTAATATGTGACAGATTACTTTTAGTTTGTTTCTTATCTTCTAAAATTGTTTGTGTCTTCATTAATTACAAGTATTTCAGAGCTTGGTGCATTAACTGTATTGGACACTAGCTGTTCCATTTCTGTTTTGTTGTAAGTCTGCTTGCTTAGTGCTGTCTTACTTTAAGTCAGTCTTCCTTTTCAACGACTCTTCTTTCTAACTTGGCCTGATTTGAGTCTAGCTAAAACATGTCAGATATTATGTTTCTTCTGGTGGCCTCTGGGAGGGACTCAGAAAAATTTCTGCTGCACAGTGTATGACTTAAGTGAAGACTAGTGTCTTCTAGCCCAGAGGACATAAATGAGCCTATGGCAAAGAGCCTCACAAGCTCTATAGGTTTACACTATGTTCCCACTGTCTAGTCCAGCATGAGAAAGACACAGAATATTTCTTACTCAAAAGTCTAACTCCTTACTCACATATTGTGTGAATTCTTAAAATTCAAATGAATGAAGGGTTTAGAATGGTCTCTTAGAGTTGCTAGAAATGCATTCATTATCTGGGAGTCACAGAGGTATTAGTACATATAAACATATACATAGATATGTATATGTATAGGGAAACTCTACCTTAATAGAGGTATGAAAGAACATCCTTCTCTGTCTCTGTCTCTGTCTCTGTCTCTGTCTCTGTCTCTGTCTCTCTCTCTCTCTCTCTCTCTCACACACACACACACACACACACACACACACACCATTCACAAATCTCCTATGCAGGTTCTCAGATCTTTTCTTTTACAGCTGTGAGTTTATGTTGCCAACATGATAGAAGAGGTGAGTGAGATCATTTTAAAGCAGTCTTAATACTGTATTCTGGCTAACAGCAATCACTGATTCTGCTGATGGCAAACAGTGCTACATAGTGAGCCAATAGACACAGGCATGGCAAACTGGTACCTTGGCACCTTTTCTTTTTTTCACAATGACACTGACAAATCTGCTCTGATGATTTAGTTTACTTTGAACGGTTCCTTTTGTAGAAAACACAGCCACAAGTCTATGCCAATGGTCAGGTGGCCCAGTAGGATGGGGAAATGGGTATTTTACAATTTTTTCCTTTTTCCTTTTCTGAAAGGGAAACCTCCAAACTGAAAACATGAAACCTATGGTCTCGTTACACTTGAACTATGCCTGGAAATGCTATGAGAATTTCAGAGTCAGATGTGGTACAGAAGCACAGCAGATATAGGACGAGCACTAACTCCAATTACAACAGGGCTGGCTTCATTGCAGGGCTCAGGAATCCACCCATGTGACTGGAACAAGGTATCTAACTTCTCTATACTGTTTCCTCCTTGATTAAAATAGGCTGTATTGCAGCATGTCCACTAGAGTTGGCATAAGGATCACATATGTTACTAACACACAAAGGAGCCAGAGCAGCTCCTACAGATGAGCACTGTACTGGCTAGATGGGAGAGTTAAAGGGAGAAGTGGTGGAAACCACCACCCCTGCATCTTTCAAGTCTTTGATCGTGGCAGTAATTTCTGCAATTCCTCCAGGAATACGATACTGTTTTTGATTCACTATTTTCTTTGGCAGAGGCAACTCTAAAGGCTTCCATTTTGCCTTTCCAACCATAATAGCCCTCACTCCACAGGTCAGGGAACCAATGTGAGAATTCTGCCAATTTCTGAGTATCTATCCCAATTATACATTCTGGAACTGGGGAAATGACCACAGAATGTGTTTGGGAACCAACTAAACATTGTGCTTCTTTCTTGGTGGTGGGAGGGGCCAGGTGAAATAACTTATCTTTCACCTTAGAAGGAATATCTCTGCATGCCCCACACCACTGTACTCCTAAGAATGCCACTGAGGTAGATGGTCCTTGAATTTCAGTTGGATTTATTTCCCATTTTCTGATACGCTTATGTGTTACCAATGAATCCAAAGTGGTTGCTACTTTCTGCTCATTTGTTCCAATCAGCATAATGTCATCAATATAGTGCACCAATGTGATATTTTGTGGAAGAGACAAACCATCAAGATCCCTTCTAACTAAGTTATGACACAGGGCAGGAGAGTTAATATATCCTTGAGGCACAACTGTAAAGGTATACTGCTTGCCTTGCCAACTGAAAGCAAATTGCTTCTGGTAGTCCTTATGGACAGGTCCTGAGAAGAAGGCATTTGCCAGGTCAATAGCTGCATACCAGGTTCCAGGAGATGTGTTAATTTGCTCAAGTAACGAAACTACATCTGGTACAGCAGCTGCAATTGGAGTTACTACCTGATTTAATTTTCAATAGTCAACTGTCATCCTCCATGATCCATCTGTCTTCTGCACTGTCCTCAACATAATCTTCCAAGTTCTTATACAACATCTCACAGAGGTCTCAGTACAGCTTTAAGACTATTGCTATTAGTAATAAATGCTAACATTAACACTAACACTAATACTGCCTAACTCCCATTTAGCAAATCTGAGTTTATTTAGACTCCAAAAGTTGCATGGTTCACTTGAGTTAGGAATTAGTCAGCTTGGACCTCAGGTGCACTAAGGGGTTCATTAACATTTTTTCAAGTGCATCCACAACATAAAACAGCTTGAAAATAATGGAACTGAATAAAACCCAGAAAATCCAGAAAAAAAATCCCTTCTCTCTGAAGAATGAGGCTGTTTTTGTTCTATCCCACATGGTAAATAATTATATTTGTTTAGCTCAAATAAGGATTCAAGCTTTTATTGATCAACAAATCTGCCTACATTAGATCTGTGCCTCTGCTTGACACCATGAAGTTAGAATCACACAGATACATAATATTTTAATGGTTGGAATCCCACTAGGTATCCTGAGCACACTTAAAAGTTCTAGTTCTACAGTAGATCCAATAATTTAATTAGTCATTCTCACAAATTGTAAAAACAAACAAACAAAAAGCAATAACCACTGTGAAAGTAAGTATTCTGGGAGGAACATGTGGACCACAGATAAGAAGCAAGCAGTCTCCCAACTTTTACATTTAATATTATTGTAATATTTGTCTTTAGTTAGGGTTTTACTGCTGTGAACAGACACCATGACCAAGGCAAATCTTATAAAGGACAATATTTAATTGGGGCTGGCTTACAGGTTCAGAGGTTCAATCCATTATCATCAAAGTGGGAGCATGGCAACATATAGGCAGGCATGGTGCAGGCAGAGCTGAGGATTCTACATCTTTATCTGAAGGCTGCTGGTTGAAGACTGGCTTCCACAAAGCTAGGATGAGGGTCTTAAAGCCCACACCCACAGTGACACACCTACTCCAACACCATACCTTCTAATAGTGCCACTCCCTGGGATAAGCATATACAAACCATCAGAATATTTAATTGCAATAAAGAGAAGACACATTACCATAGAAAAGCACTAGCATATACAGCTTCCTATAATCATGTATAGACAGTAGAGAAGAAAGGCCTGACAGTGCAATGGAAAGTTCCAGGGCAGTAGCTCTATATGAGGGAATTCTTGGCTACATCCATGAAACTCACACATCCACCCTCACAATCAAGGAACACGCCAACCCGGCCAGCTGGTTTCTCTATATAGTGATGAACTTCTGGACAGGTGGTGAGGAGACTGTAATGATCACCCTTCTTCAAATACACAAGAAGAAATGCACCTTCAGATCCAATTTCATAGTTTCCCTTCTTTAACCAGTGATTGGTACAGACTCCTAGAGTCCATTGCTCATAGTCTTTCAAATCCAGCTCCCAGTAATGTTTTCCAGTGGTGAAGCTCTCTGCTCCCCAGGAAGCACGACAGGATCCAGCTAAATGCAGATCTTCAAAGTAATGTCTAAAGGTGAGACTTGTGACATCAAAGACTAGGCTTGGGTTGCAATTGAATACGATTAAATTTTGAAAGAAAATTTTTACTGTGGAAAGAGACATTTTAGTTAAAACAAATATTTACATTGACATTTTAGTTAAAACAAATATTTACATTGACATTTTAGTTAAAACAAATATTTACATTGACATTTTAGTTAAAACAAATATTTACATTAATCAGGAGAGAGAGAGAGAGAGAGAGAGAGAGAGAGAGAGAGATTCCTAGACATTTACTGGGTCTTAAATATAGAAAATCTAAGACTAGTAGGGTAGCTATAGCCCAGATAAATCAAAGTCAAGAAGCTCACCCAAGAAACAGATTGAGCACATAATGAAAACTTTGTTGAAAATCTGTAGAAGCTGCAGAGGTGGAAGACACAGCACAAAGCAGCACAGCTCTGTCAGGGGCTTTAGGTTACACCGGGCAAACAAGCTGTGTGCAATGCAGTGAGAAACCCCTGAAGTCTGTACCCCTGAGTCTCCATGAAGAGTTATTCCTAAGTGCTAGGTCAGGATTGCTTTCATCTTATTGTTTTTTTTAATCCCACCATGCAAATTTGTACCAAAGATAAACCTAAGGATGCATTAGAAGTTGTTCCCTAGTAGCAACTGTCTGCATTTAACTAAACCCTGGTTCCACTGATATTCTTTCCCTGTGATGTCACAATCCATATTTTGATCTCCCACTGTAATTCAGACTGCCCCGTGTCTTATCAACTTGTTTAATTTTTATTGCCTGTGATTTATAGCTTTGTCTGTTTGGGATTATTTTAAGGATCATTTCTGTAGTTTCTTTGAGATAAGATTTCTTGCTATATACCCTTGACTGACATGAACCTCCCTATGTCAATCTATTTGGCCTAAAACTCATGGGCAGTCTTCCTGATGCTATGTTTTTAATACTGGGGTTACAAGTGGGTGCCACTATATCTTGTGCATTGTTAATCTATGGAGTATAATAAACTTTCAAAATTTAACTGATAGCTGAGCATGGTTTCACATGTCATTACTTAAAGCATTTTGGAACCAGAGCTGGGTGGATCTCTTGTGAGTCCGAGCCCAGCCTGGTGTACACAGCTAGTCCCAGGATAGCCAGGGATACGAAGAGAAATAATGTCTACAAAATAAAAATTGAATTGATAAAATATGTAACAGAAAACATACAAATATTTTAATCACTCTGAATTAATCATTCTGTGTGTCTCAAGGAACAAATTATACTATATTTTTCAGCCCGAATCATGTCCATCACTAAATTGGTATTCCTTAATCTTTGTTTGTAAAATGACTGTCTGCCTAAATATGATTACAATGTGGCTTAATAAGAAATATCTTTTCAGGGAATTAAAATATTCGTTGTACAAAGGTTATCTCACTATTGAAGGGGGCACCTCTGGTCATTATATCAGTGCTGACACTCACCTTGGAAGTAGCGGAACCTTGCAATCAGCCCATAATTGGGATGGGCACTGAGCTTTGGTTTCATACCCTGTGTCATCAGGCTCAGCTGCACTAACTCACTCCTGCAAGGAGAAGACAGTGATTGGTCTGTGCTACAGATATCACCCCAGTGATGAGGAGAAATCTCCACTGGGAGCTAAGTATTCAAACCCTTGTCACACCTGACAACTGAAGTTCAAGATCAGGAACCCATGGTGTAAGGAGAGGACTGACTCCTGAGAGTGCTCAAGTGTCCTGCCCACTTGTGCACTCACATAGGTATTCCAAACAAGCCAAATTAATAAAAGGAAACACTTACCTAAACAGTTTTCACACAGAACATTGTCTGATATTAAAGAAACTCCATGGTCCGGAGACAGGGTAGTTTCCTCTTACATGCTCTTTCTCAAGCCCTTCCTGTTCCCAAGCTCTTTCCTATGCTTCCAGCCCCTTTCTTCCACTACCAGGAAAGTACAGCCCATGGTCCTCAAAGATTAGGATTTGAAAATGATAAATTTTAGCTCCACCCCATTACATACACTGCTTCACTCAGGGTGAAAGAAAAGACAGTGTCTGATAATGCCAAACAGGCATCATATCCATGAACACAATCCCAAACCCATCATACATTAACAACTATTTTCTATGTAATGTGTATCTGCACATTGCTAAGAGAGCTTGTTCAGCTTTGTACCATAGTTCAGGGTATCCTGGCTTACACTGAGGAATAAACTCACCTTCTGAACAAGTCATCCAAATCCTGCAAACAAAACAAAAGAAACTAAGATATCTGAAGAAACAGCACACAATGTCGCTCTCTCTCTCTCTCTCTCTCTCTCTCTATATATATATATATATATATATATATATATATATATAAAACTTTTTTTTAGATATTTATTTCTTCATTTTATGTATGAGTATACTATTATTCCCTACAGACACCCCAGAAGAGGGCATCAGATCCCATTACAGATGGTTGTGAGTCACCATGTGGCTGCTGGGAATTGAACCGTTGGAAGAAGAGTCAGTGCTCTTAACCAGTGAGCCATCTCTCCAGGCCATAAAGTTTTATATCTTTATATATAAAAAACTTTTATTATCTTTATAGAATTGTCAGTCATCACTACACCGATTCACCCTGCAAATGTATTTTCACATACCAGGGTAATGCCAATGAAGTGGATTAGCACAATGGAATGAATTCTTAATGAAATCAGGCTGTGGGAATATTTGAGAAGCATATGGGTAGGAGTTATACACTGCTTTGTAACATGCAACTGTCTGCAAAGAGGACTTTCTTTGATCATGTACACAAAGCATAGGATACTTTCATTAAGGGTACTTCAAAACTGAGGCCTAACCCCTACATGGTGCCTCTGTAACTCTGGAATTTGGGGTTTAGGTCTCAGGAATCCTGTGAGTCCAAGGCCATTTTGCACCCCAAAAGAAGAACATATATCAAATCCCCCAACTCCCAAAGAAATCTCAAAAACACAGCTTTCAGACAGAACAAACTTATGGTAGACTACTTTAAAACTGTACTAACATCCAAGTAGAGGTAAAATGGGGTGTTTAGAAACAAGAATCACTTAATTTGGGGTTTCAAGTTACAAACACAAAAAGATGAGATAGTCAATAGGGAATCTGCTGATACAATGTCAACAAGCTTGCTCTTTTTAGGCTATTACAGAAATTATCTCTCTAGATTTTTCTTAAAACCTGATAAGTACAGGGGATATAGAAAGGGATCTCAGCTGTAACAGTCATAGGTGTGGCCTCAGATAACAAAGCTGTTCCACCCACTCTTCCATGCTTACCTGCAGCAGCAACACCTCATATGGCTTCTGGGACATCGCAGTCAGCTCCTGAAACATTTCTACTAGTTCACTCCTCTTGTGGACCATCATGGCTTCACTTTTCCTCAGCACCTCTAAAATTGTATTGCTTTGATTTTTCATACACTCCATACATTGATTCTCTTCTTCATCAAGGGGCGGATGTAGTTTGCTATACTCCATCCTGATCATTTCCTCCCGTAGGGTCACATAGTGCTGAAGGAAAAGGGATATCCTAGATCACATTTGGAGAGTAGTTGATCCTCTCCACTGAATTCTATGTTCAAATTCACCTACAGGATCCCATTAGGGTGCTGTACACACTGATTTACTATCTGCACCTTTCAGAAAATGTAAATTATTTGATTTTAGACATTTCTTCGTTATTAATAGAGGAAGCAAACAAACCTATACTTTTCCCTTAGCATTTTCTTCTATTAAATGAGATTCTAAGATATCTAGGGGAAAAAAAAGGTTTTGATTGATAATATGTTCACTCAAAAATGCAACTCTGGGCTGGGCGGTGGTAGCACATGCCTTTAAGCTCCACTTGGGAGGCAGAGGCAGGCAGATTTCTGAATTTGAGGACATCATGGTCTACAGACTAAGTTCCAGGACTGCCAGGGCTACACAGAGAATCCCTGTCTCCAAAAAAAAAAAAAAAAAAAAAAAGAAAGGAAAAGAAAAAAATGCAACTTTGCACATACATAGCAACTAAAATTCCAAGTGGAGTCATAGAGTCTGATGTACTCTGCTAAACACTCTGAAATCACCCATCATTATCAACCTTTTCTGCCACACAGCCCGGCCTTTCTCTCTGTGTTCAAAACTGGATGTTGCCTTTAAGTATTTAAGGTTAACATAAAAGCAATTCCTAGCATCACGTCCCATGTATGATCTTCAAATTGTGAGTGACCAAGTTTGCAAGATATCTGCCTCTGGTTGACTTTACACATCAGGTCATACCCACCGACCACTGAGCGATTGTTCTCCTCTCTTCCCATAGATAGTTCTCCTGTTCTTGGAACTTCTCCCATAAAGATGCCATTTGCTTTTCAAGTTTCAGCTGGAATAAATAAACAACCAAATAAATACGTAAATAAATATATATTATCCTTAGATAAATAATGTTACCTGACAAACTCAACTGAACACAACTACTTTAGAGTGTGTAGAAGAAGGATTTCAGAGCTGTTTCTTTTTATTTTTATTAACTATGGAACTTTAGGTTTCAGACCATAGAATTACAAAACACAACCACCCTGTGATCAATGTGATGGATTGTAATTGTCGACTGTCTGGACAATTAGCATCCAATTGGGATCCCCACATGCTTCTAACCAGCTCATTCCAATGTATTTTTAGGATTTTAGTCACATGTCACGAGCACTTTTTTTTCTTTTGGTTTTTTGAGACAGGGTTTCTCTGTGTAGTCCTGGCTGTCCTGGAACTCACTCTGTAGACCAGGCTAGCCTCGAACTCAGAAATCCACCTGCCTCTGCCTCCCAAGTGCTGGGATTAAAGGCATGCGCAACCACGCCCAGCTATGAGAACTTTTTAAAGGTGTAAATTTACAATGATTATACTTTTCAGTGGCATGAATCTAATGAATCATGAAACTAGAAATGATATTTATACTTATGCACCTCTCAAGGAATGTTTACATTTTACAGTCATTCCTCACTCCCTCTTTAAAAAGTGCCAAGATTTGGAGTACAGTGAGTTCCTCACAACCAGGACAAGCATCTGCCAGTGGTGTGCTAAGCTTCTGTCTCTCAAGCTCTCATCCTTTTTTTTTCCCCAGAAGCATCACTTACCATTTGCATACAAATATGCACTCCAGTAGTGCAGTGAGTGTGACCTCTGTGATCCTGGGAGTCAGAACACAATTGGCAGGGGAGGGTGCTGCTGCTCTCACTACAGAATTTTGTCTTTCTCTCCTTGTGGGTCTTGCACTTGTGCTCCTCAGAACTCAAATACTTCATGAGCCTGTTTTTTCTCACATTGGATACCAGATTCCTCATAGCGATGTTCCTTATGAGCCCATAATAGTTTGGTTGCCTACATATAGGGCAGAAGTCAGGGACTCTGAAGTCTTCTGAAGAAAAGATGAGACAGGGGTTGCAGAAAATATGGCCACACCCTAAGTGAACTGGTTCAAAAAAGATGTCCTGGCAAATGAGGCAGGAGAGTGTTTCATGGGGGGTTTGCAAAATGTCTGACTCCATTTTTCTGAGGGGAAAAAAGGCAGAATTATTATTATTATTGGAGCAGAGAGGAGCAAGAGACTAGACAAAACTTGTGATTAAATTCTAATTATGGCAATACAGACTTCTTCTTCTCCTCCTCTTCCTTCTTCTTTTTAATGCAAGAACTTTTCCTGACAGACATACTGCCTGATGTGATGTCATTCTAGATCTACCATCTACATTCCTCCTGGAGACTCCAGCCCACATTGGTATGTTTTTAAAGCCCAGAGACATTCCTCTTCAATGTTATAGAGAAAAAACCCTGGGCAGTGGTGGCGCACGCCTTTAATCCCAGAGATTGTGAGGCAGAGGCTGGCGGATTTCTGAGTTAAAGGCCAGCCTGGTCTACAAAGTGAGTTTCCAGGACAGCCAGGGCTACACAGAGAAACCCTGTCTCAAAAACAAAAAAAAAAAAAGGAAAAGAAAGGAAAGGAAAGGAAAGGAAAGGAAAGGAAAGGAAAGGAAAGGAAAGGAAAGGAAAGGAAAGGAAAGGAAAAGGAAAGGAAAGAAGTAGTTTCAGTATGACTGATGCAAATTTTGTCAAAATAATTAAGCTTTTGCTGATGGACACTGACAGAGTCAAATGGCTTTAACTGGTGGTTCTGTGTATTTCAAAATCCAACACTAATACGCACAATCAACATTTAGATTAGCAAAAACATTGTGACTTTAATGCTGCCTTCCTTAATTTAGCTAATGGGCATGTTTTGCTTTGTCATTTTTTTTCTGTACATTAGACATTTCACTACAAAATAAGTATCATAAAACTATCTTTCAATATAATACATCAGATCAACTAAAATGTACCTAATGATAAACTTAAAATTATCTATAACTGTAACCCACATTATATCCAAAGGAAGAAATCCAAGTGAAAACTGAGTCAGGTTTTGCTGAATAGCAATATATAACTTTATGCAAACACCTGTTTGTATTTAGTTAAGAATAGGGACTAGAAGGAATTTTGTCTTGTGAATTGTGCACTTACCCAAGCAATTATCTCCGTGCTCAGCAACACTTGGTAGCAGTACAATATTAGCTCAGTTCTGAGATCAGATCCTCAGAGCGCAGGGGTGAAAGGTCTAGCAGTGTTTGGACCAGAAGTTCGGAAACACCCTGTTCTCTGATCTGCAGAAGAAGGAACCTGGTTTGTCCAAGAACTGTTCTTAGAGTCTCTAAAGACCACACCCACTTCCTCCCATGGTAGCTTTTACTAATGCTTCCTATGGGTAAGCTTCTCTAAGTGGGATTATCTAAATGGATGAAAGATTGAACCAACACCTTGGCCAATCTCCACAAGCAAATCTCTCCCAAGGAATTTCCTGAATCACTGTTTAGCTGGGTGTGGTAGCTCACACCTTTACCCAGAGTTCAAGGAATTTGAATGCTGAAGAAGGAGAATTTTCAGTTCAAGGCCTGCCTAAAATAAGCAGTGAGCAATTTTCTAAAGAAAAAAATTGTAATTTTCCAAGACTGTTTTACTGTAACTACATATTGTGCAATGTGCCTTTACTTTGGTTTTCGTAGCTTAACAGATGGTGGTGCTATTAATCTCTCATTCTAGCAAATATCAACATGAATATCTTTTGTTCTTTGGAGAATGTTTTACAATGTCTTTTGCTCATATTGATCTCAACTGCTACTTCTTCCAAGTCTACCTCCTTTACTGACTCGATGTTCTGTTCTAAAAGGGGGAAAATGCAGGAACCTCCCTCTATTTACTTTAGACTGTGTATCCTGACATTAGACTTCAAAGATGCCTAGCTCCCCATCTGTTGAGTTCACATTAACAAGACAGTTGTGTGTTCCTGTTGTAGATGTGACATAACTAGGAACCTTCCACATCTCAGTCAGGTTTTTGCTTGCTTTGCACCTGGATGATTTATTTTTCTTAATATATTCTTCGTTAAAATAAAGTTCCATAGTTTTCCCACTCTCTTCCCTTCTTACAGGTCCTTCATTGAGGCTGCTACCAGAGCTTTGGCTGGTAGCCAGATTTTTGAAGCTCAGAATGTAAGGGATTGGGTAGTTTTTTTCCACCCAGTCAAGAGGGGAAAAAATCCTCACAAGAAAAATTCAAGTGTCTTGAGTTATACTTAATTCCAGATGTAGTCAAATTACAACCAAGAACAGCCATCACAAGGCCTGACCACTTTGTATTGGGTGATGATTTAGCTTATCCCAGACACAGGCTAATTCTTTGTCTAGGTCACCTCAGCAGCCAAAAAATCAGAGAAGCAGACTGCTTGCACTCACTCACTCCTTTCCCTCATTCCTGTGTGCCCAGTCTACTGGGTGGATGCTCACAGCATGGGTCTTCCTCATGTTCTCTGAAAGGCCCTCATAGACATGCTCAGGGGAACAGCCTATTGATTACCTAGGCACTTCTTTTTTTATCATTTAAAATAAATTTTTCTCATGAAGTGGGCTTTAACATTCACTGCTTTGCATTGTTGGGTTAGATGCACTGCAGACAACAAATTCCTTTTATAGACACCATCCATAATATCTCTGATTCTAGAGACCCTTGATTAATACGGAAGTTGGTATCAGGGACTAGGGTATTATTATGATAGGCTTTTTCAACTCTTTTATTTGGAAGAATACTGATTTGGTGACTTTGGATGTGGAAAGCAGTGAAGTGCTTTAAGTTGGGCTTAGTGAACCATTCTAGTAGGAATATGGAAGACACTGGTGCTGAAGGTGATTTCAACTCTGGGAGAAGGATGTCAGTATGAAACCTAGAGGCTGCTCTTGTGATATTTAGTGAATAAAAGTGGCTGCCTTTTGCCCCAGTCTTAAGAATCTGCCTGAGGGTAGGTTGAAGAGATTCAGATTAATTGCATTGACAAAGGAAATCTCAAAAATACCCAGCATAGATTTTGTTCCCTGGTTAAGTCTCATGAAGAATGTTTTGAACAAGCATAGCAAGCTTAGAATGGAAAAATATAAAATGCATTATTCAAGTATTAAAGGGTCACCAGCTGGTCAGTGGTGGTGCGCGCCTTTAATCCCAGCACTTGGGAGGCAGAGGTTGGTGCATTTCTGAGAGGCCCGCCTGGTTTTAAAGAGTGAGTTACGCTGGGCAGTGGTGGCGCACGCCTTTAATCCCAGCACTTGGGAGGCAGAGGCAGGCGGATTTCTGAGTTCGAGTCCAGCCTGGTCTACAGAGTGAGTTCCAGGACAGCCAGGACCACACAGAGAAACCCTGTCTCAAAAAAACAAAAAAAAACAAAAACAAAAAACAAAAAACAAAACAAAGAGTGAGTTACAGGAAAACCAGGGCTACACAGAGAAACCATGTCTCAAAGGAAAAGGGGGGTAGCATGGTAAATGGAGCTTGATCATGAGTTCAAGGATATTACATTGAATTAAGGGAGTGGTGATCTTAATCAGGGGCAAGATCCCTCCCTGATAAGTTTAGATCCAGGCATGGTGATATGTGGAGAGCCTTATTTGGGTGCCATGCTGCCTGACAGGAACTTGACATTGACCAAGGGCAAGGGCTCAAGTAGGAATCTAACTTTGAGGCATAATAGGGAAGTAGATAAGGCAGGAATTCTTATCTTAGGGTGAAACAAGAGGAACAAGCCTCAGGCAAGATCCTGGGCTTGGCTAGGGAAGTAGGATCAGGTATTTTGGTCATCCTTACACAACCTTGGACAATTTCCTGTTTACTGTCTTGTTTGTTCCTCTTTTACTACTATTGACCTTGATTCCTGCAGGTAATTAAACTGTTATAAAAGGTGTTAAAAATAATTAAACCCGCCCTTCAGTCTCCAAATGGACTGGGGTCATACTGCAGTTTTGTCTAATTGTCTCTTTTCAATCCTCACTCCTGCGCTGGAAAGCCTGTTGACTGACTGAGCTGGCTTGGTCAGTGATACATGCCTTTAATCCCCACAGTAAGGTGACAGAGCCAAGCAGATCTCAGAGATCAATCAACAGAGCAAGTTCCAGTACAGACAAGTTTAGGCAGTGAAGGAGGTAGAAAGGAGAAAGCTAGAGATAATAAAATAGAACATGGGGGCCATGCTCCATCACCTGCAAGCAGTAGCACTCGGCAGCTTCTGCCACTTAGACCTGGCTTTAGAGTCAGAAATAGAAGGAACTACTGGGATAATAGATGTTGGTTAGCTGGAGTTAAGATTAGTGGTAATTGCGGGCATTGGTGGCACACGCCTTTAATCCCAGCACTTGGGAGACAGAGGCAGGCAGATTTCTGAGTTTTCATCTGTTCCCTTTCTGAGTACCACGGACTGACTTGTTCCTGCCACCATGATGAACTGATATCCCCTGAAACTGTGAGCAGATTAAGTGTTTCCTTCCTTCAGGAAGTTGCTTCAGTCTGAAAGTCACAGAGGTAAGGAAAAGAACTGACAAAACACGTAAGTCTGAGCAAGAAAAGAGGCACAGGGGCGTGGTGGTGCACGCCTTTAATCCCAGCACTTGGGAGGCAGAGGCAGGCGGATTTCTGAGTTCAAGGCCAGCCTGGTCTACAGAGTGAGTTCCAGGACAGCCAGGGATACACAGAGAAACCCTGTCTAAAAAAAAAAAAAAAGACCAGCATTACTGAGGTGAAATCTTCTAGGAAGTGTTTTCTGAGAGCAGAAACAAGTTGCATTACAGAGATAGCAAGGCTCCACTATGTTCATAGCAGTTGATATTTCTAAGGATGTGAATTGTCTCTATGTCTTCATCACTGGCGCTTCAGCTTGAAGCTGTCAGGCAAACATAGGGCCTCATCTCCCTCATCTCCATGCATTCAGCAGCTGCTTTCACTGCTACATACTTAGGTGAGGAGACTTAAGGTCCAATTCAAAGTTTCAAAGTTGCCTTAACCTCTGATTTCACAATCTCCACTTAGCTCTCAGAGTTGCTTATCAAGGCTCAACAAGATGATCTATTTTCTCTTAACTTCAAACTGTGGACTCTGGAAGTTCTGTACTCACTGGGTCAGGGGGTAACAGAGAAGCCAAATCATCATTCGCTCATGACAGAATGAAGAGGAGCATCATGAAGCGCCTACATCTCACCAGACACGGTAACAGGAGCAGGATTTAGGTCATCTACTTTAGCTTCACCTCAAGTCTCTAAGGTCAGTCTAGATGACTTCCTTTTCCAAGTTCAGGCCAAAGCCACAATAAACAGGAAGAAGGATTTGTCTACAACTGAGATAAGGCACTATGACTCTAAGGTTAGTACTACTAATTTCTCCCATGATTCCTAACCAGATAATAGGTAATATACGTGGTATACAAAGGTGTTTTAAGGACTAGAGATGTGACTCAGGAATTAAGAATACTTGCTGCTGATTCAGGGGATCCCGGTTCCATCCCAGTACTTACACCAGGTTGCCTGTAACTCATATTGTCAGGGATCCAACACCCTCTTCTAGCTTCTGTGGGTGTATTAGTCTGGGTTCTCTAGAGTCACAGATCGTATGGGCAGTCTCTATGTAGTTAGGGAATTTTTCGATGACTTACAGTCTGTAGTCTAACTCCCCACAGTAGTCAGCAGCAGCTGTGGATGGAAGTCCAAGGATCTTGCAGTTGCTCAGTCCCACGAAGCAAGCCGGCAAGGAAGAATGAGTCTTCCTTCTTTCAATGTCCTTATATATGTCTCCAGTAGAAGGTGTAGCCCAGATTAAAGGTGTACACTTTTAATCCCAGATGAACTTGAAATCTGGGATTAAAGGTGTATGTCACCACACCTTTAATCCCAGATGACCTTGAACTGGAATCCATGCTTCAAGATCTCCATTCTAAATCCAGGTCAGAAAGTTATATCTCTGAGCCTCCAGATTAGGATCATAGGTGAGCCTTCCAATTCTAGATTGTAGTTCATTCCACATATAGTCAAGTTTACAACCAGGAATAGCCTCTACAGTGGGTATTCATGCATGTGATACATATACATACACTCAGGCAAATGCAAAGAAAAAATAAATGAATTCTTAAAAAGAAGTATGTGCTGAGTTGGATTTAAAGTGTACTACTGCCAGAGTGACTTTGAAGGCCTCTAGTTCACAGCTACTTACAGGGATCTGGTTTCCCCGCATCCTCTCTCTCTCTTTTTTTTATTTTAAACTGAATCATAAGAGGAAGAGGAAGTGGTGTGTTGTTCTGAAACATTTTCCTCCTTTACAGTTTGAACTTTGGCTTTCACACACAGCCCTTGCACAAAAAATGGCAAGAAGGAAGGACACTGTATCTTTGCCTCCTCGGCCTCTAGGTGGACAGCTCCAGTCAGCTCTGCCAGGGAAGATGACTGCCTATGAGTTCATGCATATCCATTCCCTGGCTGAGAACTATCTTCAGTATGTCCTGCAGTCACCCGCTTTTGAATCAGCTCCAAGTAAAACATCCAAGTGCTACAAAGAGTTGCTTTCTCTGTTCAGAAGGAAGTTGAAAAGAAGCTGAAGCCATTCTTGGATGACTTTCATGTGGAATCCATAGACACTGCCAGAATATACAACCAAGTGATGGAAAAAGAATTTGAAGATGGCATCATTAACTGGGAAGGATTGTAACTGTCTTTGCCTTTAGGGGTGTTCTCCTCAAAAAACTTCCACAAGAGCAGATTGCCCTGGATGTTGGTGCTTACAAACAAGTTTCCAGTTTTGTGGCAGAATTCTTAATGAATAACACAGGAGAATGGATACAGCAGAATGGAGGCTGGGTATGTGTGATCACACACACACACACACACACACACACACACACACATATATGCACACATATGTGTATATATGTATACACACATATATTTAATGTATACATATATATACATACATGTATGTGTATATATATTTCTCTAATGAATAATAGGAATGAAAAGTTTCCTTACTAATTAAAACAAACAACAAAATAACAATCAAAAGACTTCAGTCTGTTTGTATGCCTTAGTTTTAGATGCTCTTAATTAAAATTAAACAAAACAAAAATCCCCTGGGTCATTTCTAGTGTTCCCTATTGGAAATGTTTTTTTAAGCTTTTAAAATTAAGTTTATACCTTTATTTTATGTATGTGAGCACACTGTAGCTGACTTCAGACACACCAGAAGAGGCTATCAGATTCTATTACAGATGGTGGTGAGCCAGCATGTGGTCGCTGGGATTTGAACCCAGGATCTCTGGAAGAGCAGTCAGTGCTCTTCAATTCTGAGCTATCTCTCTAGCCTGCTCGCCTTTTTTGTAGCTGGAGAACATTTGTGTCTTCAGCTTTAATTCTATCTGTAAGGTCTGTGCTTGAGAACAGCACCAGTTTTTTTAACCATATCTTTAATATCAGCAGTGCATATCCCCACGTGCCTGCCTTTTGCTAGGGTTTTTTATGACAATCGAGAACTAGTACAGAAAGAACTGGTATTAAATATTGTTATATGTACTTTATTGTGTTGTAATATTCAACCATATATACGGTTTTGTACATTCATTACTCACACACCAACTTTTTCCATTTTCTTTTTTTAAATAAATTTGATATTTTTTTGATTTTATTATTATTGGATATATTCTATATTTACAATTCATTTCCTTTTTTTCTGGTTCCCCACCCCCAAAGGTCCCACATGCCCTTTTCCCTCCCCCTGCTCCCTCATCCACCCCTTCCCACTTCCCTGTTCTTGTATTCCCCTACACTGATGCTTTGGTCCATTCTAGCACCAGTGTCCACTCCTTTCTTCTTGTCAGACATCATTTGGTATGTGATCTTTTTTTGTTTTGTTTTGTTTTGTTTTGTTTTGTTTTGGTACGTGATTTATGTCTTTGGTGTTCCAAGATTCTAGGCTAATATCAACTTATCAGTGACTGTATAACATGGGTATTCTTTTGAGACTGGGTTACCTCACTTAGTATGATGTTCTCCAGCTCCATCCATTTCTCTAAGAATTTCATGAATTCATTGTTTCTAATGGCTGAATAGTACTCCATTGTGTATATATACCACATTTTTGTATCCATTCCTCCATTGAGGGACATCTGGGTTCTTTCCAGCTTCTGGCTATTATAAATAAGGCTGCTATGAACATAGTGGAGCATGTATCCTTATTGCATGCTGGGGAATCTTCTGGGTATATTCCCAGGAGTGGTATGGCTGGGTCCTCTGGAAGTATCACGTCCAGTTTTCTGAGGAACCACCAGACTGATTTCCAGAGTGGTTGTATCAGCTTGCATTCCCACCAGCAGTGGAGGAGTGTTCCTCTTTCTCCACATCCTCGCCAACACCTGATGTCTTCTGAGTTTTTAATCTTAGCCATTCTGACTGGTGTGAGGTGAAATCTCAGGGTTGTTTTGATTTGCATTTCCCTAATGACTAATGATGTTGGACATTTTTTAAGGTGTTTTTCAGCCATCCGAATTTCTTCAGGTGAAAAGTCTTTGTTTAGCTCTGTACCCCATTTTTGGATAGGGTTATTTGGTTTTCTGGGGTCAAACTTCTTGAGTTCTTTGTATACATTGGATATTAGCCCTCTGTCGGATGTGGGGTTGGTAAAGATCTTTTCCCAATTTGTTGGTTGCTGATTTATCCTTTTGACAATGTCTTTGCCTTACAGAAACTTTGTAATTTTATGAGGTCCCATTTGTCTATTCTTGCTCTTAATCCATAAGCAATTGGTGTTCTGTTCAGGAAATTTCCCCCTGAGCCAATGTCCTGAAGGGTCTTCCCCAGTTTCTTTTCTATTAGTGCGCCATTAAGTTGCTAGTATATGCTCTCTCCTGTTTCTTTTTGGAGACACTCAGGGCTATGAGTTTTCCTCTTAGCACTGCTTTCATTGTGTCCCATAGATTTGGGTATGTTGTGCCTTCATTTTCATTAAATTCTAAAAAATCTTTAATTTCTTTCTTTATTTCTTCCTGGACTAAGGTATCATTGAGTAGAATATTGTTCAGCCTCCACGTGTATGAGGATTTTCTGTTGTTTTTGTTGCTATTGAAGACCACTATTACTCCATGGTGATCTGATAGGAGGCATGGGATTAGTTCGATCTTTTTATATTTGTTGAGGTCTGTCTTGTGACCAATTATATGGCCGATTTTGGAGAAGGTACGAAGAGGTGCTGAGAAAAAGGTATAGTCTTTTGCTTTAGGATGAAATGTTCTCTCTCTCTCTCTCTCTCTCTCTCTCTCTCTCTCTCTATATATATATATATATATATATATATATATATATATGTTAAATATAATTGGTCCAAAGTTTCAATGAGCTTCTCCGTGTCCCTGTTTAGTTTCTGTTTTCCTGATCAGTACACTGAGGATAGTGGAGTATTGAGGTTCCCCCACAATTATTGTCTTGGGTGCAATGTGTGCTTTGAGCTTTAGTAAAGTTTCTTTTACGAATGAGGGTGCCCTTGCATTTGGAACATAGATGTTTAGATTTGTGAGTTCTTCTTGGTGGATTCTTCCTTTGACTAGCAAGAAGTGTCCTTCTGTGTCTCTTTTGATGACTTTGGGTTGAACTTTTTCCATTTTCTTAGCACACTATCATGTGTGGCTATCCAGACTCCCCCACAGCCCTTTGTCAGTAGGAATCAAATCTAGAGCCTAATGTGCTCTGAGCATATGTTCTATCAGTGTACTGTATCCTTAGGTTAGTCTTTCTGGGAAATATTTTATGATTGGTATGTGGGCTATACATGCCCATTCTGGAATGCAAAAGGGAAAATAATAAGACAGCCAAAACTTCAAGGTCATCTTCAACTATATAGTAAGTCAGCAGAAAGACACCTCTGGTCACATGAAGGACTCTTTCATTTCCCCCACCTAAATAGTACATAGATTTATGCTGTAACTGATTTTGTCAACACAGAGCCCTTAAATGACATTTCAAAGAATACTTCACAGCCTGAGGAAGTCGATCAATTGTGGAGTCCCCGTATTGTGTGAGGCAGATCTCTAATTCAACCTGTAGCACCATAAATAAAAATTAAAAGAGTTCTTAATGTTTTGTTGTATATACATGCCGTTGAAGAGCTTGTCTCTTCCAACTGGAGTATATATTTATTTGAGTTATTTCCAGACCTTTCCCTGAGTGTATGTATGTTTTCTAGGGCGGCTATTTGCTTGTAGAGTTATTTGCTCATGGTGTATATCCACTTTGAAATTACTGGAGTTTTCTCTTTCATAGTGGTTCTACTAAATTATACACCTGCCAGAAACATGGTAAGAGTACCCAGTATTCCCCTGGTGCAAGGAGATGAATATGAGGTCCCAGTAATCTATTACATTTCTCCACTTTGCTACCCTAAGCACATACACTTATTTTGTGTTAATTCATTTCCCCTTGGTTACTAGTTCAGCTTCTCTTCATGTTGAGCATATATTCACATTTATTGACTAATTCTTAGAATTGCCTGTTTATATTTTTTGCCCAGTTTTCAATGGCTTTATTAACTTATAAGAAGTCTGAAAAGTGTAATATGTGACAGATTATTTTTAGTTTGTTTCTTATCTTCTAAAATTGTTTGTGTCTTCATTAATTACAAGTATTTCAGAGCTTGGTGCAATCAACTGTATTGAACACTAGCTGTTCCATTTCTGTTTTGTTGTAAGTCTGCTTGCTTAGTGCTGTCTTAGTATAAGTCAGTCTTCCTTTTCAATGACTCTTCTTTCTAACTTGGCCTGATTTGAGTCTAGCTAAAACATGTCAGATATTATGTTTCTTCTGGTGGCCTCTAGGTGGGACTCAGAAAAATTTCTGCTGCACTGTGTACGACTTAAGTGAAGACTAGTGTCTTCTAGCCCAGAGGCCATAAATGAGCCTATGGCAAAGAGCCTCACAAGCTCTATAGGTTTACACTATGTTCGCACTGTCTAGTCCAGCATGAGAAAGACACAGAATATTTGTTACTCAAAAGTCTAACTCCGTACTCCCATATTGTGTGAATTCTCTCTCTCTCTCTCTCTCTCTCTCTCTCTCTCTCTCTCTCTCTCCCTCTCTCCCCCCCCCTCTCTCTCTCTCTTGGTTTTTTTGAGACAGGGTTTCTGTGTAGCTCTGGCTGTCCTGGAACTCACTCTGTAGACCAGGCTGGCCTCGAACTCAGAAATGCGCCTGCCTCTGCCTCCCAAATGCTGGGATTACAGGCATGTGCCACCACGCCCGCTGTGAATTCTTAAAATTCAAATGAATGAAGGGTTTAGAATGGTCTCTTAGAGTCGCTAGAAATGCATTCATTATCTAGGAGTCACAGAGTTACTAGTACATATATACATATATGTAGATATGTATATGTATAGGGAATCTTTACCTTAATAGAGGTATGAAAGAACATCTGTCTCTGTCTGTCTGTCTGTCTGTCTGTCTGTCTGTCTCTCTCTCTCTCTCTCTCTGACACCCACCCACACACACACACACACACACACACACACATACACAGCATTCACACATCTCCTATGCAGGTTCTCAAATCTTTTCTTTTACAGCTGGGGGTTTATGTTGTCAACATGATAGAAGAGGTGTTTGAGATCATTTTATAGCAATCTTAATACTGTGTTCCAGCTAACAGCAATCACTGATTCTGCTGATGGCAAACAGTGCTACATAGGGAGCCAATAGACACAGGCATGGCAAACTGGCACCTTGGTACCTTTTCTTTTTTTCACAATGACGCTGACAAATCTGCTCTGATGATTTAGTTTACTTTGAACTGTTCCTTTTGTAGAAAACACACAGCCACAAGTCTATGCCAATGGTCAGGTGGCCCAGTAGGATGGGGAAATGGGTATTTTACAATTTTTCCTTTTTCCTTTTCTGAACGGGAAACCTCCAAACTGAAAACATGAAACCTATGGTCTTGTTACACTTGAACTATGCCTGGAAACACTATGAGAATTTCAGAGTCAGATGTGGTACAGAAGCACAGCAGATATAGGACGAGCACTAACTCCAATTACAACAGGGCTGGCTTCATTGCAGGGCTCTGGGCTCCATCCATGTGACTGAAAGAACGAATCTAACTTCTCTATACTGTTTCCTCCTCAGTAAAAATAGGCCTTATTGCAGCCTGTCCACTAGCGTTGGCATAAGGACCACATATGTTACTAACACACAAAGGAGCCAGAGCAGCTCCTACAGATGAGCACTCAGTACAACTTTAAGCCTATTGCTATTACTAATACATGCTAACATCAACACTGTCACTAACACTAATACTGCCTAACTCCCATTTAGCAAATCTGAGTCTATTTAGACTCCAAAAGTTGCATGGTTCACTTGAGTTAGGAATTAGTCAGTGTGGACCTCAGGTGCACTAAGGGGTTCATTAACATTTTTTCAAGTGTGTCCACAACATAAGACAGATTGAAAATAATGGAACTGAAAAAAACCCAGAAAATCTAGAAAAAAAAATCCCTTCTCTCTGAAGAATGAGGCTGTTTTTGTGTTCTATCCCAGATGGTAAATAATTATATTTGTTTAGCTCAAATAAGGATTCAAGCTTTTATTGATCAACAAATCTGCCTACATTAGATCTGTGCCTCTGCTTGACACAACTAAGTTAGAATCACACAGATACATAATATTAAATAGTGCTGGAATCCCACTTTGTGTTCTGAGCACACTTAAAAGTTCTAGTTCTACAGTAGATCCAATATTCTAGTTAGTTCTTCTCACAAATATGCAAAATCAAACAAACAAAAGCAATAACCACTGTGAAAGTATGTATTCTGGGAGGAACATGTGGACCACAGATAATAAGCAAGCAGTCTCCCAACTTTTACATTTAATATCATTGTAATATTTGTCTTAAGTTGTGGTTTTACTGCTATAAACAGACACCATGACCAAGGCAAGTCTTAAAATGGACAATATTTAATTTGTGCTGGCTTACAGGTTCAGAGGTTCAATCCATTATCATCAAAGTGGGAGCATGGCAACATCTAGGCAGGCATGGTGCAGGCAGAGCTGAGGATTCTACATCTTCATCTGAAGGCTGCTGGTTGAAGACTGACTTCCACAAAGCTCGGATGAGGGTCTTAAAGTCCACACCCACAGTGACACACCTACTCCAACATCATACCTTCTAATAGTGCCACTCCCTGGGACAAGCATATACAAACCATCACAATATTTAATTGCAATAAAGAGAAGACACATTACCATAGAAAAGCACTAGCATATACAGTTTCCTATAATCATGTGCAGACAGTAGAGAAGAAAGGCCTGACAGGGCAATGGAAAGTTTCAGGGCGGTAGCTGTATATGAGGGAATTCTTGGCTACATCCAGGAAACTCACACATCCACCCTCACAATCAAGGAACACGCCAACCCAGCCAGCTGGTTTCTCTATATAGCGGTGAACTTTTGGGCAGGTGGTGAGGAGACTGTAATGATCACCCTTCTTCAAATACACAAGAAGGAATGCACCTTCAGATCCAATTTCATAGTTTCCCTTCTTTAACCAGTGATTGGTACAGACTCCTAGAGTCCATTGCTCATAGTCTTTCAAATCCAGCTCCCAGTAATGTTTTCCAGTGGTGAAGCTCTCTGCTCCCCAGGAAGCACGACAGGATCCAGCATTTTTATAGTAAAGTCTAGAGGTGACTCTTCTGACATCAAAGACTTGGCTTGGGTTGCAATTGAGTATGATTAAATTTTGAAAGAAAATTTTCACTGTGAAAAGAGACATTTCAGTTAAAACAAATATTTACATTTATCAGGTGTGTGAGAGAGAGATTCTTAGACATTTACTAGGTCTTAAATATAGAAAGTCTAAGACTAGTAGGGTAGCTATAGCCCAGATAAATCAAAATCAAGAAGTTCACCCAAGTAACAGAATGAGCACATAAAGAAAACTTTGTTGAAAATCTGTAGAAGCTGCAGAGGTGGAAGCCACAGCACAGAACAGCACAGCTCTGTCAGGGGCTTTAGGTTACACCGGGCAAACAAGCTGTGTGCAATGCAGTGAGAACCCTCTGAAGTCTGTACCCCTGAGTCTCCATGAAGAGTTATTCCTAAGTCCTAGGCCAGGATTGCTTTCATCTTATTGTGTTTTTTTAATCCCACCATGCAGATTTGTACCAAAGATAAACCTAAGGATGCATTAGAAGTTGTTCCCTAGTAGCAACTGTCTGCATTTAACTAAACCCTGGTTCTACTGATATTCTTTCCCTGTGATGTCACAATCCATATTTTGATCTCCCACTGTAATTTAGACTGCCCTGTGTCTTATCAACTTGTTTTATTTTTATTGCCTGTGATTTATGGCTTTGTCTGTTTGGGATTTTTTTTAAGGATCATTTCTGTAGTTTCTTTGAGATAGGATTTCTTGCTCTATACTCTTGACTGGCATGGAACTCACTATGTCAATCTATTCGGCCTCAAACTCTTGGGCAGTCTTCCTGATGCCATGGTTTTAATACTGGGGTTACAAGTGGGTGCCACTATATCTTGTGAAGTTTTAATCTTTGGAGTATAATACACTTTCAAAATTCAACCTATAGCTGAGCGTGGTTTCACATGTCATTAATTAAAGCATTTTGGAGCCAGAGCTGGGTGGATCTCTGTGAGTCCGAGCCCAACCTGGTTTACAGAGCTAGTCCCAGGATAGCCAGGGATACAAAGAGAAATAATGTCTCCAAACTAAAAATTGAATTGCTAAAATATGTAACAGAAAACATACAAATATTTTAATCACTCTGAATTCATCATTCTGTGTGTCTAAAGGAACAAATGATACTATATTTTTCAGCCTGAATCATGTACATCACTAAATTTGTATTCATTAATCTTCATTTGTAAAATGACTGTTTGGCCAAATATGATTACAATGTGGCTTAACTAGACATATCTTTTCAGGAAATTAAAATATTCATTGTACAAAGATTATCTCACTGTTGAAGGGGGCACCTCTGGTCATTATATCAGTGCTGCCACTCACCTTGGAAACAGCGGAACCTTGCAATCAGCCCAGGATTGGGATGGGCACTGAGTTTTGGTTTCATACCCTGTGTCATCAGGCTCAGCTGCACTAACTCACTCCTGCAAGGAGAAGACAGTGATCGGCCTGTGCTACAGATATCACCCCAGTGATGAGGAGAAATCTCCACTGGGAGCTAAGTATTCAAACCCTTGTCACACCTGACAACTGAAGTTCAAGATCAGGAACCCATGGTGTAAGGAGAGGACGGACTCCTGAGAGTGCTCAAGTGTCCTGTACACATGTGCACTCACATAGGTATTACGAACAAGTCAAATTAATAAAAGGAAACACTTACCTAAACAGTTTTCACACAGAACATTGTCTGATATTAAAGAAACCCCATGGTCAGGGGACAGGGTAGTTTCCTCTTAGATGCTCTTTCTCAAGCCCTTCCTGTTCCCAACCTCCTTCCTATGCTTCCAGCCCCTTTCTTCTACTACCAGGAAAGTACAGCCCATGGTCCTCAAAGATTAGGATTTGAAAATGACAAATTTTTCTCCACCCCATTACATACATTGCTTCACTCAGGGTGAAAGTAAAGACAGTGTCTGGTAATGCCAAACAGGCATCATATCCATGAACACAATCCCAAACCCATCATCCATAAACAACTAAGTATTTTCTATATAATGTGTATCTGTACATTGCTAAGAGAACTTGTTCAGCTTTGTACCATAGTTCAGGGTATTCTGGCTTACACTGAGGATTAAACTCACCTTCTGAACAAGTCATCCAAATCCTGCAAACAAAACAAAAGAAGCTTAGATATCTGAAGAAACAGCACACAATATTGCTCTCTCTCTCTCTCTCTCTCTCTCTCTCTCTCTCTCTCTCTCTCTGTCTCTGTCTGTCTGTCTGTCTCTCTCTCTAAATATATATATATATATATATATATATATAACTTTTTTTTAGATATTTATTTCTTCATTTTATGTATATGAGCACACTATTATTCCCTACAGACACCCCAGAAGAGGGCATCGGATCCCATTACAGATCGTTGAGAGCCACCATGTGGCTGCTGGGAATTGAACCCTTGGAAGAACAGTCAGTGCTCTTAACCAGTGAGCCATCTCTCCAGGCCATAAAGTTTTATATCTTTATATATAAAAAACTTTTATTATCTTTATAGAATTGTCAGTCATCACTACACTGATTCACGCTGCAAATGTATTTTCATGTACCAGGGTAATGCCATGAAGTGGATTAGCGCAATGGAATGAATTCTTAATGAAATCAGGCTGTGAGAATATATGAGAAGCAAATGGGTAGGAGTTATACACTGCTTTGTTACATGCAGCTGTCTGCAAAGAGGACTTTCTTTGATCTTGTATACAAAGCATAGGATACTTTCATTAATGGTACTTCAAAACTGAGGCCTAACTCCTACATGGTGCCTCTGTAACTCTAGAATTTTGGGTTTAGGTCTCAGGAATCCTGTGAGTACAAGGCTATTGTGCACCACAAAAGAAGACCATATATCAAATCCCCCACTTCCCAAAGAAATCTCAAAAACCCAGCTTTCAGACAGAACAAACTTATGGTAGACTCCTTTAAAACTGTACTAACATCCAAGTTAAGGTAAAATTGGGTGTTTGGTAACAAGAATCACTTAATTTGGGGTTTCCAAGAAGCAAGCTACAAACACAAAAAGATGAGATAGTCAATGGGGAATCTACTGACACAATGTCAACAAGCTTGCTCTTTTTAGGTTATTACAGAAATTATCTCTCCAGATTTTTCTTAAAACCTGATAATAAGTACAGGGGATATAGAAAGGGATCTCAGATGTAACAGTCATAGGTGTGGCCTCAGATAATAAAGCTGTTCCACCCACTCTTCCATGTTTACCTGCAGCAGCAACCCCTCATATGGCTTCTGGGACATGGCATTCAGCTCCTGAAACATTTCTACTAGTTGACTCCTCTTGTGGACCATCATGGCTTCACTTTTTCTCAGCCCCTCTAAAATTGTATTGCTTTGATTTTTCATATGCTCCATACATTGATTCTCTTCCTCATCGAGGGGCAGATGTAATTTGCTATACTCCATCCTGATCATTTCTTCCCGTAGGGTCACATAGTGCTGAAGGAAAAGGGACATTCTAGATCACATTTGGAGAGTAGTGGATCTTCTCCACTGAATTCTATGTTTAAATTCACCTACAGGATCCCATTAGGGTGCTGTACACACTGATTTACTATCTGCACCTTTCAGAAAATGTAAATTATTTGATTTTAGACATTTCTTCATTATTAATAGAAGAAGCAAACAAACCTATCCTTTTCTCTTAGCATTTTCTTCTATTAAATGAGATTCTGAGCTATCTGGGGAAAAAAAGGTTTTGACTGATAATATGTTCACTCAAAAATGCAACTTTAGGCTGGGCGGTGGTAGCACACGCCTTTAAGCCCCACTTGGGAGGAAGAGGCAGGCAGATTTCTGAGTTTGAGGCCAGCATGGTCTACAGAGTAAGTTCCAGGACTGCCAGGGCTACACAGAGAATCCCTGTCTCAGAAAAACAAAAAACAAAAAGAATGGAAAAGAAAAAAATGCAACTTTGCACATACATAGCAACCAAAATTCCAAGTGGAGTCATAGAGTCTGATGTACTCTGCTAAACACTCTGAAATCACCCATTATTATCAACCTTTTCTGCCACACAGCCCGGCCTTTCTCTCTGTGTTCAAAACTGGATGTTGCCTTTAAGTATTTAAGGTTAACATAAAAGCAATTCCTAGCATCACGTCCCATGTATGATCTTCAAATTGTGAGTGACCAAGTTTGCAAGATATCTGCCTCTGGTTGACTTTACACATCAGGTCATACCCACCGACCACTGAGCGATTGTTCTCCTCTCTGCCTATAGATAGTTCTCCTGTTTTTGGAACTTCTCCCATAAAGATGCCATTTGCTTTTCAAGTTTCAGCTGGAATAAATAAACAACCAAATAAATACGTAAATAAATATATATCATCCTTAGATAAATAATGTTACCCGACAGACAAACTCAACTGGACACAGGTACTTTAGAGTGTGTAGAAGAAGGATCTCAGAGCTGTTTCTTTTTATTTTTAGTAACTATGGAACTTTAGGTTTCAAACCATAGAATTACACAACCACCCTGTGATCAATGTGATGGATTGTAATTGACAACTGTCGGGATAATTAGCATCTGATTGGGATCCCCACATGCTTCTAACCAGCTCATTCCAATGCACTTTTAGGATTTTAGTCACATGTCACGAGCACTTTTTTTTTTCTTTTGGTTTTTTGAGACAAGGTTTCTCTGTGTAGCCCTGGCTGTCCTGGAACTCACTCTGTATACCAGGCTAGCCTCGAACCTAGAAATCTGCCTGCCTCTGCCTCCCAAGTGCTGGGATTAAAGGTGTGCGCCACCACGCCCAGCTACGAGAACTTTTTAAAGGTGTAAATTTACAATGATTATACTTTTCAGTGGCATGAATCTAATGAATCATGAAACTAGAAATGATATTTATACTTATGCACCTCTCAAGGAATGTTTACATTTTACAGTCATTCCTCACTCCCTCTTTAAAAAGTGCCAAGATTTGGGGTACAGTGGGTTCCTTACAACCAAGACAAGCATCTCCCAGTGATGTACTAAGCTTCTGTCTCTCAAGCTCTCATCCTTTTTTTCCCCAGAAGCATCACTTACCATTTGCATACAAATATGCACTCCAGTAGTGCAGTGTGTGTGACCTCTGTGATCCTGGGAGTCAGAACACAATTGGCAGGGGAGGGTGCTGCTGTTCTCACTACAGAATTTGTCTTTCTCTCCTTGTGGGTCTTGCACTTGTGCTCCTCAGAACTCAAATACTTCATGAGCCTGTTTTTTCTCACAGTGGATACCAGATTCCTCATAGCGATGTTCCTTATGAGCTCATAATAGTTTGGTTGCCTACATATAGGGCAGAAGTCAGGGACTCTGAAGTCTTCTGAAGAAAAGATGAGACAGGGGTTGCAGAAGATATGGCCACACCCTAAGTGAACTGGTTCAAAAAAGATGTCCTGGCAAATGAGGCAGGAGAGTGTTTTTTTGGGGGGGTTTGCAAAATGTCTGACTCCATTTTTCTGAGGGGAAAAAAGGCAGAATTTTATTATTGGAGCAGAGAGGAGCAAGAGACTAGACAAAATATGATTCAACTTGTGATTAAATTCTAATTATGGCAATATAGACTTCTTCTTCTTCTCCTCCTTCTTCTTTCTAATGCCAGAACTTTTCCTGACAGACATACTGCCTGATGTGATGTCATTCTAGATCTACCATCTACATTCCTCCTGGAGACTTCAGCCCACATTGGTATGTTTTTAAAGGCCAGAGACATTCCTCTTCAATGTTATAGAGAAAAAACCCTGGGCAGTGGTGACACACGCCTTTAATCTCAGAGATTGTGAGGCAGAGGCTGGCGGATTTCTGAGTTCAAGGCCAGCCTGGTCTACAAAGTGAGTTTCCAGGACAGCCAGGGCTACACAGAGAAACCCTGTCTCGAAAAAAAGAAAAACAAAAACAAAAACAAAAAAGGAAAGGAAAGGAAAGGAAAGGAAAGGAAAGGAAAGGAAAGGAAAGGAAAAAAGGAAAGGAAAAAGGAAAGGAAAGGAAAGGAAAGGAAAGGAAAAAGGAAAGGAAAGGAAAGGAAAGGAAAGGAAAAAGGAAAGGAAAAAGGAAAGGAAAGGAAAGGAAAGGAAAGGAAAGGAAAGGAAAAAGGAAAGGAAAGGAAAGGAAAAAGGAAAGGAAAAAGGAAAGGAAAAAGGAAAGGAAAAAGGAAAGGAAAAAGGAAAGGAAAAAGGAAAGGAAAGGAAAGGAAAAAGGAAAGGAAAAAGGAAAGGAAAAAGGAAAGGAAAGGAAAGGAAAAAGGAAAGGAAAAAGAAAAGGAAAGGAAAGGAAAAAGGAAAGGAAAGGAAAGGAAAGGAAAGGAAAGGAAAGGAAAAAGGAAAGGAAAGGAAAGGAAAGGAAAGGAAAAAGGAAAGGAAAGGAAAGGAAAGGAAAGGAAAAAGGAAAGGAAAGGAAAGGAAAGGAAAGGAAAAAGGAAAGGAAAGGAAAGGAAAAAAGGAAAGGGGAAAGGAAAAAGGAAAGGAAAGGAAAGGAAAGGAAAGGAAAGGAAAAAGGAAAGGAAAGGAAAGGAAAGGAAAGAAAGGAAAGGAAAAAGGAAAGGAAAGGAAAGGAAAAAGGAAAGGAAAGGAAAGGAAAAAGGAAAGGAAAGGAAAGGAAAGGAAAGGAAAGGAAAGGAAAGGAAAGGAAAGGAAAGGAAAAAGGAAAGGAAAGGAAAGGAAAGGAAAGGAAAGGAAAGGAAAGGAAAGGAAAGGAAAGGAAAGGAAAGGAAAGGAAAGGAAAGGAAAGGAAAGGAAAGGAAAGGAAAGGAAAGGAAAGGAAAGGAAAGAAGAAGAAACCTGGTTTGCCCAAGAACTGTGCTTAGAGTCTCTAAAGACCACGCCCACTTCCTCCCATGGTAGCTTTTACTAATGCTTCCTATGGGTGAGCTTCTCTAAGTGGGATTATCTAAAAGGATGAAAGCTTGAACCAACACCTGGGCCAATCTCCACCAGCAAATCTCTCCCAAGGAATTTCCCGAATCACTGTTTAGCTGGGTGTGGTAGCTCACACCTTTACCCAGAGTTCAAGGAATTTGAATGCTGAAGAAGGAGAATTTTCAGTTCAAGTCCTGCCTAAAATAAGCAGTGAGCAATTTTCTAAAGAAAAAAATTGTAATTTTCCAAGACTGCTTTACTGTAACTACATATTGTGCAATGTGCCTTTACTTTGGTTTTCGTAGCTTAACAGATGTTGGTGCTATTAATCTCTCATTCTAGCAAATATCAACATGAATATCTTTTGTTCTTTGGAGTATGTTTTACAATGTCTTTTGCTCATATTGATCTCAACTGCTACTTCTTCCAAGTCTACCTCCTTTACTGACTCGACTTTCTGTTCTAAAAGGGGGAAATGCAGGAACCTCCCTCTATTTACTTTAGACTGTGTATCGTGACATTAGACTTCAAGGATGCCTAGCTCCCCATCTGTTGAGTTCACATTAACAAGACAGTTGTGTGTTCATGTTGTAGATGTGACATAACTAGGAACCTTCCACATCTCAGTCAGGTTTTTGCTTGCTTTGCACCTGGATGATTTATTTTTCTTAATATATTCTTCGTTAAAATAAAGTTCCATAGTTTTCCCACTCTCTTCCCTTTTTACAGGTCCTTCATTGAGGCTGCTCCCAGAGCTTTGGCTGGTAGCCAGATTTTTGAAGCTCAGAATGTCAGGGATTGGGTAGTTTTTTCCACCCAGTCAAGAGGGGAAAAATCCTCACAAGAAAAATTAAAGTGTCTTGAGTTATACTTAATTCCAGATGTAGTCAAATTACAACCAAGAACAGCCCTCACAAGGGCTGACCACTTTGTATTGGGTGATGAGTTAGAAGCTTATCCTGGACACAGGCTAATTCTTTGTCTAGGTCACCTCAGCAGCCAAAAAATCAGAGAAGCAGACTGCCTGCACTCACTCACTCCTTTCCTTCATTCCTGTGTGCCCAGTCTACTGGGTGGATGCTCACAGCATGGGTCTTCCTCATGTTCTCTGAAAGGCCCTCATAGACATGCTCAGGGGAACAGCCTGTTGATTACCTAGGCACTTCTTTTTTTTTATCATTTAAAATTTTTCTCATGAAGTGGGTTTAACATTCACAGCTGTGCATTGTTGGGTTAGATGCACTGCAGACAACAAATTCCTTTTTTTTTTGTTTTTTGAGACAGGGTTTCTCTGTGTAGCCCTGGCTATCCTGGAACTCACTCTGTAGACCAGGCTGGCCTTGAACTCAGAAATCCGCCTGCCTCTGCCTCCCAAGTGCTGGGATTAAAGGCCTGTGCCACCACTGCCCAGCCAAACAGCAAATTCCTTTTATAGACACAATCCATAATATCTCTGATTCTAGAGACCCTTGATTAATACAGAAGTTGGTACTGGGGACTAGGGTATTATTATGATAGGATTTTCAATTTTTTTATTTGGAAGAATATTGATTTGGTGACTTTGGATGTGGAAAGCAGTGAAGTGCTTTAAGTTGGGCTTAGTGAACCATTCTAGTAGGAATATGGAAGACATTGGTGCTGAGGGTGATTTCAACTCTGGGAGAAGGATGTCAGTATGATGCCTAGAGGCTGCTCTTGTGATATTTAGTGAATAAAAGTGGCTGCATTTTGCCCCAGTCTTAAAAATCTGCCTGAGGGTAGGTTGAAGAGATTCAGATTAATTGCATTGATAAAGGAAGTCTCAAAAATATCCAGCATAGATTTTGTTCCCTGGTTAAGTTTCATGAAGAATGTTTTGAACAATCATAGCAAGCTTAGAACGGAAAAATATAAAATGCATTATTCAAGTATTAAAGGGTCACCAGCTGGTCAGTGGTGGTGCATGCCTTTAATCCCAGCACTTGGGAGGCAGAGGTAGGTGCATTTCTGAGTTAGAGGCCAGCCTGGTTTACAGAGTGAATTCCAGGATAACCAGGGCTACACAGAGAAACCTGTCTCAAAGGAAAAAGGGGGTGGCGTGGTGAAATGGAGCTTGATCATGAGTTCGAGGATATTACATTGAATTAAGGGAGTGGTGATCTTAATCAGGGGCAAGATCCCTTCCTGATAAGTTTAGATCCAGGCATAGTGATATGTGGAGAGCCTTATTTGGGTACCATGCTGCCTGACAGGAACTTGACATTGACCAAGGGCAAGGGCTGGAGCAGGAATCTGACATTGAGGCATAATAGGGAAGTAGATTAAGGCAGGAATTCTTATCTTTTGTTGTTGTTGTTGTTGTTGTTTTTCCCGAAACAGGGTTTCTCTGTGTAGTCCTGGCAGTCCTGGAACTCACTCTGTAGACCAGGCTGGCCTCGAACTCAGAAATCTGCCCGTCTCTGCCTCCCGAATGCTGGGATCAAAGGCATGTGCCACCAGCAATGGCTAAGGAATTCTTACCTTAGGGTGAAACAAGAGGAACAAGCTTCAGGCAAGATCCTTGGTTTGGCTAGGGAAGTAGGATCAGGTATTTTGGTCACCCTCACAAACCCTGGACAATTTCCTGTTTACTGTCTTGTTTGTTCCCCTTTGTACTACTATTGACCTTGATTCCTGCAGGTAATTAAACTGTTATATAAGGGGTTAAAATTATTAAACCCGCCCTTCAGTCTCAGAATGGACTGGGGTCATACTGCAGTTTTGTCTAATTGTCTCTTTCTTTTCAATACTCACTCCTGCGCTGGAAAACCTGTTGACTGACTGAGCTGGCTTGGTCAGTGATACACGCCTTTAATCCCCACAGTAAGGTGACAGAGCCACGCAGATTTCAGAGATCAATCTACAGAGCAAGTTCCAGTACAGACAAGTTTAGGCAGTGAAGGAGGTAGAAAGGAGAAAGCTAGAGATAATGAAATAGAACACGGGGGCAATGCTCCATCTCCTGCAAGCAGTAGCACTCGGCAGCTTCTGCCACTTAGACCTGGCTTTAGAGTCAGAAATAGAAGGGACTACTGGGATAATAGAAGTTGGTTAGCCGGAGTTAATTAGTGGTAATTGCCTGGCATTGGTGGCACATGCCTTTAATCCCAGCACTTGAGAAGCAGAGGCAGGCAGATTTCTGAGTTTGAGGCCAGCCTGGTCTTCAGAGTGAGCTCCAGGACAGCCAGGACTATACAGAGAAACCCTGTCTCAAAAAAAAAAAAAAAAAAAACACCAAAAAACAAAAACAAAAAATTAGTGGTAATTAAGAAAAGACCAGCATGGGTGTGGCGGTGGTGGCACATGCCTTTAATCCTGGCACTTGGGAAGCTGACGCAGGCAGATTTCTGAGTTCGAGGCCAACCTGCTCTACAAAGTGAGTTCCATGAAAGCCAGGGCTATATAGCGAAACCCTGTCTCAAAAACAAAACAAAACAAAACAAAACAACAACAACAACAAAAAAAACAAAAAATTAACCCCCCAAAGAAGTTGAGGCTGGGCACCAGGAAGTGAACCTATGAGAGGCTATTGGTGAAGCCTAATTGCAGTGGAAGACGCATCCTATTGGAGATGCCAGTACCATGGGATGACCCCACCAAGAACAGCAGCAGCAATGGAGTGCAGTGGAGTTAACCAGAGGCGAGAGTGCTACAAAGGACAGAGCTGGAGATGGGACTCAAGACCTTTAGGGGAGCCCTGAAGATCATGTGTAGATCTCAGACATTGGAACAAGAAGCTATGAAGGTTGTTTGGATACACCAAGATGTATCTGAGATGTCAGAACCTTGAGGTTCCTGCCAAGGAAAGTTGTTAACACAGACTAGAACAAGCTCAAGAGAATGAAGTTTGTTGCTGCTGAATACCAGAGCTGCCAAGAGCAGACAACAAGGATGAAAGGAATTGGAGATGTGAAGAGTGCTTTGACATCAGACATGGAGATGTGAAGTTTGGATGGTGCCCAGCTGGTTTTCTGTCTTGCTTTGGCCCAGTATTTTTAACTTTATGCGGGATTATAGTTAAGAGACTGCACAAATCTCAGAAGAGTCTTTGAACTTTTTAACATTGTCAAGATTGTTATAGACTGGAGACTTTTGATGTTGGGTTAAATGTATTTTGCATTATGCTATGGCTTGGTATGGTCCCTATAGACTCATGTGTTTGCACAAGCCTATGTGAAGGTTTGAATGTGCCTAACCCAGGGGGTCGCACTATTGAGATCTGCTGTCTTGATGGAATAGATGTGGCCTTGTTGGAGGAAGTGTGTCCCTGTGGGGTGGGCTTTGAGACCCTCCTCCTAGCCTTGTTGGAGCCAGTCTGCTCTTGGCTTCCTTTGGACGAAGATGTAGAACCCTCAGCTCCTCCAGTGACAAGTCTGCCTGGATGCTACTCTGCTTGATAATGGACTGAACCTTTAACCTGCAAGCCAGCCCCAATTATATGTTGTACCTATAAGAGATGTCTTAGTCATGGTGTCTCTTCACAGCAATTGCAACCCTAACTAAGACACTAAGCATATGGCTTTTTGATTTGGTTTTTTGTTTTGCTTTTTGTTTTTGTATTTTTGTGTATGTGTGTTTTGAGACAGGGTTTCTCTGTGTAGCCCTGGCTGTCCTGGAACTCACTCTGTAGACCAGGCTGGCCTCGAACTCAGAAATCTGCCTGCCTCTGCCTCTTAAGTACTGGGATTAAAGGTGTGTGCTACCACGCCTGGCTTTGTTTTTTGTTTTTTGTTTTTTGTTTTTTTTAAGATAGGGTCTCACCTTGTAGCCTTGACTGGGCTGGAACTCACCTAGTATATAGATGTGGCAGTCCTCAACCTCATAGAAATAAGCCTCCCTTTGCCTCTTTGGTGCTGGGATTATAGCTGTGTGCCTTCACACCCAGCTTAATTATATCTTTTTGAAGGACACACTGTGTGACATCTACTGCATTGATTCTGGTCTTATTAATGAAGTATATGAGTAATGTCCCCAAGATAAAACCATTGTTAGTTATGTTTTCTGTTACTAACACCAAACACGCCCCCAAAATGTCATGAGGCTGGAGCTGGAGTCCCAAAAGTGAGCACTCTTAAAGCTAGGTCCAGTGCACCACGGGGATTATTGTCAGGCTTAAAAGAAAGTCCAGTCCTGTGGTTGTCAGAACTAGGGAGATGAGGGAACAAAAGATTACTAAGTGACTGAAGCCCAGAAAGTCCTATTTAAGATTGGTCTTAAAGCAGGGTCCTCTTTTTGTCCCAGTAGGTCACCCCACATCCATATATGGGTACTACCCTGGACTCACTGGATTTGAATATGTAGGGCCTCCTTTTTGGGGACTCCTACTCAAATCTCGGGATGGCACTCCCCAAGAAACTTGAGAGACCAGCTCGATGCAAATGCATGAGGCAGTTTAGTATCGAAGCTCCGGGACGACTCGTATCTCACACAGGAGACAGAGGAGTCGACCCTGAGGCTCAGAAGTTAGGAGTTTATATAGGAAAAGTTAGGGGGTTTGGCGCGGTTACACATAATTGGCTGATTTAAACATTAACAGGGAGAATTGGCGCACAGTTACATCAGCAAGCAGTATGTGCAGATTGGCATTTCAGCAATGTGGGAAGACGGCTTATTTTGGTTAGGAAAAGGTCGGGTTAACCTCAAACTGCATTGAAGGGGGAGACTGGAGACCAGGGGGCCCAGTTCAGATAGCCCATGACTCAGTGGAGAGTGGAGATTGTCTAGGCATGTCCCTTATCCTTCATGGCTAGTTAGTCTCAGAATAATTCATCAGCCTTATTTCAGGCCTGCCAGGGCATGCCCAGGCCTATCCTGCTCTGCTGCCTCTATTGTGGGCTCTGAAAAATTTAAAACTCCTTTCATTTCCCCTCTTCTTCTAGTAACTAATTCTAATCTTAGAATTTATATAGTAGTATCTTCATATAGGAAATGGTGATCATATTTATTTTCTATTTTTTATAACTATAGGTTGATATTGGTGTTGGAGAACCATAAGTTGTACTGCATTTACCCCATCCCTAACAAAAGCAAGTCCTTTATTCATCAAACTAGGACCAAGGACCAGAACTAAGCATATAATAAGAATTGGCCCAGCAAGGGCAGAAAATAAAATGGTCACTCGTGGGGACTTGTAGATAATCTTCTCCTGAGTAGGCCCACGGGACATCGATGTCTCATCCACTAGAGCACCTTGAGCCTAGAGAACAAAAGCTGGGAAAGCAGCACATATAGAGGCAGTTTCTACCAGTAGAGGGGGCCAGCCATAGAGCAATTTATAGGTGTCAGTCGAAAACCGTCCAGGGGTGTTCCCAACCCTGAAGAGCACAGGTAGGAGATCTATCCAAGTATTAACTCCAGTCTCTGTGGTCAATTTGGTGAGGGTCTCTTTCATCAGGGTTCCAGCAACTGTTCATGAAGCCTTCTTTCACAGATCCAGTAACCTGTCTGGAAGCAGTGAGGAGTCTCTGACATGCCTGGAGCATTAAGGCAAACAGTTTGAGCCAAATCTCATGTCCTGATACACCTCCTGGGATGACTCAGTGGGTGACAAAGAAATTTGGGTACTATTCAAAAACAAAGGGGAGAGGCACCACCCAGGTCAAGCCAGTCTCCAAGGTCAATTTAGTTAAGGTCTCTCATAGGGTTTTGTTTATTTTCTCTAGCTGTCTTGAACTCTGGGGACAGTATATTCAATAATGTTTCCAATTAGTCCCCGATATCTCTGTCAATTTCTGACTTACCTTAGGAACAACAACAACAACAACAAAAAAAAAAAAAAAAAAAAAAAAAACCATTGTCTAATCCAATTACCTTGGGCACTCTGAAACTCAGGAAAATTTCTTCTAACCCTGGCAGCTGTTTTCTGCTTGCTGGGGGAAGTCTCAAGCCATCTAGATTAAGTATCTATGAATGGTAAAAGATATTTATAACCATATTTTTCTGCCTTAGCTTTATAAAACCTCTATATACTCTAGGCTGTTTTTTCCTAGGTCTTTTGCCCTGTTTATTCTTTGCGGCATAAGGATTTACTTGCTGGACCTTACACTGTTCTATTAATCCCTTAAATGAGTTCATCTGTGCATTTGGCCTAGTGAGTCCTTGGCTTACTTTCTGGGAAGTATGATTCTCTCTTCTTGTGTCACCTTCTCTTGGTAATAGTTGTTAGGGTGGCAAGCAATCTCAGTCCTTTTTTCTTCAGCATATTTTAAGTAAGGCTATCTTTCAATTTTGTCCCATTTTTTAGTGGGTGTCTCTTACAGACCCACAACCAATATGGGTTCCCATATATCTATTTTTGGAGCCATTTGCTCTGCCTGGCTATTGCCCACTGAGTCTTTTCCCTTTGACGTCCTGGGCAGTGGGTAATACTCATGGTTGCTGGCTTCATTAGGGCATCTAAGAGGTCCAAGATTTCCTGTTGGTTTCCTCTGATGTGAGCAGTCCTCTTGGCATATACACCTGTGGACGTGGGCTGTGGCAAAGGCATACCTGTTATCCATGTGGATGTTGATTTTCTTGCTGTCTCCAAGTTCCAAGGTCTTGATATGGGCTATTAGCTCCACTTTCTGCGTTGATATGCCAGGGGGTAAAGATTCTTCTACCCAGATGCCATTTGTGCAGTCCATCATAGCAGCACCTGCTTGTCTCTGTCCTTCATGGAGAAAAATTGCTCCTGTCTGTGGCGACTTTCAGCAGGGGTCAGTCTCTCTTTTTGGGCCAGTTACTGCAGTCCTTTGGACAGGAAGTATACCTGCCCCCTGCCATTTTGGAGAGAATGTCTTGCTCTAATAGAGAGGGTAGGAACAGCCTGGGGTGACCTTAAATGAATGGGTTACCCATCCAATCCCTAGGTCCATTGTTCTTCAGGTAGTCCATGAACTACTTTGGTGCCAGTGGCTTCTTGGACCCAAGATCTTTTCTTGAAAACAGGGCCATTGGGTTGGAAGATCGAGTGTTAAGCCCCTGTGTCCATCAGAACTGAGTGGGTTTTTCTTTCTCTCTCATAGTTATCTTGGGTTGGGGGAGGTGCCCTGAACCCACATCTCCCTTGGTCATTGTCTTCACCGGGGGCTAACATTTTTTCCATTTGGAGCATTTTTCTCAAGACTTGAGAATTCTTTTTTTTTTTTTTTTTTTTTTTTTTTTTTTTTTTAGATTTTGTATCTGGTAAGGATCTGATTTTTTTTATTGGATATATTCTATATTTACAATTCATTTCCCTTTTTCTGGTTCCCCACCCCAAAGGTCCCACATGCCCTTTTCCTTCCCCCTGCTCCCTCATCTACCCCCTCCCACCTCACTGTTCTTGTACTCCCCCACAATGATGCTTTGGTCCATTCTAGCACCAGTGTAAGACTTGGGAATTCTTGCTCCCAGCTTCTATTTGTTAGAGCACCTCCTGGCTCAGTGACCTCACTCCTTATAGTATGTACATTGATCCTTTTTTGTCTTTTAGCCAGGATTTTCTGTAGCTTTCTTCTCTGTCATTTTTTCTTTTCTATTTTTTTCTTCCTCTATCTCCCTGTCTCATTAGACTGCACTAAATTCTTCTATAGACTTTCCTATCAATCTGCACTGAATCCTTTTACAGACCTTCTTAATAACCTGTATTGAATCTTTCTATATATTTTTTCAGCAAACTATATTAAATCCCCCTAACCTGAGGTCATAGGGTGTATAGTAAAATGCTTCTATGAGCTGCTCTAGAAAAGCTGCCGGTGACTCATCTGGTCCCTGCTTAACTTTATATACCTTGGTCAAATTTGTGGGCTGCCATGCCCTCAAGACCTGCCAATGGAGTCTGGTGTTGGTCCTTCAGGTGCTTCTTACCTTTTGTCTGAGGGGGTATTATTTTCTGGCTTCCTGTAAAACAATCTTAAAGAGATTAATCAGTCTCTCCCTAGTAGGGGCGTGGGGCACTCTGGGATGACCAAAAATGAATCACTAGGTTTTACTCTAGGTTCATCATCTGAGAAGTGGTCCATGGGTAGGATTTTTGTCCCGTGGCCCTAACCACCAGTGTCTTTTTATTTTTTATCTTATCTAAAGGGATCTTAAGCACCGAGTATTCTGCCCCTGTATCAAGAAAAAAAGACTTATGGGGGTCCCTTCCACTTGCAATGTTAACCTAGGCTCAGGGAGGTGAGCCGAGCCCCATGCCCTCCAATCTTTATCATCTTCTAGGGACAGCACTTTTGTCTCTTGTTCTTCTTGGGGCATTCATGGGCCCCAGTGCCCTTTGGCTTTACAGTGTGTGCATTGATCTCTCTCTCTCCAAGTGTGGTCTATCTCTTTTGGGTCTCCTGCTTCCTATCTCTCCTATCTTCGTCCTCTGTCTTTTCTCTCTATCTCTGTCATTAAGGATTGCTCCCCAGCGCCTTGCTTTTCTAACTTCCTCAATCCCTCTGCAACATGCACAGACCTTCTATCTATATACCCATTACTTTTACTTCTAAAAACCATGCATACTTTAGCTAACAATCTTTCTAGCATCTTTTCCCTAACTCTGCCGCTCCCTGCCCTTTTTGCCTTCTCTAGCTTCCCGCTCTTCTTACCTTATTTTTCTTCTTCTCTCTCACCATATCCCTTAGTCCTGCAATCCTCAATCCGATGCAATTTCTTTCTGATGTTGGGGCTGACTGCCCAATGAAAGCCATCATAACAGAGGCTCGCTGCCCCTCAGACGTAGGGTCAAAATGAGTATACCTTCTGTATGCCTCCATGAGTCTTTCCAGAAAGATTGAAGGGGGTTCAGTCACCCCTTGCATGACCTCTCTTATCTTTAGCCAAATGATAGACACTGCTGAACACCTGAACAGTTTATACTTTAAAATGTTAGAGCATCGGTCTTTAGCCTTCTGGCACAAGAACACCTGACAGATTTAAAGAATCAGGAATTATTAAGCCATATAATAATTTACGGACACATTAAGTTTGTCTGTAGATGAAGATGGGCAATCTCTTCCTCATAACAGAAGCAACTTTATACATGCTGTTTCTCCAAGAAAGGGAAGCTGTCAGGAGCAGACTAGTCTCTATAACAGAAAAAAATAACACTAAACATCATATTCCATGGACTTCTGACAATTTTTAAACATCCAACTTTCTATGTAAATTATGTGGATTGTGACTGTTATCTGTTAAACTATCTTCAGCTATTTCTGATTAAAACATAGAAAACACCCTAATAATAAACTCAGAGCCTTATATTTTATTTGGCCCCAAACTCATAGGCTTAAACATCTTAGATCTATAACAATAACAGCAAAGAACGACTGGGTGTAAATCCTGTACTTTTACATATTTTTGTATTTATACCAATGAAAACTTTGATTTTGTATCAAAATAAAATGTCTATCACATAAGAATTTATGCCTTGAACATAATAACAATTTCTGTAATATAAACAAAGTCTCAAAACAAGACTTTAATATCACCGAGACAGATTTTTTGCTTAATGTTTTAAAATCTAGTCTTTTGGACGTCTCTCTTATTTGACATCTTTATCAGAGAAACAATATAACCATAAAGCTTAATATCATATCATAATAATTTAAACAGTTTAATATAAATGAAATAAACCATCTGTACCAACTTAAATTCAGAATTGCCATATCCACCACCTTGAGTGTCTTATTAAGACTTTATTTTCTCCATCAGAGGGCCTTCAAAGTATCTTGTCTCTTCTTTGTTTTAACTTGGTGGAGAACGACCTTGCAGCTGCAGTTGGGAGTTTTTCTTTAGAAGAAGAAACTATAAAGAAAAGGGGGTGGGCGTGCAACCAGGAGCCCAGGCAAACAGTTTAACCTTGGAGTTCTCAGGCTGAGAGCAGAGAAAAGGGAAACAAAAAAAGAACAAGCTCTGTGTCTAAAAATATTGAGTTGGGGTCTAAGAGAGTTGCTTTTCAGTCAGTCTAAATCTGAGAACACAGAACAAGATACAAAATAACACCATCTAGACAGCCTGAAGCTGCCACCATCAGGCCTCTAGATTTAAGAACATAGAACAAGGAAAATCAACACAGAATTTGCCCCTAGAGCGCCAGACATCAGGTGCCCTTGCAGTAACCAAACCAGATTTCAGCAAAACTCGGCTCCCGACTTTATTGCTGTTTACAGATGGAGAAGATGCTTACTCAGCCCTCCTCCAGACCCCTGCGGTCTAGCAAGGTTGCCAGTCAAACCTACCACACCAGACAGGCTCTCTGAGCCCCCGACACAAGTAAAACTAAAATTTTCAGACCGGCTTACAGCAAAGAACAAAAAACACAAGAACAGAACAAAAACAACAGACACTAACACATCCAAGCACACTCGTCCGTGTCTGGACTTGAACCAAACAGCTGAACGTGACCTCTGACAGAGTGGAATTCCACGTCCACTCCCACCTGGGTAAAAGGAGCACTCCATCTCCTTTGTTCAGAAAAACCACAGACTGTCCTTATCCTGACTGTCCACAGCCAGGATTTCCAAGCCGCCCACAGCCAGGTTCTCCTGGCTCCCCACCTGTGGAATGTCCTCCACAGGCCGCGGCCTTGTGGGACCCAAGGGTGTCATCTCTTCCACGGCCAGAGGGTCCTCACGGACCGCAGAGGCAGCCGCACAGAGTGGGATTCCATGTCCACTCCCTCTGTGGCCACTGAACAAGACACACATACATACATATCATACACATATATACACAGACAGCAGCACCACACTCACACCAATGTACCTCCAAGGGGTCTTCGGAGTTCCTGGGGGCTATGTAGTTTCCCGGCCAATGCACAAAAAATGTAGGGCCTCCTTTTTGGGACCCCCTATTCAAATCTTGGGATGGCGCTCTCCAAGAAATTCGAGAGACCAGCTTGAGGCAGTTTAATATCAGAGCTCCAGGACAACTCGTATCTCATGCAGGAGACAGAGGAGTCGACCCTGAGGCTCAGAAGTTAGGGGTTTATATAGGAAAAGTTAGGGTGTTTGGCATGGTTACACATAATTGGCTGATTTAAACATTAACAGGGAGAATTGGCGCACAGTTACATCAGCAAGCAGTACATGCAGATTGGCATTTCAGCAATGTGGGAAGACAGCTTATTTTGGTTAGCAAAAGATCAGGTTAACCTCAAACTGCATCGAGGGGGGAGACTGGAGACAAGGGGGCCCAGTCCAGATAGGCCATGACTCAGTGGAGAGTGGAGATTGTCTAGGCATGTCCCTTATACTTCATGGCCAGTTTTTTCTCAGAATAATTCAACAGCCTTATTTCAGGCATGCCCGGGCATGCCCAGGCCTATCCTGCTCTGCTGCCTCTATTGTGGGCTCTGAAAAATTTAAAACTCCTTTCAAATACATAAATAATTTAGGAAGGGATGACAAGAATTTGGGAGGGAGGCTGGAGGGGATGTGATCTTGGGGCCTCCTAAGAAATGAGCAAGGAAAAGTTGGGGGAAGGAAAGAGGGACATGGAAGAGATAGAGATTCCACAAGACCAACAGTGTCAACTAACTTTGAGCCTTAGGGGGTTCCCAGAGGCTGAACCACCAACAGAAGAAGATACATGGGCTCTACCAAGCCCCCACCCCACCCCCTGCCCATATATATTGTAGATGTTCAGCTTGGTCTTAATGTGGGTCCCCAAACATGTAGAGCAGGGTTTGTCCTTGAATCTGTTACCTTAACTGAGGATCTGTTCCCCTAACTGGGCTGGCTTGTCTGCTTCAGTGGGAGAGGATGTTCCTAGCCCTGTAGTGACTTGATGTGCCAGGGCAGGGGATAGCCAATGGAAGGCCTCCACTTCTCAGAGGAAAAGCTGAAGGGGGATGGAAGGAGGGAAAGTGTGAGGGAGAGTATAAGGAGGAGGAAGTGATTTGGATGTAAAGTGAAGAAACTATTTTAAAAGAAAAGAAAGAAAACAAGTCTTTCATAAACAAAGCTAGGTACAAACCCACTGAGAGTACATATGTGGACCATTCTGAAGACTTCTTCAAGATTTGAGAACCTCAGTAGAATTGTCATGCTTGCAGGGCAGTGGTGGTGCACACCTGTAATTCCCAGCACTCTGGGAAGCAGAGGCAGGTGGATTTCCGAGTTTCAGGCCAACCTGGTCTACAAAGTGAGTTCCAGGACAGCCAGGGCTACACAGAGAAACCCTGTCTCATAAAAAAAATCCAAAAAAAAAAAAAGAAATGTTAGGTTTACACATCTCCGAACTGTAACATGAAGTGCTTTATGTTTCCTTCCTGGCAAGTGTTTCTGGCTCTACTGCTTTCAAATGTTCTAACAAAATATAGTTTATTAGTTTGTTTCTTCCCCTTGAGACAATTCTTAAAATTGCATTCTCTGAAAATCATACATTATCTACATTCCAAATTCTGCCCCTCCTCCCAGTCCCCTACACAAAGCCCCACCCCATCCCATCCTCCTTCCCCTTCTCCTCTGAGATGGTGAGACCATCCCTGGGTATCCCCCAATCCTGGACTATCAAATCTCTGTAGGGTTAAATGAATCCTCTCCTACTGCAGCCAGAAAAAGCAGTCCTGTAGGGGACCAGATTCTACTGACAGTCTTCAGGGACAGCCCCCCCCCTCTCCAGTTGTTAGGGGACCCACATGGAGACTGTGCTGCACATCTGTTACCCATGTGCCAGGGCCTCTAACCAGTCAGTGTGCGCTCTTTGGTTGGTGGCTCAGTCTATGAGAGCGTCCAAGGGTCCAGGGTTGTTGTCTCTGTTGGTCTCTGTGAAATAATTCCTATCCTATTTAGGGCCTTCAGTCCTTCAGCTAGCTATTCCAAAAGATTCCCAACCTCCTTCCATTTTTTCTCCTCTGTGTATCTATATGTTTCAGTCAGCTGCTGGGTATAGCATCTCAGAGGACAGTTATGCTAGGCTCCTATCTACAAGCATAACAGAGTATCATTAATAATGTCAGTAAATAGCCACGCCTTTAATCCCAGCACTTGGGAGACAGAGGCAGGTGGATTTCTGAGTTCGAGGCTAGCCTGGTCTACAGAGTGAGTTCCAGGACAGCCAGGACTACACAGAGAAACCCTGTCTGGAAAAATCAAAACAAAACAAAACAAAACAAAAATAATGTCAGTAAATGTTGCTTCCCTATGGGATGGGTTTCAAGTTGAGCAGGTTGTTGGTTGGCCATTCCTTCAGTCTCTGTTCCAACTTTGTCCCTGCATATTTTTTAAACAGGACAAACTGTTGGGTCAAAAGTTTTGTGTATGGGGTGGGGTTGGGTGGTGTGTATGTGTGTGTGTGTGTGTGTGTGTGTGTGTGTATTGCTATCCTTATTCTTCTACTGTAGATCCTGCATGGCTACTCGGGGTGGCCCCCACTGATAGACATCTAGGCTAAGGTCACCTGCATTGACTCCTGGGAGCCTTCCCCATTCCAAATCTCTGGCACTTCCTAGAGATTTCCCCATCACCTTACCACCCTCTTTCATTTTGATTTTTTTAATCTGGGTGTTCTGTGTCTGTCAGTTCATCTGAATAAGGATTTACAATCTCACTGACTTTCTCAAAGGACTAAAGAATTGTTCCCTTTGTTTCTATTTTACTGATATCAGTCTTCAGTTCATTTCTTGTCATGTACTACTTTTTAGTGTGATTTCTTCTTTTCCTTCTAGAGCTTTTAGGTGTGCTATTAAGTTGCTACTATAAGATTTTTCTTTAGCTCTGCTTTTGTGTTCTGGAGACAGAGTTTCTCTGTGTAGCCTTGACTGTTCTGGAATTGGATCAGCAGACCAGACTTGCCCTTGGTCCACCTGCCTCCCAAATGATGGGATTAAAGGTGTGAGACCCACCACGCAGCTTCTCTCTAGTTGTTTTTTGTGGGCACTTGGTGCTGTGACCTTGCCCTTTAGAACTTCCCCCTTTACCAAGTCCCAGAATTTGGGGTCTGATGTATATTCATTTCTAGTCAATTGTTCGGAGTCTTTAATTTCTTTGCTTCTGTCTTCATGCAGTAGTAAATAGTCCAGTTTCCATGTGTTTATGAGCTTTGTGTTGTTTCTTTTGTTGTTGATATCAAGCTTTATTCTGTGATGGCCTCATAGGACACACTGAGCTATTTCAATTTTCCTGTATCTGTTGAGACTGACTTTGTGTCCAAGAATGTGGTCAATTTTAGAACAGGTTCCATGAGGTGCACAGAATGTGTATTTGTTTGGGTTTGGGGAAAAAATGTTTAAATGAACACTAGCATACAATGGGCCAAGTTTTACTTAGTACACAGGCCTTTGAAAGAAATTTTCACATTAAATGCCACTGGATAGAAATATTATTTAAGTATGAAACACAAAACCTAGGGAGAATCATACTACTTTTATAAAAGTGCATGTAAATTTTTGGTTTTATTTATCTTTAAGTGGTTTCATATGGTAATTGCTTGGTTGGTAGTTGTGTTCTGGGTTTTTGGTTTTTCAGAGATTGTTTGTTTGTTTGATTTGGATAAGGCTCTCTTTTATGTAGCTCCTGCTGTGCTGGAATCAGTTATGTAAAGTGGCCTTAAATTAACACATCCACTTACCTCTGCCTCCAAAGTCCTGGGATTAACGGTGTGTACTACAATGCTCAACCAATATTTGTTTTTATTACCAAAACCTTAAGTAAAACACCCCTCCTAAGGATTTAAATGCACATAGTGACAACAATGTAATGAAAATAAAGCAGCTTTCGAGAACTTGGGAGGCAGAGGCAAGGAGAGCTCTCAGTTCTAGTACAGCCTGGTTGACAAAGCGAATTGAAGATAAGCCAGGGCCACATAGAGAAACCCTATCTCCACAAAAAAGGAGAGAGGTGAGAAAGGAAGAAAAAGAAAGGAGAGAAAGAGAGAGAGAAAGGAAGGAAGAAAGAAAGAAGGAAACAAAGAATCAAAGAGACAAGACACAAAGAAAGATACAGGAAGGAAGGAAGGAAGAAAGGAGGGAAGGAATAAAAAGAAAGAAAAGAAAGCTTTCATGGAAATATACAATTCTGTTTCATTACATGGAAGAGATTTAATTGCAAATTAATTAAAACAGCTGGCCCCTGTCATTTCTAGATGGCTTCTCAGAGAGGATGGTCTAGAGGAATTTTTGCAGACCAGGTCTTCATTGTTCTAGATGAGTTGCTTTCTTTACCTAGGTGTAGTGGGTCCACAGATGACACCCACAACAGATGAGCATCAGTAATTCAGCCTGCTGAGCTGACAGACCTTGTAATACCCCTTTGTCTTTATATTATAGAGAATCAGATATTGACCTCTGGGCACTGGACTTAGTTTTGATAAGAGCAAGAGAGAGAAGAAAACATACAGTTTTGGCAATAGCCTCAGTTGTTTAGGGGTTCCTATAGAACCCCCCTTGGACAACAACTCAATTAGAAGAAAGCCATTCTCAGTGCTGGAAGCTTCAGCTGGTGACAAGAGATGTCCAGTTGAGGCTGCCTCCCCATTATCTAGGAGCCCATTCATTTAGATCACTTCATATATGTATACACAGAAGGAAGCTGTTGCTGTATTATGGCCCCCGTGCTGATTCAAATAGCCCTTAATTTTCGCTGTCTCTCCCCATATTTTCAGTTTTCCCTGTCCTTCTGTCCCTTCCCCACTTAATCTTCTCATTCAAGCCCCGTCATGCATTCATCTATATCTACCTATTACAAATTCCTTTTCCTTGAAGCGACTAAGTATCTGTCCCCTTACTCTATATGTAACTGCTGAGGTCATACAGATTATATCTCATGTGTACAAGTGGCTTATAACCACTTATAAATTAACAGTTAAAATTCACATCCAAGTGAAAAAATGTTATGTGTGCCTTTCTGTGTCTGGATTACCTCAATTTAACTTTATAGTTCATTGTATTTGCCTGCAAGTACTTTTTCCATTATTTAATTTATTCACTTTACATCCCTATTACTGTCCTCAGTCCTGAACCTCCTCTCAGAGATTCCCTCTACCCATGCCCCTCCCCTTCTTCTCTGAGAAAGTGGGGCCCTCCTGGTTATTCTCCTACATGGCCCAACAAATTTCTGCATGATTAGGCATTCTCTCTCTCTCTCTCTCTCTCTCTCTCTCTCTCTCTCTCTCTCTCTCTCTCTCTGGCCAAGCAAAGGAGCCCAGCTGGAGAAATGGAATCCACAGACAGGCTACAGCTTTAGGGACAGCCCCAGCTCCAGTTGTTGGAGGCCCCAAATGGAGACTGAGCTGCATATCTGCTACATATATGTTGGGGGCCCTGTCTAGCATGCCTAAGCCCTTTGCTTGGTGACTCAGTTTCTGAGAGAACCTCAGTGGTCCAGGTTAGATGACTCTTGGTTTTCCTGTGGAGTTCCTATCCCAGTCAGGGCCTTCCATTCTCCCCCTCCCCCAACTCTTCAAAAAGAGTCCCTAAGCTCTGTCCAATGTTTGGCTCTGTGTCCCTGCATCACTTTCAGTCAGATACCGGGTGGAGCCTCTCAGAGGACAGTTACACTAGGCTCCTGTCTGTAAGCATAATAGAGTGTAATTGGTAGTGTTTGCCCATGGGAATGGGTCTTAAGTTGGGCTGGTTACTGGTAGACCATGTCCTCAATTTCTACTCCATCTTTGTCCCTCTTTTTGTAGACAAGACAAATTTTGGGTCAAAAGTATGTAGGTGGATTGGTGTCCTTATCCCTCTACTGGAGGTCCTATTTAGCTACAGGAGGCAGCCTCTTCAGGCTCTCTCCTATATATTCCCAATGCTATGAATCTCAACTAAGGTTACCCACATTGAGTCCTGGGAGCCTCCCCCATCCCAGGCCTCTGGCATGTCCTAGACATGCCTTCTTCCCCCATCCCAGCCAGCTGCAGATTTCTATTCATGCTCCTGGATCTCTCTCTTTTTCTTGTCTCTCCCATACCTGATCCGGAACCCCTCCCATTTCCCTCCCCGTCCCCTGTCTTAGTCAGTTCCCCTGTCCCTCTGCCTCCTGTGACTATTTTATCATCCCCTTCTAAATGAAATTCAAGCATCCTTGCTTGGGCTTTCCTTCTTGTTTTGCTTCTTTGTGTCTGGAGTATATCATGTGTTTACTGTGAAAATTCCTTTCAAAAGGTTCATAGGCTAAGTAAAACTTGGCCAAATATGTGGTAAAAGTTGAAGGTGAGTGAATCCCTACTATATCATGGTGAGGAAAACAAGGTTGTAACCAGAGCAAGAGAAAATGCCACAAAAGGGAGTACTGCTAATCTTGTGGTTACTCCCAAAATTTGTATTTTTAAATGTATTTATCTATTTATGTAAGTACACTATAGCCATCTTCAGACATACCAGAAGAGAGCATCCGATCTCATTAGATGACTGTGAGCTGCCATGTGGTTGCTGTGGAACTCAGGACCTCTAGAAGAGCAGTCAGTGTTCTTAACCACTAAGCCATCTCTCCAGCCTGTGTATTATTTTTAATGCAGCACCGAGCACATTTTTGTCTTTCTGCACTTAGCTTGGTCCCCTTCTGACCCTCTAATATGTTGTAAAACAGCAAAGTAGGCCCACAGAAGAAGCTAAAATGGTCTTGGATTTTCAACCTAAAAAAGAAATTGCCATCACAGATCCTCACAGACTACTATTACTCCATGGGTTTATGTCTAATAAATACTCAAATATTTATTGTTAAAGTCATATTTAACATTGTCTGTATCCATATGTATAATGCATGAGTCGGTATGTCTGTATGTATTATAACTGTATAATACTGGAAATACTATAAAAAACATTTGACATCTACTTTTTTTTTTTTTCTCAATGAGATACATTCACACGATAAGCCGGGTGGTAGTTTTGCAGGTCTTTATCCCAGCACTTGGGAGGCAGAGGCAGGCAGATTTCTGAGTTTGACGCCAGCCTGGTCTTCAGAGTGAGTTCCAGGACAGCCAGGGCTACACAGAAAAACCCTGTCTTGAAAAACTAAAAACAAACAAACAAACAAAAACAAACAAAAAACAAAAACAAACAAAAACCAAAAAACATTCACACGATATAAAGCATTCCCCAAAATGATTCCTAGTGCTTTTTCCCACATTTAATTTTTCTACAATTAACCTGGGAAACAAGGGAGGCTTCTCTTCTGTATGAATGTGCTGATAAATGGCACCTACTCACTCACCTCTGAAAGATTCTCTGTATTCATAAAATGAATTACCAATAACGAGCTCTTGGTAATATAATGAAAACAGATACAGTTGGGAAGACTAAACACTACACATTTATTTGTCACTAATGCACCAGATACATGCCACAGAGATAAAGGTTAAAGACCTGTTTTCATCAAACAATTCTTAACTTGCAGTAACTTTGTCCTACCAACTTTTACAAAGATGTCCTTAGGGTCATGATCACCTCACTCTGACATGACAAAGAAACTGAAAACCACTCCCTGCTATTTTTCAGGCTGCTGAGTCTAGTACTACTCACCACTGTGTTCAGAGCCTCCCAGCAGAGTGCAGTTAATTTGGGATGGGCACAAGCAAAAGCTGAAAGTTGCAACCTATTTCCAGAGATGAGAAAATAGTCTCTGGAGCACATGTTACTCCTCTGCTACCAGTATTATTTCTTTGTATACATTTTGTGATGTATGCCAATGATTGGTTTCTTTTGTTGTTTTTTTATTTTGTTAACGTATACACTTTACATCCCACTCACCACCCCCCTCTAGGTCACCTCCTCCCACAATCCTTCCCCCATCACCTCATCTTCTCCTCTGAGTGGGTGCGAGACACTTGGGTATACCTCCCCAAACCCTGGAACTTCACGTCTCTGCACAGATAGGCACTTCCTCTCCCAATGAGGCCAGACAAGGCATCCCAGTTAGAACAACATGTCCCGAGACAACATGTCCCGAGTACAGGCAACAGATTTTGGGATAGCCCCTGCTCCACCTGTTTGGGATCCATATGAAGACGAAGCCACTCATCTGCTGCATAGTAGCATGGAGGCCCAGGTCCAGCCTGTGTCTGTTCTTTGGCTGATGGTTCAGATTCTGAGGACCCCAGGGTCCAGGTTAGTTGACTCTGTTGGTCTTCCTGTGGAGTTCCTATCCCCTTCAGCCCCCATAATCATTCCTCCTATTCTTCCATAAGAGTCCCCAAGCTCCATCCACTGTTTGACTGTGGGTGTCTGTTTCTGTCTGAGTCAGTTGCTCAGTGGAACCTCTCAGAGGACAACTTGCTCCTGTCTGCAAGCATAAAAGTATCACCAATAGTGTTAGGGATCGGTGCTTGCCAAATAGCAAAGCACCTGGACCGCCTCTCCATGCTAATGAGGCACCTCAATAACCTTAGCCTTCAGCCAATGACAGTCCCTCTCTGGATATTCTCACACCCTTCCCCAACTTTACATAATCCCTCGTTCACACAGAATAAAGCCTATGTGTTCACATCCACCCCCAATATAGGAATACAACCAAGCTAAGATCATCTCAGAGAGCTTCTTCATAATGATCACCTCTAGGTATTCACCTAAAAGGAGCCTTAAGACTAAAACTCCTGAAGAAGATTTCTCTCTTCTTCTGCCTCTCTATCACTGGCTCCAAAGCAGACTAAGTTCCTTCCTCTCCTGTACTATTTTCAGCCTTCCAGCCTGACATGTAGCAGAGTCTGACAACCCAAGAGGAACACAGACTGCAAATCCCTGTCCTTGACCTCACCTTGTCTTCTGCAAGCCAGTGTATTGGCTGCTGGGCACCTCCAGGCGAGAGGCAGAACCTGGACCACATCCATATCCACTCCTAACAGAGCTCCCCATGTCGGTGCATTCTCTGATGTCTGCTTAGGTTTGATTTCTGTGAAAAGGTTTTTCTACATACATTACATTCATAAGGTTTCTTCCCAGAACGAATCAACTCGTGTACAATGAGGGATGATTTGTAGCCAAACATTTTCCCACACTGAATGCATTCATACGGCTTTTCACCTGTGTGGATTCTGTGATGCTTACTGAGGACTAACTTCCACTGAAACGTTTTCCCACATGTATTACATTCATAGGGCTTTTCACCTGTGTGAATTATCTGGCGCTTGATGAGATAGGACTTGTTTTGAAATGCTTTCACACACTTTTTACACTCATATGGTTTCTTACCTGTGTGCACCTTCTGGTGAGTTTTGAGGTATGACTTATTTTGAAAGGCTTTTCCACATTCTTTACATTCATGCATTTTCTCATTGTTGTGGATCCTCTGATGCCTCCTGAGGTCTGAAATCTGGTAAATGGTTTTTCCACACTCACTGCACGCATAGGGCTTCTCGCCATTGTGAGTTCTATGATGCACATTGAAGTATGACCTGTTATGGAAGGTTTTCCCACATTTCTCACACTCATAGGGATTATCACTCTTGTGAGTTCCCTGAAGCCTTCTGAGGTATGACTTCTTTAGAAAGGCTTTTTTACATTCTTTACACTCATATGGTTTCTTTCCAGTGTGAGTTCTCTGGTGCATTTTGAGGTACCACTTATGTTGGAAGGCTTTCCCATACTCATAACCCTCAAAGGGTTTCTCTCCAGTGCGAGTTCTCTCATGTACACTGAGAGCTGCCTTTTGTCTGAAGGTTTTATCACATTCACTACATCCATAGGGCTTTTCTCCGGTGTGAATTCTCTGATGAACAGTAAGGGGAGTTTTAGTGCTAAAGGGTTTCTCACACTGGATAATACATGGTCTTTTTCCTGGTTATGTGTCCTCTGATGTACTATAAGATCTAATTCACTGGTAAAGGTTTTCTTACTTTCAGGGCATTTACAAGATTTTCTCACTAAGTTTGTTGCTTGGTGTTTAGTGAGGTTACACTTCTTACTGAAAGTTGCCTTCCCTATCTTAGCCCTGACATCTGACTGAACAGAAACTTGCTCACACTCATGCTTACAAGAAGTCAGTCCCATTTGAAGTCTCTTAGATGGAGTAACTTTTTTCAATGGTTTCCCCTCCTTTTTATCTTTCCCTTCTCTGATATATTCAAAATCCTGCTGTCCAGTTTGAATCTTGGAATGCTGACCCAACTGCTCAGGACATCTGATGGATTTCCCTGCTACACAACAGCCATTATATTGCTCTCCAGCAAACAATCCATGAGGCTCCAAAGAGAGATGTGTATTCAGATAACCATTCACCTCCTCAGGCTTCACACCCGAACAGTCTCTATTATGTACAACAAAACTTGAAATATTCATGGAGTATAAATAAAAAGTGTTTTCTAATCCCTCTGCTTCCTCAGTTGCTTTATTGTGGCTGTTGGAGGTAACTTGCCACAAATGTCGCTCTTGACTCTTCTGGTTAGTCTCAATTATGCCATCCACACTGCAGAAGAGTAAAAATACAAACAAACAAACAAACAAATAAACAAAAGAACTGTGAATTATTTTTAAGAGTTTCTAATGGGATTCTCATGTTTATGATAAAACAATTTCTAGTCTACTAATGCATACTCTTATTAAAATCATAGTAAATATTAGCTAATAAACTTTAGTTTACTGTTGCAACTGTACTTGTCCAGCAAGAAATGACACAACACCGAGGATCCTTCTTAACAGCACTTTATTCAGGAATTCCTTGATGATGATAATACAGGGAGCCCTGAGACAAAGAATGAGCTGCCTTATATCTCTGAGCAGTCGCCTCCTAGGGCTTTGTGCCTAGCTTTTGCCTCAGGATAGGCTACATGAGGAATCTCCTCATTAGCATACTGCTGGACAAGAAATAGCTGAGTCAGTGTGCTTATTAATATGCATGTATCAAGTTGTTTACCAGGATTAGGGCTGGAAACCAGTGTCATCTTGTAATGGCCAAACATTCTAGCTTGCTACATTTCCCCCTTTTTTATTATATTGATGCCAATCAAACAACTCACTCACTTCAGGAAATATATGCACTTCAGCACCATCTTTCGCAATGTCGTACCCGGGTGAAGGTAGAGGTCTGATTCCCCTGAGTTGGTAGTGAGGAGTATTGTACAAAGTCTGCTATAGAACTCATCACTCGAATGAGACCTTGAACAGCTCTTGTTCCATTTTTTTAGGGGAAAGGTTCTGGGGACACGCAACTTTCATGCAATCAGACGTTCCTTCCAGAGAGAGCTAAACTGGTCATTAGCTACTCTCTGTGCAGTGCTTTGCCTTACAACTCTCAGGAATGGTAGAGTGTGAAAATAGTGTGGACAAAGCCACAGTGCATCTAGTGCGAATACCACAGCCTGCATATCACATTCTCATCATACTTTCATCATACACTCATCAATTCCTAGGAGGTATTCCCAAGCAAGGGACTTCCAGACATGGCACTTGGGTTGATTTTGACTGCTTCTGTCTTAGGTCATCCCCTTGCCACAGCTTGGTCTTACCCGTCATAGAGTTACCCTATCGCCCACCGGGCCTCATGTCTTAGGTTGACCCAAGAGCCGGGGAGGTTGCCCGACACTGAATACAGTCAACACAGAAATACCCCTAACATGTGCCTAAATAGGTCTGGGGGGCGAAACCTCCGGCTACTGTTTTAGTAAAGCAAGCCAGACGACTGGCTCCTCTCCCTCATCCATGGCAACAAGGGCTTGGTACATCACAGCCTTATATCTGGCGTGATCCCTCTTAAGGTGACAGAAGCACCATAGGCAAAGGAAAGCAGCCAAACACATAAGAGCAGCCATTGCAGCCATGCCCGCCCATTCCTTAACCCAGGAGAATGCTTGAGTAATCCACGATGTGAAGTCTCCCAATGTGACAGGGTCCAATCTTGTCACATTAAGTGAGGTTATCTGAAAAACAAGCTGTTTAGCAAGAATTTTACCTTGAATGATCCAATTCCCTTTTAAATAATTGCTGAGTACTGCCTGCTGTTCTTTTAAAGCAGTAACATTTGCCTGTATAGGTGTAACACAGACGCCCTTCAGGGCATGCAGACAAGATAATTGAATCATCTTATGCAGAGCTTCTATCTCTTCCTGTAATACATCCACTCTTTAATTAACCAAAAGAATTCCTGATTCCATATGGGCATTATAGTTATTTTGAGTTTGCAAGACTAATGCAGTTTTCTCCATTATAGTATTCACTGTACTGGCTGTTTGTACTTGATTAGTCATAGTTATGACGGCCGTAGTTGCAGCTGCAGCAGATACAACTATAGCAGAAATGATAGCAAATGATGCCAAAATCTCTTTTCTGCCTAAAGATATTGATAATAGGGAATTGGTCTGTATCATCCTCCACAGGCAACGGAACAAACATAGGTAAATGTACTATCAGTGCTGTCTCGTTATTACTCTCACTCCAACACTCTGACAAATAACAATCAACTCGTGAAGAGTTGCAACTAAAACTTATACCACTAATATTAGTGGCTAATAGGAAAAAGAATGGGGGTTTCACACAAACTTTAGCAGCATTAAAGCTAGCACTACTAAATAACTGCTGAATTCTGATATTTTTAACTGTCCATTGCATTTATGCAAAGCAGAAATATTATATAAGGAAAAACTCTCATTGCCAAATCTGGCGAAAGGGGTCAGTGAAGTAAATACTCCTTGACTGTTAGATAATACCCAATCAAACCATGGCCAGGCATTTTCCTTTCCTGTTTGATTCCAGGAAAACTTATACTGGCCTAATGGTAGTGAAAATTCAAAGCCAGGAATAATTTCCTTCCCATGATGCTGGGGAGATTGACAAGGTGAGAATTCTGGAAGAAATCCTTGGTATGGATTGCAAATAGGTAATACTTTTCTCTTAGTAGAATTAGAGTTAAAGTTTCCTGCCCCGGGACCAGAGGGGTGAATGCCAGAATGAAGCATGATTAATGTGGTAATGTTAAGATCTTGAGTGGCATTACTATTAATTGAACCATTACCAGAAGAGACACCGGAGGCAATTTCAGAAAGACCCTGATTGAGGATCCCGGGACTTATTTGTGAAGCTTTCAAAGGATCCAACCAATTAGCAATGGTCCCATTGCACAGCCAAATACATGGCAGAGAACTATTAGTGGTGGTGAAACATAGGGTGCCAGCCAAGGAATAATTGGAGGCACTATACTTTTGTGGAGCTTCTCCAGAAGGAATAATACATGGCAAATTATGAGCACAGGAGGTAGAAAAAATGTTGGAAGAAGGGTGGAATTAGTATGTATGGGTAAGGAACTGGCCAAGTTCTAGCTATGGCCCATAAGGTAATCTTATCAGGTGTCACCAGACTCCATAATGCCATCAGCGTCAGTGTTCTCAGGACGATCTTCATCGTGTCGTGGTACTTTCCTTGTCAGCCTCTCAGGCACCCAAATAGGATCAGTCTGATTCTGTGGAAAAACACAAAGCACTCCCCTAGATCTCGCGATCACGGGATCTGGGCCATTCCATGTGCCAGACAGAATATCTTTCCATTTTGCATAATCATTCAGTACACTAGTCTGACTCATGTCACTCAGCCGCAGAACGGCCATGATCATCCAGTATTAAAAATTTAAAGTAAAAAGAGCAAGTGATATTTGTTCCCTAGGGGTGCGGCCTTCACCTATTCCCCCTTTTTGTTTTAATAGAATTTCCTTTAACGTCCGATGAGCACATTCCACAATGCCTTGTCCTTGAGGATTATAAGGCAGTCCTGAAACATGGGACACATGTAATTGTACACAAAAGGTTGCAAATGCTTGAGCAGTATATGCTGGACCGTTGTCCGTTTTAATCTGTTCAGGCTTACCCCAGGCAGCCCAGGCTTCTAAGCAATGAGTAACAACATTGCATGTTTTTTTTTCCTGTCATGGGGGTTGCATGTATTACACCAGAACAAGTATCTATTGAGACATGAACATATTTTAGAGTTCCAAAAGATGAAATGTGTGTAACATCCATTTGCCAAACCTTAAGTGGTAGCAGCCCACGAGGATTTACTCCAATATGTGGCAGATGGAGAAAAGTGATGCAATTTTTGCAATCAAGGACTATTTTACGAGCTTGGGCTCGAGAGAGACCAAATTTTTGTTGGAGAGATTTGGAGGGCAAATGAAATTGCTGATGGAATTGTTGCGCTTGATCAAAGGGTGTTACATGAAAGATAAAAGGCTGATGGGTGCTACTATCCACTACATTGTTACCTGCACACAAAGGCCCAGGAAGGCCTGTGTGTGCTCGGATGTGTTGAACAAAGAACTTGCAATGTCTGGCTAATATTAGTTTCTGCAATTCCTTAAAAAGAAGGCACACCATACTAGATGCTTTAATAGGTCCTGCAGTTTCAAGCATGCGTACAGCATTAACCACATATGCAGAATCAGAAATAAGATTAAAGGAACCAGAGATATTTTTAAATACTTCATAACTATTTTGCATTCCACGACTTGAGGAGTATCAGGATGATACTGGAAAAGCACTGGATCTTCATTATCAATTACATATGCCCGACAACCTGTCTTTGATCCATCTGTAAAAACATTCGGGGCTCCTGCTAACGGTTGAGAAGAAGTAACTTTTGGAAAAACCACTGGATGTTCTTAATAAAACTGTATTAAAGGGTCCTTGGGATAGTGGTTGTTGATGTGGAGGGTTTAATATGTCCTTGTTCCAGTTGCTCTTTGACTAAATGTTTTGCTGCTGTTAATTTCTCAGAGGACAAGGGCCACTGAGGAACCCACACTGGCTCCTCTGTTTTCCAACTGATGGGAATGCCTCCCTCAGTGGCCCCTAGGAAAAACCCAGGCCTTGACTATCATTATTTCTTGTGGGGTGGACTGGGTCCACCCTACCTTGAAGATTTTTACCAATGCCTTTCCCTGGGATGTGACCCATTCTCCTCATAATGTCCTGTGCAGCTGGAGAGTATTCATTGGTAAGTTTGACTCCCATATCTCTTAACAGATCTCGCCCCCATAGTGAGATAGGTAAGTCCAGGATGTACAGCTGGATCTTTCCGGACCTACCTTCTCCATCCTTCCATGTTAATTCTTTTGTGCTTATTTTAGGCACATTTTCAAAGCCCAGTCCTCTAAGTGTTTGCTCTGAAGCTTTTGTCGGCCGGGTAGCAGGCCAGTCTTTAATGGAAATGATACTTTTATCTGCTCCAGTATATAACAGACCTAAAATATGTTTTCTTTTTATAATAATTTCAATTACAGGACACGTATCCATATTTATGGAAAGATAAGTGAGGTGAGTTCCAGTGGACCCAAAACCTCTGTCCCCTCTAATCTTGGCATTGGCTGGGAAAAGTTTATGTTTGCTAGGTAATAATAATAATTGAGCAATTTTATCTCCAGGAGAGATGGCTATACTACCTCTGGGTGATTCCACCATAATTTTCACTGTGCCTGTATAATCAGGGTCGATGATGCCAGGTATCACTACCAAACCCCTTAAGGCAGAGGAGGATCTTCCCAATAATAATCCCACGGTATCTGATGGAAGGGGTCCCTGAAAATCTGTTTCCACTAGCTGGACTCCCATCTGGGGTGTTAATACAAGACTGGAACGGAGGTCCAACCCTGCTGAACCCGCAGTGGCTCGCCTCGATCCTTCGGATGACAAAGGGAGGGCCACTGCTCCTGTTGTTGTCCCCCATGCTCATGGCCCCATATATTTGAGGGCCCTGGGGTCAAGGGCCCCTCTGCCCGTTTTTGGGACGTGCTCCACCATATCCCTGTTGTAAAGGCTGACCATATAAAGTTTTTGTAGACCTACACTCATTTACCCAATGATTTCCTTTTTTACATCTAGGACACAATCCAGGTTTATTTCTTCCTCCTGTTGTTGGGGCTTGATTAGGACAGTCACATTTAAAGTGACCTGTCTTCCCACACTTAAAGCAGTTTCCATTTCCTGAACCAACTTTTCTTGTTGCACCTAGAACGGCTGCAGCGAGGCCTGCATTAGTTAATGGGCCTCCAATCTCTCTGCAAACTTTCATCCATGCCTCCAAGCTCTTATGTTTATATGGGGCTATAGCATTGCGGCATTCTTTGGTACATTACTCATAAACTAGTTGTTTAATAAAAGGCAGGGCTTGATCTGCATCTCCAAAAATCTGTGCTGCAGCATCCACCATTCTAGCTACAAAGTCCAAGAATGGCTCTGTAGCCCCTTGAGTGATTTTTGTTAAGTTACCAGTTTTAAACTTTCTTTTTGCTATCAATGTAATAATTTTTAATCATGCCCAATAACTTATAAGTCAATATTCTATAGTCAAAACATGCAAAACATATTTATACCTTTAAGACCAATTAAAAAACCAACTTTCTATGTAAAGTAATGTGAACTGTTGTCTGTTAAAATATTTTCAGTTATTTCTGATTAAAACATAGAAAACACCCTAATAATAAACTCAATGCCTTATATTTTATTTGGCCCCAAACTCATAGGCTTAAACATCTCAGATCTGTAACAATAACAGCAAAGAATGACTGGGTGTAAATCCTGCACTTTACATTTTTATTATTTATACCAACGAAAACCTTGATTTTGTATTAAAATAAAATCTCTATCAAATAAGAATCTGTGCCTTGAACATAATAACAATCCCTGTAATATAAATCTCAAAACAAGACTTCAATATCACCGAGACAGATTTTTTTGCTTAATATCATATCTACCATAATAACCCAAACATCTTAAAATAAATGAAATAAACCATCTGTACCAACTTAAATTTAGAATTCCCATATCTGCCACCTTGAGTGTCTTAAGACTTTATTTTCTCCATCAGAGGGCCTTCAAAGTATTTTGTCTCTTCTTTGTTTTAACTTGGTGGAGAACAACCTTGCAGCTGCAGTTGGGAGTTTTTCTTTAGATGAAGAAACTATAAAGAAAAGGAGGGGGGTTACAACCAGGAGCCCAGGCAAACAGTTTAACCTTGGAGTTCTCAGGCTGAGAGCAGAGAAAACAAAAACAAGAACAAGCAGCTCTGTGTAATTCAAGAGAAAAAGCACTTTGTACCCAAAAGGAGAAATAACCATCAGCCTACTTGTCCTAGAACTTGAGCAGCTGCTGGCCCTTTTTAAAAGAAGCTTTTTTTCAGCTATGCTTAACTCCTAGCTAATTGCAGGGCAGCTTAAATCAGCCTCTGCTGTGTAAACTGAGACTGGATCAAGAGAGAGACCTCCAGCAAATAAAGTTTTTACCATTTTTAAACATAATATACAGAACATCAGACAACAAAACAAGGACAGACACACATAGACAAATTGGTGCACCAATGACAATACATAGAGAGGAAAGAACACTTGTACCCAGTTCTAAGAACATCTCCATTGGGGTCCATAGAGGAAACAGGACATCTCCATGTTTCTCCTTGTCCCCAAGAGAGTTTTGAAATCCATTTTTCTCTTCTCATTTTTCTACTTTTCCTTTCTTAAGCCCAATTCCTCTCACTCCCAACAAATCCCCGAGGGCCCAGAGGGCCGTCTGAGCTGACGAATCATTTTCCATATGGGCTTCCTGCCTGGTTTCAGTTTTTGTATCTTAGCCTCTCGGTCCAGATCTCATCCCAATTTTTTCCATGATCCCACTGTTAGCGATCCAGAGACCTCAAACCAGGGAGTACAACGATCACACTCAGCAAGGAAGGAGGAAAGGGTCCTTTTGTCTAATTTCAACTTGCATTGTTGAAGTAAGTTTTTAAGGGCTATCACACTGAACTAGAGGACGAATTCCCCATGTCGTCTTCTCCTGCACACTTATCTATGTGTGACTGACAGAATTTAGTCAAAGGTACACTGGTGTCCTGGACGATGCCAATTAAGCCAGAAGCAACAGCACAAACCAAGGAAGAAAATAACTGGAATTGCAACTGCAATGGCTTAGTAGCTAAGAATCGAATCCCACATAGTCACTTCTCTGTGAACTTTATAGTCCTGTTTAAACCTAGGATCTTTATTGTCTCCGCTTACCCCCCTTCTCCCCCCCCACCCTGAGATCTTTATCATCCCTACTTAAACCCAGGGAACTTTATTGTCTCTGCTCACCCAGATATCTTTATTGTCCCTATTTACCAGGGAGCTTTCTGGTACCACCTTCCTGGTGCTGAAAAGTTCTGGATCCACGAGGATCTCTCCTCGGACTCCCTGGGCAAGCCACCAGCTGTTGTGACCGTACTTGTCCAGCAAGAAATGACTATCACCAAGGATCCTTCTTAACAGCACTTTATTCAGGAATTCCTTGATGATGATAAAACGGGGAGCCCCGAAACAAAGAATGAGCAGCCTTATATCTCTGAGCAGTCACCACCTAGGGCTTTGTGCCTACCTTTTGCCTCAGGATAGGCTACATGAGGAATCTCCTCATTAGCATACTGCTGGACAAGAAATAGCTGAGTCAGTGTGCTTATTAATACGCATGTACCAAGTTGTTTACCAGGATTAGGGCTGGAAACCAGCGCCATCTTGTAATGGCGAACCATTTTGTCTTGCTACAGTTTACTCCATTTAGATTTATTTATTTTATGTATATGAGCACACTGTAGCTGTACAGATGGTTGTGAGTCTTCATGTGGTCCCTGGGAATTGAATTTAGGACCTCTGCTCACTCCAGTCAACCCTGTTCCCTCCCCGCTTGCTTCCAGCCCAAAGATTTATTTATTATTATATGTAAGTACACTGTAGTTGTCTTAAGACACACCATGTGGTTGCTGGGAATTGAACTCAGGACCTCTGAAAGAGCAGTCAGTGCTCTTAACCTCTGAGCCATCTTTCCACCCCTAGTTTACTCCTTTAATTTAACATACTGAAATACACTGATAAGTTTCCTAGTATTAATGTATTAGTAAAGTATTGCTTCATTTATTTTTTGTGAAGGAGTATTTGGTTAAAATATCCACCAATTGCTAGGTATAGTTTTCCACTCAGAGAATGGTTACATTTTTTTTACAATGTTCTGGTCACATGTATACTTTAATATATGATAGTGATGACCTTTTCTTTCTGCCATTCTCTTTATTGTGGTCTAAAAGAGGCAATAATTTCTAGGACATCTTCTTTGCAGATTATCAGCAAACTCTGATAGGCTACTTCCTAGCCTGAAGCTTCCATTATGGCCACAAATTTGCATCTTGTATGTTTAGAGTTATTACAAATGACAACAGACTGTAAGTATTTCAAACCTGAAATTTCTTTCTTTCTACTTCTACCCAAAACATTTCAGTTTGAGGACTCAATTGAACATTTCCTGTTCTTTTCTGAACCAAAATAAATACAAGGAAACTCCCGTTTACCACTCTGGAAAAACATGTATGCTGTACATCTTCTCTAAAATATGTGACTACTTGTGATAATGATGAGCACTAACATTTGCCTCCAAAGTGGTGATGCATGCACCCGCATCTAGTAATTCTTCAATTCTCAAGGATATTGGCACATTTCAGAGACTTGACTTCTCTTAGTTTCATAAAAAGTGGCTTCTAGAGCTGAAAGAGCTTACAGACCCATGGGAAACACAGTGATTTTACCACCCAGAGGCCCCAAGACTCCCAGGGACTGAACCATCAACTAAGGGGCACACATGGTTCCAGTCAAAAATGTAGCAGAGGAACCAGGCGTGGTGGCACACGCCTGTAATCCCAGCACTTGGGAGGCAGAGGCAGGCAGATTTCTGAGTTCGAGGCCAGCCTGGTCTACAGAGAGTTCCAGGACAGCCAGGGCTACACAGAAAAACCCTGTCTCGAAAAAACCAAAAAAAAAAATGTAGCAGAGGATGGCCTTGTTGGGCATCAGTGGGAGGAATGGTCCTTGGTCAGGTAAAGGCTGAACAGAGGCCCCAACAAAGAGAAACCAAGGGGGGAGATGGGAGTGTGTTGGGTGGAGGGGCATATACATGGAGGCAGGGGGGAGGAGGGGTTGGGGGGCTTTGGGGAGGGGGGAAATTGGGAAAAGTTTTACCATGTCAATGTAAATGAAAATGAAATTCAATAGGAAAAAAGTGGCTTCTAAAATTCCTCATTATCTTTGTAGCTTTAGAATGAGAGAAGAAAAATTAAACAAGTGCTACATTTAATTTACAGCCCACATCCAAAGAAGAAGAAGAAGAAGAAGAAGAAGAAGAAGAAGAAGAAGAAGAAGAAGAAGAAGAAGAAGAAGAAGAAGGAGCAGCTTGAGTTCTTCAACTTGAAAACTTTTCTCTTGGGGCTGGAAAGACGGCTCAGTAGTTAAGAGCACTGACTGCTTTTCTGAAGGTCCTGAATACAAATCCCAGAAACCACATGTGGACTCACAACCACCTATAATGAGATTCAATGTGCTCTTCTAGGTTGTCTGAAGACAGCTACAGTGTACTTACATATAATAAACAAAAAAAATTTTAAAAGGAAAAAAAATCTGGGCAGTGGTGGTCCATGCCTTTAATCCCAGCACTTGGAAGGCAGAGGCAGGTGAATTTCTGAGTTCGAGGCCAGCCTGGTCTACAGAGTGAGTTCTAGGACAGCCTGGGCTACACAAAGAAACCCTGCCTCGAAAAACAAAACAAAACAAAAGAAAAAAACAAAAAACAAAAACAAAAAACAAGAAAACAAGAAAAAAAAAGGAAAAGAAAAGAAAAGAAAAAACTCGTCTCACTTCTCCTTGTAACAAAAAAGCTCTTGATATTTTCTCAAATAAAAACACCTCTTCCTATGGGTTCTCCTTATGATTTCTTACATCATAGCTCACAGCCTAACTTCTAATTCTGTTTCTGTATTAGCTCATCAACTTCATATGTGAAATACTCTATAACGTTAAACACTATCTGTTACTCATTATACTCTGGTTCAACAGTACATGTACTTGTTTGTGACTCCTCAATATAAATAAACTTATTTATCTTTGTTGAAATTAATTCCATGAAGTAAGGACATTACTTTTACATTTTTTTGTTGTTGTTTTTTCCAGACAGGGTTTCTCTGTGTAGCCCTGGCTGTCCTAGAACTCACTATGTAGACCAGGCTGGCCTAGAACTCAGAAATCCGCTTGCCTCTACCTCCCAAGTACTGGGATCAAAGCCGTGCACCATCACTGCCTGGCTACTTTTATATTTTTATTCACATAAAATATATATAAGAAACAGCACTTGCAATCTGCCTCATTAGAATGTGCCAAAACAAAAACAAGCACATGAAATATGTCTGAAAACAAAATCCCCATGATCCTGGAATGCAAGAGGCAATTGAAACCATGAAAAAGAAGAAGTACCATAAAAAAACATCAAATTACAGAAGTCAGAGGTTAGATGGGGACCTGGGGGAGGGTCTACAATAGTTCATCAAATTGAAATGCAGGAACCTATGCAAGAGAACTGTCCTTGCAGACTACATAACAAACACGTTTGAGCCCTCAGATACAGAACTGGGGGATAAACTGATGGTATGGCCAACTTTTGTTATACACGGTCTCCCACCCACATGGACCAACAACCAACCTGGCAGAGTCTTGCTCGCAGGTTCTTCTGCCGTCCATGGCTCCTCTCCCTGTTCCAATTTGAAGATCAACTCAGGTTTAGGGATGCATTTCCCTGTTAATAGGAAAAAATATAGGACTTGGAAAAATTTTGCTAGTAAGGTTCTTTGAAGAAAGACAAAACCAGGTTTTAAGATCTAGGCAACAAAAGTGCAAATGTGGACCTTTCACTAGAGAACAGTGAATAATCATACAAGGCCTAGAACCTTAGCCCTCAACCTTACAAGTGTCCGTATATTTACTGCAGGGCAGGTGCTTGCTCCTGAGACTCACCCAGTGACAGCAGGGTCTCCAGCATCACATTCCTCTATAGCATCTTCTGAGCATTGCTGAGATTTTGCAACTCCTCCCAGGTGAACTTCACAGTGACATCCTCAAATGACACCAACTCCTATAATAGCACATTCCTCCTCAATCAATTTACTCTAAGCCTGTAAAAAGGAACCTGAAGACCAGCTTCTCTTGAGGGGTAGAAGGCTCTCATGTGTAGTTTACATTATAATATATGATGTTTATTTAGTATAAAAAAGTAAAAAAAAATCCTGATATTATTAATTAATTAATGTACTACCTGATAATATTAAAATTAAAAACTTCCCTGTTGGTATAAGAGAACCCAGACCACTCAGGTAACCAGGCCTTCATCAGATAGGACTGCATGTAAACATAAACATACCCATGCCTCACTCTACCTCCTAGGAGTTGGAGGCAGCCTGAATAATGTCATGTTGTATGGGTTGTGCAATAATTCCCATTCTCTTGTGTAAGTGAATTAAATTTAGTATAAATATCATCTGTGAATTAATCCAGTGGCTGTATTTCTTTATACTATTTCTCAATAATCACACTGAAAGATCAGTATTTCTTTAAATCTGCACCTTAATAGCTGATGTCCCACTATCCTCTATTCTGTCCAGCCATTGGGTGATCATCATTTATTGTCAGGCAGAGAATAAATGGTAAGAATCGTTTACAGAAACTTCACCCAGGACATTCTTAGTAAAAGCATTTTTGTGCTGTGTCATGATTGAAACAAGATATGAGGGTAGAGAAATCTGCATTTGAATTACACAAGGGTAAACTTTGCACAGTGTACCGAAACATTACGTCTACATTTTCCCCCTTTTGTCTAACAAAGAGCTCTTTTGTTATAATAATAAACAACACAGCAGGAACAATTATGAAACAATTATAAAAAGTATTAGGTAAGAGTTACATTGAGGGGGCTAGAGAGATGGCTCAGTGGTTAAGAGCACTGACTGCTCTTCCAGAGGTCCTGAGTTCAAATCCCAGCACCCACATGATGGCTCAAAACCATCTGTAATGGGATCCAATGTCCTCTTCTGGTGTGTCTGAAGACAGCTACAGTGTACTCATATACATAAAATAAATAAATACATATTTAAAAAAAAAGAGTTACATTGAAAAAGTCTGGTCTGTTTGCATTTGGAAACTCATAAAGTATGTTATTTCATACCTTACAAAGTGATAAGGACTTAAATAGCCCAAGAAAATTATCAGCTGGGGCTGAAAAAGAGTTGGCTCTGACAGAGAAGAAACTATAGAACACACGTCTAGATCGTTACCCAAGATCACCTGCATCCTGGTTATCCTCCCTTCTACTCACTCTCCACAGGAATTCTTACACAGAGGGAAGATTTTAATCTTAGAGTAGATATTGTTAGTACCCAAAAGAGTAAAAAATAAAAACCTATACAGAAAAAATTTCCGAATTGATTTTAAAGAGAAAATTGTGACTTTGTCAACTCTCTGGAATGGATCCACCTGAATTGTGGCACCTTTTACCAATGTTGAGATTGCCTCACTATGGGCACAAGATGAACTTTGGCAAAGAGTCTGCAGTAATTTTTAGAAGAGATTAACAACAAATACGCAAAAAGCAAGTGGCTTCAATTTGTAAAAAGAACTAATTGGATTTTCCCTTGTATAATAAAAAGAATTCCAATTTCTGTAGCACTTACATTTTACACTGGTGCAAATAAATCAGGAAAGGCAGGATAAAAGTCAGAAGATATAAGTAAGGTGGTTAAAAATCCTTATGAATCAGGATAAAATCAGAATCATGTGAAATACTTATGACATAATTAGATTTTCAAGAATCTCTTAATATAGTAACTAACTCTAAATATGCAGAAAGTGTTGTTTTCCATATAGAAACTGCTGAACTTATTCAGAATTATTCCAAATTGACTTCTGTTTGTTCAACAAGTGGGCTGATTCTGTCATTATGTGTTTATTAGAAGTTATGGCATGTGGAGAAAGAGGAACACTTCTCCACTGCTGGTGGGATTGCAAGCTGGTACAACCACTCTGGAAATCAGTCTGGCGGTTCCTCAGAAAACTCAGCATGACACTTCTGGAGGACCCTGTTATAGCACTCCTGGGCATATACTCAGAGGATTGCCCGGCATGCAATAGGGACACATGCTCCACTATGTTCATAGCAGCCTTATTTATAATAGCCAGAAGCTGGAAAGAACCCAGATGTCCCTCAATGGAGGAATGAATACAGAAAATGTGGTATATTTACACAATAGAGTACTACTAAGCAAGTAAAAACAATGAAGTCATGAAATTCTTAGGCAAATGGATGGACCTGGAAAATATCATCCTAAGTGAGGTAACCCAATCACAAAAGAACATACATGGAATGCAGTCACTGATAAGTGGATATTAGCACAAAAGCTCTGAATATCCAAGACACAATTCACATATCAAATCATTACCAAGAAGAAAGAAGGAGAGGTCCTGGAAAGGCTTGATGCAGCATTGTAGGGGAGTTCCAGGACAGAGAAGTGGGGAGGGGGGTTGATTGGGGAATGGGTGGAGGGAAGAGGGCTTATGGGACTTATGGTGAGGGGGGAACCAGGAAAGGGGAAACCATTTGGAATGTAAACAAAGCTGGTGCAGACCACCGAGGCCCGCCGGCTCTCCAAGCGGGCTAGCAGCGAGGGGCCATCTTGCCTCGGGACACAGCTCGTAATTCTAGCAGCTGGAGTCAGGGGCTTGGACTGAGAGCTAGCATAGTCCAGCACAGACAATGCCGCCGGAAGAGATCGGCAGAGCCGGGCACCAACAGCTCAGCCAAGGTCACGCTGTGCTTTCAGCAGGGCTGCCATCTTGCCTCTGGACACCGCACGCAAGAACTGCAGGTACAGCGAGCTGCTAGAGTCAGGTGCGTGGACAGAGATATAGCTTAGCTTAGCTCTACAGGAGATCTGGGCACAGACAGATCAGCTGCGGGTGCAGACAACCGCGGCCGGCTCTCCGAGTGGGCTGGCAGCGAGGGGCCATCTTGCCTTGGGACACAGCTCGGAATTCTAGCAGCTGGAGGCAGGGGCTTCGACTGAGAGCTAGCGTAGTCCAGCACAGACAATGCCGACAGGCTCTGGCCCGCACGCAGAGCCAGAAGAGATCTACAGATCTGGGTACCAACAGCTCAGCCAAGGTCACTGTCTCCTGGGGACAGGCGTGCTGTGCTTTCAGCAGGGCTGCCATCAACAATAAGACCAACTAACTCCAGTGATAAAGAGATGGCAAAAGGCAAACGTAGGAACGCTATTAACAGAAATCAAGGCAATATGGCACCATCTGAACCCAATTCGCCAACCACAGCAAGTCCTGGATACCCCAGCACACCAGAAAAACAAGAGTTAGATATAAAAGCGCAGGTCATGATGCTCCTAGAGGAACACAAAAAAGACATAAACAAATCTCTTAAAGAAATGCTGGGGAATATCAATAGGGTAGAAGCTCTTACAATCCAAACACAAAAAACACTTAAAGAACTCCAGGAGAATATGGGCCATCAGACAGAAACCAATAAAGAGGAAATGAGAAAATCAGTTAAAGAAATGCAGGAGAACTTGAAACAACAGGCAGAAGTCATGAAAGAGGGAGCACAAAAATATATTAAAGAATTACATGAAAACACAAACAAACAAATGAAGGAACTGAGCAAAACCATCCAAGATCTGAACACAGAGGTAGAAACAACTAAGAAATCACAAAAGGAGGCAACTTTGGAGATAGAAAACCTTGGGAAGAAATCAGGGGTCGTAGATGCAAACATCAACAACAGAATACAAGAGATAGAAATAAGAATCTCAGATGCTGAAGATAACATAGTAACCATTGACTCCACAGTCAAAGAAAACACAAAATCCAAAAGGCTTGTAACCCAAAACATCCAGGAAATCCAGGACACAATGAGAAGACCAAACCTAAGGATTATAGGGATAGATGAGAGTGAAGATCTACAACTTAAAGGGCCAGCAAATATCTTTAACAAAATTATGGAAGAAAACTTCCCTGACTTAAAGAAAGAGATGCCCATGAATATACAAGAAGCCTACAGAACTCCAAATAGACTGAACCAGAACAGAAACATCTCCCGTCACATAATAATCAAAACCCCAAATGTACTAAACAAAGAAAGAATATTAAAGGCAGTAAGAGAAAAAGGCCAAGTAACATATAAAGGAAGACCTATCAGAATCACACCAGACTTCTCTCCAGAAACCATGAAAGCTAGAAGATCCTGGGCAGACCTCATGCAGACCCTAAGAGAACACAAATGTCAGCCAAGACTACTATACCCAGCAAAACTCTCAATCAACATAGGTGGAGAAATCAAAATATTCCATGACAGGACCAAATTTACACAATATCTTTCCACTAACCCAGCTCTACAAAGGATAATAGGAGGAAAACTCCAACACAAGGAAGGGAATGGCACCCAAGAAAAAGCAAGACAGTAAACTTCTTCTATCAAACTCAAAGGAAGATAACTACTCAAAAACAAAAATAACATCAAAAATGTCAGGAAGTAATAATCTCTATTCCTTAATATCTCTTAACATCAATGGACTCAATTCCCCAATAAAAAGACATAGACTAACAGACTGGATACGGAAACAGGACCCTACATTTTGCTGCTTACAGGAAACACACCTCAGAGTCAAAGACAAACACTACCTTAGAGTAAAAGGATGGAAGACAATTTTGCAAGCAAATGGTCACAGGAAGCAAGCTGGAGTAGCCATTTTAAATATCAGATAAAATTGACTTTCAACCCAAAGTCATCAAAAGAGACACAGAAGGTCACTTCCTGCTAGTCAAAGGAAGAATCCACCAAGAAGAACTCACAATTCTAAACATCTACGCTCCAAATGTAAGGGCACCCTCATTTGTAAAAGAAACCTTACTAAAGCTCAGAGCACACATTGCACCTAACACAATGATTGTGGGGGACCTCAGTACTCCACTATCCACAGTGGACCGATCAGGAAAACAGAAACTAAACAGGGACACGGAGAAACTCATTGAAAATTTGGACCAATTGGATTTAACATATATATATATATAGAACATTTTACCCTAAAGCAAAAGACTATACCTTTTTCTCAGCCCCTCATGGTACCTTCTCCAAAATCGACCATATAATTGGACACAAGACAGACCTCAACAAATATAAAAAGATCGAACTAATCCCATGCCTCTTATCAGATCACCATGGAGTAAGAGTGTTCTTCAATAGCAACAAAAACAACAGAAAATCCTCATACACGTGGAGGCTGAACAATATTCTAATCAATGATACCTTAGTCCAGGAAGAAATAAAGAAAGAAATCAAAGATTTCTTAGAATTTAATGAAAATGAAGGCACAACATACCCAAATCTATGGGGCATCAATGAAAGCAGTGCTTAGAGGAAAACTCATAGCCCTGAGTGTCTCCAAAAAGAAACAGGAGAGAGCATATACTAGCAACTTAATGGCGCACTTGAAAGCTCTGGAACAAAAAGAAGCAATTTCACCCAGGAGGAGTAGAAGACAGGAAATCATCCAACTCAGGGCTGAAAACAATCAAGTTGAAACAAAGAGAACCATACAAAGAATCAACAAAACTGGAGCTGGTTCTTTGAGAACATCAACAAGATAGATAAACCCCTAGCCAGACTTACCAAAGGGCACAGAGACAGTATTCAAATTAACAAAATTAGAAATGAAAAGGGAGATATAACAACAGAAACTGAGAAAATTCAAAAAATCATCAGATCCTACTACAAAAACCTATACTCAACACAACTGGAGAATCTGGAGGAAATGGACAATTTCCTAGACAGTTACCAAATACCAAAATTAATCCAGGATCAAATAGATAGTCTAAACAGACCCATAACCCCCAAAGAAATAGAAGGGGTCATACACAGTCTTCCAACCAAAAAAAGCACAGGACCAGACAGATTTAGTGCAGAATTCTATCAGACCTTCAAAGAAGTCCTGATACCGATACTCTTCAAACTATTCCACAAAATAGAAACAGAAGGAATACTACCCAACTCATTCTATGAAGCCACAATTACCCTGATACCAAAACCACTCAAAGATCCAACTAAGAAAGAGAACTACAGGCCAATTTCCCTAATGAATATCGATGCAAAAATACTAAATAAAATACTTGCCAACCGAATCCAAGAACACATCAAAACAATCATTCACCATGATCAAGTTGGCTTCATCCCAGGGATGCAGGGATGGTTCAATATATGGAAATCCATCAACGTAATCCACTACATAAACAAACTCAAAGAAAAAAACCACATGGTCATCGCATTGGATGCTGAAAAAGCATTTGACAAAATTCAGCATCCTTTCATGCTAAAGTTCTTAGAAAGAGCAGGAATTCAAGGCCCATATCTAAACATAGTAAAAGCAATATACAGCAGACTAATAGCCAACATCAAGGTAAACAGAGAAAAACTTGAAGCAATCCCACTAAAATCAGGGACTAGACAAGGCTGCCCCCTCTCACCATATCTCTTCAATATAGTACTTGAGGTACTAGCTAGAGCAATTCTTCAACAGAGGGAAGTCAAAGGGATACAAATCAGAAAGGAAGAAGTCAAACTATCACTATTTACAGATGATATGATAGTATACTTAAGTGACCCAAAAACCTCCACCAGAGAACTCCTGCAACTGATAAATAACTTCATGAAAGTGGATGGGTATAAAATCAACTCAAGCAAATCAGTAGCCTTCCTATACGCAAAGGATAAGTAGGCCGAGAAAGAAATTAGGGAAATGACACCCTTCACAATAGCCACAAATGATATAAAGTATCTTGGAGTGACTCTAACCAAACATGTGAAAGATTTATATGACAGAAACTTCAGGTCTCTGAAGAGAGAAATTGAAGAAGACATCAGAAAATGGGAAAATCTTCCATGCTTGTGGGTTGGCAGAACTAATATAGTCAAAATGGCAATCTTGCCCAAAGCAATATACAGATTCAACACAATCCCCATCAAAATTCCAACTCAGTTCTTCATAGAGCTAGAAAGAGCAATTCTCAAATTCATCTGGAATAACAAAAAACCCAGGATAGCAAAAACTATCATCAACAGCAAAAGAACTTCTGGGGGAATCAATGTCACGGACCTCAACCAATATTACAGAGCAGTAGTATTAAAAACTGCATGGTATTGGTTCAGTGACAGGGAGGCGGATCAATGGAATAGGATCCAAGATCCAGAATTGAACCCACACATCTATGGCCAATTGATCTTCAACAAAGGAGCTGAAAACATCCAGTGGAAAAAAGATACCCTTTTCAACAGATGGTGCTGGCTCAACTGGAGGTCAACATGCAGAAGAATGAGAATTGATCCACTCTTATCTCCTTGCACAATCTCAACTCCAAGTGGATCAAGGACCTCCACATAAAACCAGACACACTAAAACTAATAGAAAATAAACTGGGGAAGACCCTTGAGGACATTGGCTCAGGGTAAAAATTCCTGAACAGAACACCAATTGCTTATGCTCTAAGAGCAAGAATAGACAAATGGGACCTCATAAAACTACAAAGTTTCTGTAAGGCAAAAGACACTGTCAAAAGGATAAATCGGCAACCAACAAATTGGGAAAAAATCTTCACCAACCCCACATCTGACAGAGGGCTAATTTCCCATGTATACAAAGAACTCAAGAGGTTAGACCCCAGAAAACCAAATAACCCTATCCTAAAATGGGGTACAGAGCTAGAGACTTTTCACCTGAAGAAATTCGTATGTCTGAGAAACACCTTAAAAAATGTTCAACATCATTAGTCATTAGGGAAATGCAAATCAAAACAACCCTGAGATTTCACCTCACACCAGTCAGAATGGCTAAGATTAAAAACTCAGAAGACATCAGGTGTTGGCGAGGATGTGGAGAAAGAGGAACACTCCTCCACTGCTGGTGGGAATGCAAGCTGGTACAACCACTCTGGAAAACAGTATGGCGGTTCCTCAGAAAACTGGATGTGATACTTCCAGACGACCCAGCCATACCACTCCTGGGAATATACCCAGAAGATTTCCCAGCATGCAATAAGGATACATGCTCCACTATGTTCATAGCAGCCTTATTTATAATAGCAAGAAGCTGGAAAGAACCCAGATGTACCTCAACAGAGGAATGGATACAAAAAATGCGGTATATACACACAATGGAGTACTATTCAGCCATTAGAAACAATGAATTCATGAAATTCTTAGAGAAATGGATGGAGCTGGAGAACGTCATACTAAGTGAGGTGACCCAGTCTCAAAAGAATACCCATGGTATACAGTCACTGATAAGTGTATATTAGCCTAGAAGCTTGGAACACCAAAGACATAAATCACATATCAAGTGATGTCTCAGAAGAAGAAAGGAGTGGACACTGGTGCTAGAATGGACCAAAACATCATTGTGGGGGAGTACAAGAACAGTGAGGGGGAGGGGGTGGATGAGGGAGCAGGGGGAGGGAAAAGGATATGTGGGACCTTTGGGGGTGGGGAACCAGAAAAAGGGAAATGAATTGTAAATATAGAATATATCCAATAAAAAAAAGAAATACATAACTTCCTTAGGAAAAAAATTAAAAAAGAAGTTATGGCAATTACAGGTATACCTATATAAATTAAAACTGACAATGCTGTAGCATATGACCATAGTAAATTTTTTAATAATTTACATATTAATATATAAAGTATTTTATAGGTATACCAACAATCCTACAGAACAAATAGTTACTGAAAGGTGCAACTGTACTTTAAAAGAAATGATTAGTAAACAGAAAAGACTATCAAAGAACCCAAAGATAGATTACAAAATGCTTTATTAACTTAAAATTTCTTAAATGCTAATAAACAAAAAACAATGGCCACTGAAGACACTGGATCATATAAAAAAACTGAATTATATCAGCCTGTTTATTTAAAAGATATATTAACCTCAAAATAGAGAGCAAGAAATGTGTTACTCTGGGGAAGGAACTTTGCATATGTTTATACAGGAGAGGAAAAATTATAGATTCTATCCAAACTGATAAAAATAAATCAGATTTGATAGAGGAGGACCCCATGAAGACCTTGACTACAGATAGGTAAAAGGAAATAAAAAAAAAACAGAATTGGTAACATGATTTCTTGATCCCTCTACAGGGATTAGCTCTGACACTGGCAAGACATAAAAATGTCTCTAACAAGAACTTCAGCTAGTCATAGCCAATGGATCTTATTGGCTACAGAGTCTTCAAGATGCATCATTCCATCCTTTCATATGACATGAATGAAGATTTATATTGCAGTTTGGGCATATGATCAAACTAGCTCATAAACAAAGACAGTTGTCTTTCACCTGCTCAAATAAGAAGCAAAAAAAATCATCTTTAACTGATCTGTGCATGTTGCACATTCCATACATTATATCAATATAGAAATATATATTACTTCTAAAAGGTTTATGTTCACAGAAAAAAAAAACCAAGAATACAGTCCTGACAAGTTTCACCCTCAAGGATGCTGAGATGCTGAGACTTGCTATTCCAGCTCCCTGTCTGGATCCTACCTCAACTACATCGAAGCTGGTTTCCTCTAAAGACTTGCTTCTGGGACAACTTCAGAACAGCTATCTCACTTGGTCCAGCCTTTCAGACGGTTCTAATTGGGACTTCGTTTAAGCCTGCACTTTCTCAGCATATGGAGACTGGACAACAAATGCTACAGCTAGCTTTCTTAAGATTAACCACTTTTTTAATTGTCTTGCCGCCCCCCCCCCAAAAAAAACAAATTCTATATCTAAAATCAACTGGAAGCAATTATAAGCAAACTTCACCGTGTTCCAAGAAGTGGGGTAAAGGAATTTTCATCATTCAATAGATGTCAGATGTTTGTTGTCTCTTAAAGGGGGATGGTTACAAATAATTATGGTCTTGGACAGGGAGGAGACAAAACAGGAAGGTTAGATTCAGGGATTTCTTTTTCCTTTCCGTTTTACTTTATTTCTTGGGCAAGGGAAAGGGGGTCAAAAAGGGGGGGGGGTAGAGAAGTATTATAAGAAGTTAGATATAGCCAGGCAGTGGTGACGTATGCCTTTAATCCTAGCACTTGGGAGGCAGAGGCAGGCGGATTTCTGAGTTCGAGGCCAGCCTGGTCTACAGAGTGAGTTCCTGGACAGCCAGGGCTATACAGAGAAACCCTGTCTTGAAAAAACCAAATCCAACAAAGAAAAAAAAACAAGAGAGAGAGAGAGAGAGAGAGAGAGAGAGAGAGAGAGAGAGAGAGAGAGAGAGCGAGCAGAGGCCTGTCAGGAGTCTACATCAAGGGGGAGCTGGAACCTCAGGCATGCCCCATAGGCGTCCAGCGCTAGGGCCAATAGGCCAGATCCAAGCTGGGACCTGCAATTATGAGGCTCAACTCTCACTAAAGGTCAAACAGTGGCTCAGCCCCAAACCTGCAAAGCCAGCCAACTAGACCAAGCCAGTGGAATAGAGCTAGCTGCCATAGACATGTGCTGGCCTGAGGAGCCTGCAGACACAAAGAAAAGCAAAAGCAACATTTTCCCAGAGCTGTGGTGGAACCGAAAAGCCCTAAACCTCTAAAGTGTAAGGTATTAAGTTTAAAAACTGTAAAAGAGAAAAGTATATATATATATATATATATATATATATGTGTGTGTGTGTGTGTGTGTGTGTGTGTGTGTGTGTGTGTGTGTATATATACATATATATATATATAAACAAGCTGGGCATGGTGGCACATGCCTGTAATCCCAGCACTTGGGAGGCAGAGGCAGGCGGATTTCTGAGTTTGAGGCCAGCCTGGTCTACAGAGTGAGTTCCAGGACAGGCAGGACTACACAGAGAAACCCTGTCTCGAAAAGACCAAAAAAAAAAAAAAACCCAAAACATATATAGGAGAATGAAACTGAATTGTTTTCACTGTATCATAAAATTGAGAAAACGTAGACTAAGCCAGGCCGTGGTGGCGAATGCCTGTAATCCCAGTACTCTGGGAGGCAGAGGCAGGCAGATTTCTGAGTTGGATTCCAGCCTGGTCTACAGAGTGCATTCCAGGACAGCCAGGGCTATACAGAGAAACCCTGTCTCAAAAAAAACAAATCAAAAAAAAAAAAAACAACCAAAAAACCAAAAAACCAAAAACCAAACCAAACCAAACAAAACAAAACAAAAAGAAGAAGAAAGAAAGAACTTGGCCTAGAAATGGGTCAGCACTCAAGACCACTACCTGCTTTTCCCGAGGTCCTGAGTTCAATTCCCAGAATCCACACAGCAGCTCACAACCATCTATAAAAGGAACTAATGTTGTCTTCTGGCATGCAGACAGAGCACTCCTATATTTTAAACCATTAAATAGTTTTTAAATTGCAGGAACTTATTGTATAGTAAAGGATTCTGTATTTACATATCTAGACTAAGTTCAACAGGAAATTTTATATGTCTGTTGGTATTCCTTACAAATTAAAAACATGAACTCTGACATTTATGTCTTTGCTGCATACAAACAACTGCTTCTTGTTTATTTGTAAGACATACTTATTCCAAAATCATAGTGCAATGAAATGAAGTCAAATCACAAGAAGTATGTAAACTGAGCGGATCTGGATTTCAACAGCCATCCCCTAGAAAAACTAAAATGGCTTGTAGGGTACTCAGAAGACATAAAAGAGAATAAGACACAGGGGTGTTTCCAGTTATAACAGAAAGGAAAAAACACACAACAAACAAGACCTGGAAAATGCTTGTGAAATTCATAGTCCACAGGTAGACACTCTCCAATGTGGAATAAAGTTAAACAACTTACTATTGGATAAGGCATGGATTAAATAAAAACTCTATAAGTAAAAGTTTTAGAATATTTTGAATGGGATATCTGCCATAATGGCTCAGCAGCTGAAGATGCTTACCACCAAGTTTGATGCACTAAGTTCTACCCTTGGGACCCACACACTCTGCTCATTTGTACTCACATAGGAATATGTGCTTGCACACACACACACACACACACACACACACACACACACATACACACATTTAAAAAGGAATATTTTGAACTGAATTTTAAAAAATTAATAAGATAAAAATTGTAGAACACAGCATAAACTGTTAATAGGGGAAGCTGACACCATGGAATCAAGTACTAGGAAGAATAAGCTGACTTTGCTTGGACCTTTGCAGAGAAGAAAACTAAAAATAGAATGAGAAAAAGATAAGATTCAAAGAATAAATCAATGAAGTTCAAATTTAAAGGTTAGTGATACAGAGTACACACACACACACACACACACACACTCACACTCACTCACACTCTCACAACCCACATACTCTGCTCAGCAGTTAAGGGTGAGAACTATTCTGTTCCTGAGTTCTGTTCTGAGGCAGAAATCAAATGAACTGGGACATAGGCTACAAAGAAAGGAATAAGGCAGATCTTAACAACAAAATCTTGTTCTTATTATTAAAGATGAAAAATAAAAATCCTCAAAGCAAACCATTACATTGACCATCCACACAAATCACCCCCAACAAACCCCATATAGTCTCTAAAGTATTTAAATAAGAAACCAATATCAAAACAAGAGTTAAGGATTGACACAATATTCAAAAATTAAATACTATCCTTTGAAATAAGCTTTGAGCTAAGACAGTATTCATGAAGAACATTGACACGAGCTTGAGACAAACACTGAACAGTGACTTCTGGGAGTGGGCCAGAATGCCTGGGCAATTCCTCCATCGTTGGTGGACACTGGGCTTAAGCCTTGCCCTTAGCAAATGGTTTGGTCAGTGAGCAAACATGGCAAAGTTACCATCTGGGAAACTCACAGACAAGGCTTCCAGAAGTCACACAGCATCATCAGGAAGCCAGGCACAAGGACTGGAGAGACTGCTCAGAGGTTAAGAGCACTGATTGCTCTTCTGAAGGTCCTGAGTTCAAATCCCAGCACCCACATGATGGCTCACAACCATCTGTAATGAGATTTGACACCCTGTCTAAAGACAGCTACAGTGTACTTACACAAAATAAAAAATGAAGTCCCTGAATGGAGGAATGGATACCGAAAATATGGTATATTTACACAATGGAATACTACTCAGCAATTAAAAACAATGAACTCATAAAATTCCTAGGCAAATGGTTGGATCTGGAAAATATCACCCTAAGTGAGGTAACCCAATCACAAAAGAACACACATGGAATGCTGTCACGTATAAGTGGATATTAGCTCAGAAACTCAAGACACAATTCACATATCAAATGATTCCCAAGAAGAAAGAAGGAGAGGTCCCTGGTCCTGGAAAGGCTTGATGCAGCATTGTAGGGGATTACCAGGACAGAGAAGTAGGAAGGGGTTGATTGGGGAACAGGCGGAGGGAAGGGGGCTTATGGGATTTATGGGGAGGGGAGAACCGGGAAAGTGAAAATGATTTGGAATGTAAAGAAATAATATAGAAAATTAAAAATAATAATAACAATAAATCTTATAAAACAACAACAACAAAAGGAAGCCAAGCACTAGGTAGGAAATCCAACTATCCTGAGACAACTTTGGTAAAGCACATGGAAAATCCCTAAGAAAGAACCCTGATTCCTAGGCCTGTGGAACCTCCTGCCACAGTCCACTGCCAGCAACCTTGAGTGCTCTTGGATATTATCCTGCTCTGCTTTCAGTGACCTACTCGGCTAGATCACTGTAGAGAAGCCAGCCAGCAAAGAATCCCTTACACGGAACCACAGGTCATTCTGGTTACAGCACACAGTAATTTTCAAGCTCATTTTGAAATAGAACCAACCATTTTAGACCTCCATTGTAATAGGAGGAAACCACAAGAAACTATGTGGATTGACAAGAGACAAAAGTTATGTTGCATATTGCCAATAATGCTTAGAAATAATTGGAATTTGAAATGAAAACAAATTACTTACTAAAATTGAAATCATTTTTTTTTAAATCTTCAAAAATAAACAAATTCACACCGAATGTGGTGGCCTTTAATCCCAGCACTCCAGAAGCAGAAACAGGCATTTGAAGCCAGCCTGGTCAACAGAGTGAATGCCAGGGCAGCCAGAACTAAACAGAAAAACCCCTGTCTCAAAAGGGGGGGAGGGGCAACAGGGAGGGGGTAGGAGACATACTCAGGAGTCAAACAAAATCTAAATAAATTCAAACAGTCCCTGCACAGAGTTGATGATACATTACACATTATTAAGATGACTTTTTCAACATAAACTAAATATTCACTATAATCACAATGAAAATGACCTGTGCCCTCTACCTCAGTGTAAACAGAAACATAAGTGGGTCTTGGAGGAGGGAATGTGTTTGTAGAGTAAAAGACATAAGGGCCTCACACTTACAGGGATCTGCTTGTCTTCAACCTCTCAAGTGCTGGGATTAAAGGTGTGCACCACCAGGCCTGCCTCTTAATAACTTACTCCTAACAATGAAGTAATGAAGTGTCATTTTGAGGACTGTCTTATAAAAAAACTGTACCTGGAGCCTCTATTGTGCATTCTTTCTTCCTCTTCTTTTATCATTTGGCCTGAAGGAAGCCAAATGCCATTTGCAGGTTGGTCTGTAGAGGGAGTCATGGGAATGATCTTGGAAACCAAGATATAGTTCACGTGGAACTTGAGATGACTGTAGCCCTGAATATGGTGTTAATAAAATGGTAATTAAGTTTATTTTTATCTGTTTGCTTCAGACAGGGTCTCTCTACATAGCTCTGTCTATCCTAAAATTCACTGTATGTATCAAACTGGTTTTACAGTATAGAGATCTGCCAACCTCTGCCTCCTGGGTGATGGATTAAAGGTGTGTACCACCATGCTCTACAGGTAACTGAACTGTAAGTTAAAGAAGCTCTTGAATAAATTTCATACAAAAATAATAATTTGAATTTTGTATAATCTTTTAAAAAAAATCCTTTTATAGCCAGGCATGACTAGCAGACCTCTGAGTTCAAGGGCAGCCTGATATACACAGTGAGTTCTAGGACTGCTCAGAGCTGCACAGAGAAATCCTACTTCTAAATAACAAATAAATGAATATCCTCTTATGATACTAATAAGTTTCTATGAACGGAACTACCCTGCTGTCAGATAAATAATTGTCCATTGAACTCCAAGTTCATTCTGTGGGTCCAAACTGCATTTCTATGATCATTCCTCTGGAATTAATACCCAGAGTGGCATTCACTTTAGAGAATGAGGCAGGGGTGCCCTCTTGTGACAATCTCGTTATATATATTTGTCTGTACATAGTTTTCAGTAGCATGTGAAACCATCTGATGTCAAACCACTTCACAAACATGAAATGCCCTGCATTACTAAACCAATCCGTACCAGAACTTTTAAGTAAAGGAAGGGTCAAAGTCCCAGAGGGCTTGCTAGCATTAAGGATGGAATGAATAATTCGCACTAGTATGTTCCTCCTTAATTATGCTGATAGCTCTAGCAACATCTGAGTGAAATAAAGGCTGATCACCACTTAAATGGGTATCAAAGATGCTCCTCTCCTAGCCGGGCGGTGGTGGCGCACGCCTTTAATCCCAGCACTTGGGAGGCAGAGGCAGGTGGATTTCTGAGTTCGAGGCCAGCCTGGTCTTCAGAGTGAGTTCCAGGTCAGCCAGGACTACACAGAGAAACCCTGTCTCAAAAAAAAAAAAAAAAAAAAAAAAAAAAAAAAAGATGCTCCTCTCCTACTCTGAATACAGACGGATTCCCAGGACAAGAGGAAACCTTCCACCAAGGAAGTCCCCTGAGCTGGGTGTGCTTCGCTGTGTTTCTACCCAGAAGGTCTCACTGCAGGAAGTGTCTGTCTTTCAAAGGTCAACGGGTTACACTCTGAAATATTATGTCAATCACACGTATGTTAACCCATTAGAAACTGAAGCAAGAGAGTGGGCTTAGAGGTTAAGAACACTGGGTTCCCTCACCACAGACCTGGGGCTCAGTTGCCATAATGCACGTGGCACTATGTCTTTTGCACTTTACTGATACATAAACTTCCTTTAATGTTACTATGTATGTTGGATTTTCCTTTTTCATCTAGCCTTAAAATATAATTATTTTGAAACTCTTCAAAATATATTATGTAAAGCCACAATTTTTTTTGTAAACTTAAAGGTAGCTCCTTTTGGACAAATATTTCAGAAGTATAAAATCAAAATATAGTTGGACCTAGCTTTGACTTTCATGTATTCCAACCATTACCGAAGACCAGCTATTTGTTCGGTCCAGACTTAAGGCAATTGGTGGAGCCAGAAAAAGATGGAAATGGTACCCTGACCACAGAAGACTGTTGAAATTCTTAAGCCACATTATTTGGTTACTTTTTCAGAAATTCTGAGCATTAGAAGACTGTGAGAGAGGGGAAAACAATCCTATCATTGTGGTGGTTCTTAGGAAGCTTAAATACCATTAGAGGCCAGAAAGGAGTTCTGGCCTTGTGATCTGCTAGCTAACAGAAATAGTCACAGGGGACTTTTGCACAGTGAAATATTAGAGAACTGTGGTGGCTCTAGAACCATGAGCTGTCTGTTCTGTATGGATATTCCATAAAGAAAATTCTGTGTTCAGTTGATGTGAGGAGATAAGCTGAGGAAAGTACTGTGAGCAGAGGGAAGGAGGGAGCCAGAAGAAACTGGCAAGCTGCAAGAGAGTAAGTCAGGACAGACCCCTGTGAAGAAGAAAGAAGAGCCTGGGGGTGGAGTTGGAGTCCTCAGGAAGCAGCTTAATATAATCTACATTATACTACTGAAAGTTGAATAACCAGTTTCCTTCTGAGGACATTGGCTTGTATGGGAGTGCAGCTTCACAGTCCTGCCTTGCTGTCACTGAATGGAAACAGGTGGTAGGGCCTGTGACCTCTAGTGCACTTGGTGGCAGGTTTAAGACAGGTCATCTGGCTTTGAATCAATAACTCTTGTATGTTTCCATATCTACCACAAGTTTCTATTTCCTAGCACTCAAAGCAGCCTCTCTCCCTTCCTTCTCAACTTGATAGCAACATTCATAAACACAAGTTGTAGGGACTGGGGAGATGGCTCAGCGCTTAAGAGCACCCACTGTTCTTCCAGAGGCCCTGAGTTCAATTCCTAGCTACTACATGGTGGCTCACAACCACCTGTAATGGGGTCTGGTGCCCTCTTCTGGTGTGTCTCAAGAGAGCAATGGTGGTGCACTCATATGTACAAAATAAATAAATTAAAATTTTTAAAAAGTAAAATAAATACAAGTAGTAAATCAATTTCTCTTCTGTGTTTGCCATTGCTCATAAGATGCTGATGCAAAGAGTCAAAGTCGTTGCATGTATGGAAGGAAGGAAATGGAAGGAGCAGCAGTTGATATTTCTAAGGATGTGAATTGTCTCTATGTCTTCACCTCTGGTGCTTCAGCTTGAAGCTGTCAGTCAAAGAAGCTCCTCATCTCCATGCATTCAGCAGCTGCTTTCACTGCTACATACTTAGGTGAGGAGACTTAAGATCCAATTCAAAGTTTCAAAGTTGCCTTAACCACTGATTTCACAATCTCCACTTAGCTCTGACTTGCTTATCAAGGCTCAACAAGATGATATATTTTCTCTTAACTTCAAACTGTGGACTCTGGAAGTTCTGTACTCACTCGGTCAAGGGGTAACAGAGAAGCCAAATCATCATTCGCTCATGACAGAATGAAGAGGAGCATCATGAAGCGCCTACATCTCACCAGACACAGTAACAGGAGCAGGATTTAGGTCATCTACTTTAGCTTCACCTCAAGTCTCTAAGGTCAGTCTAGATGACTTCCTTTTCCAAGTTCAGGCCAAAGCCACAATAAACAGGAAAAAGTATATGTCTACAACTGAGATAAGGCACTATGATTCTAAGGTTAGTACTACTAATTTCTCCCATGATTCCTAACCAGATAATGGGTAATATACGTGGTATACAAAGATGTTTTAAGGAGTAGAGATGTGCCTTCTCAGTTCTTAGCAAACAGGCGGGCTTGCAAATAGATCTTTATTATCATTGAGGAAGAGGACACATACTCAGTTTTCAATATCATATTTCAAAGTATATGTCACGAGAAAGCAGCGGTCAGAACCATTTGTCATTTCTTGAATGATGCTCATATCGTCACATAGCGTTCCGTTAAAGTTTCTGCCAAAGGGGGGTGGGGGGAAACAAGATGTCAGTACTGAAATGGGAGTGAAGTTTATCAACTATGAATCAAAGGACTAAGTTTTTATCACAGCCCTGAATCTGTTTAAAACTTTTAAATGCTTATTTGTTCTGGGCTGGAGACATGGCTCAATGGTTTAGAGCACTGACTCCTCTTCCAGATGTCCTGAGTTCCAATCCCAGCAAAGACAAGGTGGCTCAGAATCATGTGTAATGGGATCCGATGCCCTCTTCAGGTGTTTCTGGAGGCATCTAATATGTACTTATAACCATAAAAGAAATAAAAATACTTATTTGTCCTCTATGTATGAGTGTACTCATGTGTGTGCACTCATGTGTGTATGTGTGTGTATATGTGTGTGTGTATATATGTGTGTGTGTGCCTGTATGTGTGTGTGTGCCTGTATGTGTGTGTGTCCCCCAGTGCATGCATATGCTCCTCTGCATGGAGTGGGTAGATAATAACTTGTGGGAACCAGTTCTCTCCTTTCACCAAGCAGCTTCCAGAGAGTGAACTTGTCAGGCTTGGTGGCAGTTGCCTAAACTGCTGAGCCATCTCAGGTTAATTTTAGTAACTGCACATTGGCAAAGGAAGACTGTCATTCATAGCATGAGTTCCAATCCCTGCCTTCTGCAGTAGACCTCTGCTGCATTTCTCAGTCATTCAGTACATTACCTAAGAACACAGAGAGCAGCCGGTGTGAGGCCACAGACCTATAAATCACTTCAACTCAAGAGGCTGAGGCCAGAGAAGTGACAGAGTTTGAGGCAGTTTGAGGTTAGTCTAGGCTAGATAGTGAGACCTTGTCTCAGAAAAAAAAAGATGATAATATATAAATTTATTTCAAAATTGAGTTGTCTACAGAAAGTCAAAAGCAAATCAAGCCCAAATATATTAAGATCCAACACTTAATACTATAGTCACTAAGAATGAGTTTCTAAAAATTAAAGAAAAAAACTTGAAATCAGAAGGACATTATACCTGATCATTGATAGAATGACAGACCCCAATGGCAATAGATCTTTCAGCACATCATTGAGGCCAGGATCATGATAGAGCCCTTTCCAAATCCTGAAGGAGAAGAAACTAACACCAATGAAAACCACCAAGACTGAGTGAGAGGGAGAAGTTTTGGGAGTTCAAAGCAAGCCTAGGATACATAAAGTTTTAGGCTAACCTTAACTATGTAGCAAGTTTGAGGCCAGTCTGGGGGTATACAATATTTCTCAAAACAACTACATACATGCACATGCTCAAACACACACACACACACACACACACACACACACACTTACTTTAAAGAGACAAGGCCTTCTTGAGAAAAACAAGAAAACTGAAGCTATCACAATATCACATTTTAAAATACATCACAGCAAGCTCTTGTGATCCAAGTAGATTAATGACACTGCCATCAAATTGATGCATCAAAGGCTCAGAAAAGGAACTGCCCTTTTATCGTTTGTTGAATATTTTTTTTAAGGACAAGGAATCGGCTCTTTTATAAATGGTGTCATGATGATTCAAAACCCACCACATTCTGATACCTCCCACTACTCAATAATTCAATAATCAACTTATAACACATTGAAGGAAAGACTAGATCTGAGACTAGAAAACGACTAAGAGAATGTATAGAAAAGTTCCATGACTCGGATCTATCCCGGAGTTCTTGGCTAGGAATTCCCAAGTACCAGCAAACAAAGCAAAAATTGACAACTAGCACTGAATCAAACTACAAAGTCTCTCCACAGCATAATGGAGGAAACAAACAAACACCAAAACCAACCAAACAACATCATCGAACAATGAAGAGAATGAATAGAAACTCCACAGTGTGTAGGGAGAAAATTGAAATAAGGTTTCATTGCATAGCCTAAATTTGCATTGAATTTGAATGTGGCATAGGCTAGCCTCAAACATGAGGTAATTCTTCTGCCTTCGTTACCTGCATGCTAGGATTATAGCTGTGTGCCACTGTTCAGAGAGACAATTTGCTTTAAGCAATACATATGATATAAATTATATTGGTAAATTGTCACATACTGTTGACCCTGGTTGGAAAGGAACTTTTGGCAAACACCTTTAGTCCCAGCACTTTAGAGGCAGAAACAGGTGCATCTCAAGGTGGAGTTCAAGGCCAGCCTGATTCTAAGACTGCTGAGGTCACACAGAGATCCTGTAAGAGTGGTGGGACTCATTTTTTCCTTTTCCTTCCTTTTCCTTCCTTTTCCTTCCTTCCAATTCCTTCCTTCCTTTTTCTTCCTTTTCCTTCATTTCCTCTCTTTCCTCTCTTTCCTCCTTTCCTCTCTTTCCACCTTTCCTCTCTTTCCACCTTTCCTCTCTTTCCTCCTTCCTTTCTTTCTTCCTTCCTGTCTTTCTTTCTCTTTTTCTTTTGGAGACAGGGTCATGGTGACTTGGTAAATATCAATCAACATTGACTTCAGCAGCCTAGGTGCAGGGTTTGGGGCCTGGACTACCACACCATGATCACTGAAAATAGCTGGGATGAAGGTAAATAAACCTCCAAGGAAAATTAGCGAAATGGAGATAATGACAGCTCACTGGTGAAGCAACCAAGTGGGGGCCACACTCAGGGGAGCCCATCCTGACACTAAAGACAAGCTATGAGGACACAGTCCCCCCACTTCTACTGTGGGCCGGAGACTGTCGACATAACTGTATGTGCTGAGATCCCAAGAACTAGCAATTCTTTTCCCTCCCTCCCTTCATTCCTAATACACACTCTCTCTCTATACCCCTTGCTGTGCTGGGACTCGCTATGTAGACCAGGCTGGCCTAGAACTGACAAGACAGACACTTGACACTGCCTCCAGAGAACTGGAATGAGGGCCTGTGCTATGCTTGGTCAGTTCCTATTTTGCTTGTTTGTGATGCTTTTGCAATGAACCCAAATGACTGCCAGACTTCCTAAACAGCAGAAGGTGACCTTGAACTTCTGGACCCTCCTGTCCCTGCTTTGTAAATATTACACAGACACAGCACAGTGTCTGTTCTGTGTGATGCTGGAGATCATACATTTAGTCATGTCTTTTTATAAAAAATGCATTTCTCTTTTAAAATGCATTTTTACTTAGAACTTTTTAATATATTTACCTTTCCTTTAAATGCATTGGTGTGAAGGTATCAGTCAGATCCCCTGGAACTGGAGTCAGACAGTTGTGAGTCACAATGTGAATGCTGGGGATTGAACCCAAGTCCTCAGGAAGAGCAGCCAGTGCTCCTAACTGCTGGGCCATCTCTCCAGCACAGAAATGTCTGAAAATTAATGTGCAGTTGAAGTCAAGAAGCAGAGCTCACCTTTGTGGTGGCAGACATCTCCTGTTTTGCAGCTGATAACACATCCTGAGACTTGGACTTCTCTCTTCCCACGCATACACATCCAAAGAGCCATTGTTACAGGTACAGATGACATGAACAGGGTCCTGCAAAGAACACCCAAATGTGAGCAGGCTGGAGTCAATGTCAGATCAAAATCAGGGAGAGGGCCTAGGAGATGGCTCATCAGAGGCACCTGCTGAGCGAGCCTGGTGCTCTGAGCCCATGAGAAGGTGGAAAGAGAGAGACTAAGGCCAGGGAATCGGCCTCTGGCCTCTGCAAGTGCTCTCCCATGTACAAGTGCACATGCACACACCCCAATAGTATGCAGTTTCAAAATATGTAAATCTATTTTAAAAAACACCATTGGAGGAGAAATATTCCAAACTTACCACCCACAGGCTCAAGATCTGTTCTGAGCAGTAGGGAATTGTCTCCAATTGACTCCAGCCTGCTCACATTTGGGTGTTCTTTGCAGGACCCCATTCATGTCATCTGTACCTGTAACGATGGCTCTTTGGATGTGTATGCGTGGGAAGAGAGAAGTCCAAGTCTCAGGATGTGTTATCAGCTGCAAAACAGGAGATGTCTGCCACCGCAAAGGTGAGCTCTGCTTCTTGACTTCAACTGCACATTAAACTGCAGACAGACACCATTCATGCTGAAGAGCAGGAGAGAGGACACAGTTGAACAAACGATCATGTCCTTATCACTGACTCCCATCCATTCCAGGCAGTCTTCTTCCAACAGGAACATCGCTACCACATATCCTGTTCCAAACAAACACAAAATATAGAGGCAAATTTTTCAATCATTTTATCAAGAGCAAAATCCTTAATGCTCAGTGCAAAGCAAATCCCTACTTCCATGGCATGCTAGTCTCATAGAGACAATATGCACACAGTCCACTGGTCTGACAAGTCCATGTCCTTGACCACAGGAAGGCAGGGTGTGACACAGGGTCAGTGTGGACAGTCAATAGCTCAAACACTGGAAAGACAACTGTACTGGGGAAGGACAGTAGAACCCAGTCCCTAGTACAAGACAGAAATGGAAACATGTCTGCCCGAGAGGACCTTAGTTCCCTAGTACAGTGACCATCAATCAGGCCTGAGTTCACATCTGGCCAAGGAGCCTCCTGCTCCCTTTACAGAAACATGTGCAGCAGCAGCATGTGGAGATTCACAATCCCAGCACAGGCCAGGGATCTCCAAGGTCTAGCCTGGTCTACAGAGCAAGTTCCAGGTTAGCCATGGCTATACAGAGAAACCCTGTCTTCAAGGACTAAAAATACAAAACAGTGACAAGCATTTATAGCTTACTATGAGCACTTGTAGGAGACAAAGGAAAAATTGGGATTTCTTTTAAAAATTGCTTTCACATTGTTATGTTTGTGTAGGTATTCCTGCCACAGCACACATGTGGGGGTCGGGGACAACTTGAGGGATTTGGATCTCTCCTCCATCATGTGGTACCCAGGAACTGAACTAGGTTGCCAGGGTTGGTAGTTAAGTGTCTCTCTCCTCTAAGCATCACTTCTCCACCTTCCTAATGCTTCCTACTGAGCTTTAACACAGTTCTCATGTGGCCTTGGGGAGTCACCCCAGCCATAAAGTTACCTTCATTGGTACTTCATAATAGTAATTTTGCTACTGTTATCATTCATGACTTTAGTATTTTTGAAGACAGAAGTTTTCCATAGGGGTCATGACCCACAGGTAGAGAGCCACAGTCCTAAAACATTTTGCCACCCTGTAATATATTTCTTTATTTCTTGTCATTTGGGATTTTTTGTTATTGAGACCAGGTCTCACTATGAGTTTCTGGCCAACCTGGTACTCACTGGATAGATCAGACTGGCCTGGAACACAAAAAAATCTGCGTGTCTCTCCTCCTTAATAATCCTTGGATTAAAGGGGACACTACCATGTTTGGCCTTTTGTTGGTTTTTTTAAAATCAGTTTGTGTGTGTGTGTGTGTGTGTGTGTGTGTGTGTGTGTGTCTGTCTGTCTGTCTGTCTGTGCCTGTGTGTGCACAGGTGTGCATGGGTCCACATACATGCATGTATACATGCTAAACCATCTTCTCAGTTCCATCTTTTTTTTGGGTTTTTTTTTTTTCGAGACAGGGTTTCTCTGTGTAGCCCTGGCTGTCCTGGAACTCACTCTGTAGACCGGACCTGGCAGAAATCTGCCTTTCTCTGCCTCCCAAGTGCTGGATTAAAGGTGCGTGCCACCACCGCCCAGCTACTATCTTTTTTGTTTGTGAGTCAGCACCCTATATGAAGATCTCCTGACTCAGTCTCCTGATTTTGGGCATGTGCCATCATGAGTGATTGAGAATTTTCTAAGGTTTACCTTGAACACTTATTTGGTTCTCAATGTTTTCCAGCTTCATATTACATGTGATAAACATTGTGGTTATTGGGGGGCTACTCTTGTACATCAGTGTTATCCTGTCTTCCCTTCTTGGCGTCCAGAAGGCTTTTTTGCACAATGAAAAATTGAGACTGGTAGACACAGGTGCAGAGAATTCTGATGTCCTCAGTAAGCTGCTCATTAAAAACACCTGCAGAGGATTGCCCAGAAGAATCACTGAAGAGTAAATCTCTACAGACTGGCACATGTGCACTCCAGACAAGGGACTTTTGAAAGATACCCAGGGGTGGCTGCATCTGTTCTCCACCCGAGGACAGGGCGAAGCTGTCATTGCTCCCACTCAGGGTCAGAATAACTCAGTCTTCCTGCCCCTCCCATCATATTGAGAGACAGAATGGAGCCCCTGACCCAGGTCAAAGGGTGCCTCAGTAATCTTCCTGCAATGGACGCCTAAGACAGAGCTTAGCTAAGTACATTTTCACTGTATAGAGGACTAATCCAAGGGTATTCTAGAAATTTTCTTTTAAATTATCCATTGAGACTGTCATAGTATAACCCAGGCTTCTTTGAATGTATATTGAAGCAGACAACCAAATAAATAAGCTTGGGCCCTGAGGTGTACTTGGCCTCTGAGGGGACCATCTCTCCCCTGGTACCTAAGAACCAAGCACCAGAGAGCTGTCAGTTAAGAGAGAAGGCAGTATATAAAGCACTGGGTATGGTAGCACTTGAAGGTTTCTGGGGGCTGTTATTTCACCTGCATTTGTCCTTTGGCTGAGCCACATTCCAAGGACAGTTCACTAATAGACACTTGCCATTGTGACTGCTTCCAAGCACATTATTCTTCCCTGACTGTAGAAATGGCTTTCCCTATGATAGGGCTTAGGAGAGGGGAGTGGTCTGCCTGGACCTCCCTGAGGGCTGGACCTTCCCACTGTCTCTGACCTTCACCCTGGAGTTGATAGAACAGACCTACCTTTGGAATGACATGTGGGTGTTTCTTACTCACAAAGACCCATTTCTTCTGAGGAGAGCAGCAGATTTCATCAATATCGTATGGGAATACATCGATTGTGGAAATGAAGCATAATTCAGGAATGCTAAAGATGTAGAGATTACCTGAGACATCGCTTGCCTGAAATCAGAGCACAAGCATCCAGTCAGTGGGAAAAGGGTTGGCAAGGAAGAAGCAGTCTCATCTGCTCTGAGATATATCACTGTCTTCAAGTCCAGTAACAAGATCCAAAGCTCTGACCAGCCTGCCTCACAGAGTGTCTGGCCTTATCCCATGGAATAAGACACTCTAGACCTGGTGGGGGGAATGACTCAGTGGGTAATGGTACAGAGCGAGGGCGAGACGAAGAGTGGGAGTGAAAGAGAGAATATTTGTACATTCAATCCTGGGGCTCCAATGGCTTTTTCTGGCCTCCAAGCATGCTCATAATACATAGATACACATGCAGGCAAACTATTCACACACAAATAATTGTTTCCTTTTGGGTGTTTTCAAAAAGAATTTCTTTGTGTAGCCCTGGCTATCCCGGAAATCACTCTTTAGACCAGGCTAGTCTCAAACTTAAGAGATTCACCAGCCTCTGTGACATACACCACCTTGGCCTGTAAGACTTTTTTTAAAAGAAACATTTGTAGGTCATGGTAGCATATATCTTTAATCCCAACTCTGAGAAGGCAGAGACAGTCTGCCTTACAGCACCCTACTCTACACAGTGAGTTCTAGGCCAGCCAGGGCTACATCATGAGACTCTGTCTCAAACACATGAGGTAGGGTATGTGTAAAGACATTCCAAGCACTAAAATATTCTCCTGCAAGAATCACTGGGATACCATCATTACCCTCTTTTCTCAATATCTGATAAAATTCACATTTTTCTCTCTACTGTCCTCCAAATTCATTCTCTACATTGTCTCCAAAGTCATGGATTCAGCAATAATAAACATTTCAAAGACAAGAAGATGTAAAATCAATTAGAAGAATTGTGTGTGTGCCTGTGTGTGCATATTATATGTATACTTATGTATGTTTATGTAGATTACATACCTGGGCATACATGGAAACCAGGGAAGGATGCCAGGTGTCCTGTTAGAACGCTTTTCTGATTTCCTGAGAGAGTCTCCTATTGACCCTGGAGCTAGGCTGGCTTGGTCAGCAGCCGTCTAGTCCCAGTGACCCTTGTGTTTCCATCTCCAACAGCAGTGGGGTTACAGGAAGATGTAGCCACTACATTTATGTGTGTGACAGGGGTTTGAACTTGAGCACTCATGCTTGTATGCAAAGACTGCTACCCACTAAGACATCTATCCCCAGATCCGAAGAAAGAATTTTAAAATGATCTTTTTAAGAGGATGCCTTAAGGAAATGCACATGAAATAGATCAAAGGCTAAGGGATGGCTATGTTTTGGGTTTACTATGATTGACTCTCAGGGTTTGCCGTGACTCCAAGAAAGCACATTGAGATTTGGCTTTAATGAGGCCTCAAACTGGCAAGTGTTTGCTGTGCATGAGTAGTGCAGATTTGGGGGTCACTTACAAAGAGAGTCGGGCCATCTTTGGTTTCAACAGCTTTCAGTGATACACAGGGAGATAGCAGCCTGTTAGTCGCCAGAGCTTCCCTGTTCTGACAGTCCCACACTTTGATAGTTGATTCTATATCTACAGTGACCGCGATGTGCATCTCAGGGACGGTAGTCAACAGGTGTATTCTGGTGGGTTGTACGGGGCTTTCCCAGGTCATAACGCCCTGGGGAACAAGAACATCATCATGTCTGAGTACCTCTAGTGCAACTACTTTCCCCCACCAGCTTTATTTGGAAGCCTCTTCCTGACTGGAAACCCTGACTTTGTCCTTACAAGGAAAGATTCTGAAAGCTCTAAGCACCCCTCACTGGACATGGTAGCACATGTCTAGAATCCCAGCCCAGGGAGGCAGAGGCAGGAAGGTCACTAGCAGTTTCAGGCCAGTCTGGTCTACAATGCCAAGTGCCAGGACAGCTGGGACTACATTACAAGAGAATCTGAAAAAAGAAAAGGAAACACCAGGCTGGAGAGATGGCACAGCAGTTTAGTTAAGAACAGCTCATGGTCTAAAGGTCTGCGTTTCAACTCCCAGCACACACATGGCAGCTCACAACTGTCTGTAACTTCAGTTCTGGGGGATCTGACACCCTCACATGGACATACTAGCAGATGGAGTATCTATGTATGTAAAAATAAAAGAAACACAAAGAAGAAAATCAAACATCTAGATTATTTGGGTCAGGAGTGGACAGGAAAACAGGACACACACATTATGCTCAGAGGCGAGCACACACTCACTGTACAGACCAGAAAGTAGAACATGGCCGCCAAGATGGCTCAGCAGGGAAGGGCACATGCCCTCCCAGAACCTCATGACAGGTGTTCAATCCCCAGGAACAACATGGAAGGGGAGAACCACCTCCTACAAACATGTGTGAGGAACAATCATTGGCCCTGTGCTCAGAGCCTGTTTATCTTTTAATAACAGCGCAAGCTTGTGCCTATTGGCTATTTTAGTGGGGCTAGGTTCTTTCTGTGTTTGAGGAAGGATCAGGGAATCTGTCCCATTCACAGTATCCTTGAACACCACCCTGAAGGGGCCTGGGGGACATTGTATGGGCTTATGACCCCAGCAGGCAGAGGCTGGCACATCTCAGAGTTGGACGGCAGCCTGGTCTACAGAGCAGGTTTCCACCAAGGCTCTCACACACTGAAACCCTGTTTCAAACAAAAAACAAAACAAACAAAGAAAAAAACCACCACCAACAAACAACCCTTAGATTTAGGGGCCAAAGTGATGGTTGTGTAGTTCAGAGCGATTAATGCTCTGGCTTCCCTAATTGGGTTCCTAAAGCCTCCACAACATCTCAGAGTCTCTGGCCTCTGCCAGCCAGCACCAACCATAAACACACACAGACAAACGCATACATAAAATGAAAAATATATCTTAAAAAAGAATACCTAGGAGTAAACCCAACCTTTTATGAGAACAATCTCTATGACGGAAACATGACATACTGACAGGCCCTGCAGAGATGGCTTAGCAGGGGACCTGAGTTCAGTGTCCACAGCCCCAGGACCCACAGCTTACAGTCATCTGCAACTACAGGTTCTAAGCCACATGTCACCCTCTTGTGACCTCTACAGGCAGCAGACACACATGTATTACACATACATATATGTACAGAAAACACTCATACACATAAAATGATGAAATCTAAAAGAAAAATGGAAGAAGAGAGAAAACTTAGGTGTGGGGGTGCAAACCTTTGGCCACAGGCCATGGGAAGCCATGGTAGGTGGATCTATACAGGGACTTCTAGGACAGCCAGGTCTGTACAGGGGGATCCTGTCTCATCATCACCCACAACAAAAAGATGAAATCAGAATTCACATCCAAGTAACTTTTACTACTCATCATCCAGACTCACCTCATGAATATCCCAAGTGGAAGAAATCTTAGTCATGGAAGACACCATACAGACAACCGACTTGCCTTGTCCGTTTCTTGTTAAGCCACATCCTGAGACATAGCATGCATTTGCCTGAACTCCTGCAAGGAAACCCCAACAATATGTGGACACAAGAGAGCCAACGGGGCACTCAAATGGAAGGAGGGATGTTTCCTCTCCCTCAGCCATGTGGAAGGCTTGGATCAAAGCTGAGGAAAGGATGAAGTGAGAGGCAGCCAAGCAGCTGCAGGTTGGTCATTTGTTCAGAGACATTGACTCTTTAATCTGTTTCTATAGATTCAGAATGGGTGCTGGGGCTGTAACTCAGTGGGCAGGGTGCTCGGTTCTGTTCCTAGAAACCTATAGACTGTAACCCAGTACACATTTGGAGAGAGAAGAATCCAAAGTTGAGGTCATTGAGTTGCTACATGAAGAGTTTGAGGTCAGCCTGTGGTACATGAGATCCTGGAGAGAGAGAGAGAGAGAGAGAGAGAGAGAGAGAGAGAGAGAGAGAGAGAGAGAGAGAGAGAGAGAGAAGGCAGACAGGAAGAAAGAAAAAGAAAGAAAGAAAAAGAAGGAAGAAAGAAAGAAGGAAAGAAGGGAAGAAAGAAAGAGAATAAAGAAACAAAAGAAAAAGGCAGAGGTAATGATGTACCAGTCCCAGTGAAGGCAAATGCCATTTTTTTTTTTTTTTTTTTTTTTGGTTTTTGGTTTTGGATTTTGGTTTTTCGAGACCAGGTTTCTCTGTATCGCCCTGGCTGTCCTGGAACTCATCTGTAGACCAGGCAGGCCTTGAACTCAGAAATCAGCCTGCCTCTGCCTCCCATGTACTGGGCTTAAGAAGTGCCAGATCTTTAATTTGAGGCCAGCCTAATCTACAGATCAAGTTCCAGGCTGGCCATGGCTATTTAGTGAGGCCTTATCTTAAAACAAAGAGAAAATCCATTCTTCCCTTTAGGAGAATGGATTCCATAAACTTGTCTTCTGATGCACACACACACACACACACACACACACACACACACACACACACAGTCTCATGTATACACATCATATACACATACACTCAAAATAATAAATATAAAAAATTAAGAAATATTTCTCAACCAGAAACCTGTTCTGATGAAGTTTTTTGAAAAATATGAATACTAAAGCCTTTGTAGTAATCGACACTAAATTCTCTCTGCACACTGGGAAGGGTCCGACCCTTCAGGGCAAAGGAGGGACAGGGCAGGTTTACAGTGTTGAGCTCCACTCAGCAGATCACAGATTGGGTCCATGGCTAGGCTAGCACAGCAGCCCCATCCTGTTAAGCTACAATTTCCCTCCTCTTATTAAATGAGTATGTAGGACTGCACAGAGTGGGAAAAACAAAGTGGGCATTGCTACTAGGGTACCCTAGACCATACCATACTCTGCAGGAATTTCATTGTACTTGAAATCTCTTGGTTTTGCCCTGGATTTGGCATTTTCTTGCCATGTTCGGTAAATGTAGAACTGCTTCCATGTCTCTGTGCCGAGGAGCTGTAGGTTGACGTTGTCATAGAAGAGCCATCTCTTCCGACACAACTTCCTGCAATGCAGAGTTGTAATCCCATCAGGCTGTCCCCAGTCACCCCAACTTAGAGTGATTACACTCTTAGAGTGCTCATCTTAGAGCCACAGTTACAGTCCTCAAAGCATTTATTCACTAACTATCCTCCCACAGCAGATGTCCAGGTCCAGAATCAGGAGGCCTCTTCTTCCCCTCCTGCCCCATCTCATCCCCTCTTCCCATCCCACCCTGCCCCTCTCCTTACCTCCACACGACATCACTGCTTGCAACTGCATTCCAGCTCTATGGGAGAGAAAAGAATCCTTAAACCAACAACCACCTCCCTCTCCTGCTCTCAATTTGTTCTTTGCTGGGCCTACACAGGTAAATCAAACACAGTCCTAGCTCTCCAGGCCCAGCCAGCCTGGAGAGACCTACCCCAGCAAACACAAATCACCTTGTGAGGGCTCAGAGGAAGGAGGGCCAGCCTCCGAAGGTCTGACATGGAGTCTCAAGGATGCCACGTGTCAGCAGCACATCTCCGCAGGGCGGCTGGGTCTTTTCCTTTAGCAGAATTTTGTTATTGCTGTTACTGTTCTCAGATTGGGTGTCTAGTAGCCTGGGCTGGGTTTAAGTTCATGTGATTGAGTCTGACCCACACTCCTGGTCATCTTGCTTCCACCTCACAAGTGCTTCGATGACAGGCGTGAGCCACCACTCCTGCCTCATTGACCGGATTTGAGGTCTTCAGAGTGGACAGTGTTAAGCCATGAGCCCTAGGTATATCTGTTTGCTATTCTGTAGGCCTGGCGCTCCTGTTGGTCAAGAGAAGCAGATGGGTCCCCAATACACTAATGTGTCAGAGCTGAGCAGACAGGACTGAATAAGGTAAGTTTCAGGAAGGAAGGAAGGAAGGAAGGAAGGAAGGAAGGAAGGAAGGAAGGAAGGAAGGAAAGAAGGAAGGAAGGAAAGAAATAGGGAAGACGGAAGGAAGCCAGGCTGTGTGAGTGTGATGCTGGGGTAGCTGAGACTCCACATTGAGCAGGAAAGGCCATAGGGACCTTATGTAGGATACATAGAATGGAGGACTCAGCCCAGGAGCTTTTACCTTGTTCACTTGGGCAACTTGTAGCAAACTGAAGGCATCCAGATAGGAGAAGAGTTTCATCAATTGCTCAGGGGGCAAATGGATCTCCATCTTCTGTGGCCTAAGTCCACACTGACTCTTCTTTCTCCTCCCCAGTTTGCTCTGATTTAAAGGCTTGGCCAAAGGGTCAGCAGGATTGCCACCCACAGCTCATCAGGCTTTGATTGGAACAAGCTGCAGGTGTGTAGACTCTCAGCCTGGCCCTGCCCCCACTCACTGGAGCCAGATACACTCAGCTGAGAGTGCTCACACCTAAACTCACTCCACAGTGTCTTTCATTGTGTAGATGAGCTCAACAACCCCTTCCTGGCACTGTGGAGACCAAAAGTCCATGATCTAGGGCAATCCTGATTAATGATGTACTTGTCCAAACTTTCTAGAAAATACTGAGTAACACACTAATTTTCTACAGGTTCATTTGCTTATATGAAGCCCAGTAGGTTGCTCCAAATTACTTGTGTAGGGAATCTGGTTTCCATGTTTCTGTCTGCCTTGAGAACTGAATTAGAGCAGCATAGCCCACTTCTCCATGCCCGCACAGCCTCTGAGAGTATGTGCTGTGTAGTAGCTTTCTAGTAGCAAGGGGCTGGCATAGCAGACATCTGAATGTTTACTGCTGGTCCCTGCGCATACACAGGCATGTGCACTCACACAGGTAGGCACTTTCATGTGTTTTGCACATGAAGTTCGTGCTAGCCTATTGTAAAGAATGAGAGTCTGTTTCAAAAAAATATTAAAAGGGTCATGCTGATTTTATTCATGCTTATTACATTACTAACTAGAAATCAGAATGTATTTTTATTCTAAAATTACCTTCTCCTGTGCACCCACAGGGTAGAGCTTATGTCCTGCACTTGGGAAGCATCACTCAGTTGTCTGTCCCTGCCCCCAAGCATGTTCTCATCCCGGTATACATCCCTCTCTGCTGTGTGGTATCTCACTAGGTAGCTCTGGTGACCTAGGCTCACTATGTAGACAAGGCTGGAGTTGAACTCACAGGGATCCACCTGCCTCTGCCTGCTGCTGAGTGCTGGGATTAAAGGTGCGTACCATCATGCTGAGATGACTTTTGTTTTGTTTTGTTTTGAGACTTGGTTTCTCTGTGTAGTCCTGGCTGTCCTGGAACTCACCCTGTAGGCCAGGCTGACCTCAAACTCAGAGATCTGCTTGCTTTTCCTTCCCGAGTGCTTGGATTAAAGAGAACACTGACTGCCACCATCAGCTGACTTAGATATCTTTCTTTTTAGGTCACCTTTAAACGTATACATCTGGGTAAATTAAGATAAACTCCTCAGTTGAGATTTATAACCCAGTCATAAATTTTTGATTTTTTTTTATTATGTGAATGAGTGTATGTGTTTGTGAACTTGCGTGCAGGTACCCAAAAAAGGTTGAGGTGTCAGATCTTCCTGGTGCTAGAGTTGCAGGCAGTTGTGAGCTGTTCCAGGAGGTTCTGGGAACAGAACCTGAGTCTTCCATAGAAGTGGTATGTGCTCTTAATTGATGAACCACGTTGTGCAGTCCCACCGAGCCACATATTTTATCATATTAATCCTTTGTCAATTCATTCTTTGTCAATTAAGGAAATACAAGTTCCAGACTTTGGGACATAGTATCTTTTAGAAAGGGCCACCATGTTTGGCTACTGCAGTTGTTGGATGAAGACATATTTGCACATTCAAGATGGTTTGAAATCCTACAATACCACTGTAAAAAATTAACAAGAGATGGAGCAGGAGTGCAACCAGGTTCTTAACCAGTGTCTGCTGCAAACAGTTGGGACCTTGCAGGGTATCCAAGATGTCTGTAGCTCTTAATGCAGGCTTCAGTGCATTACCATGGATCGGGGGACTTTCCATCACAATTTTCAACTTCCAGTAAGACATTTGGCTACTCTGGGGTTCCATAAGGAGACAGCAAAGGCTCAGGACACCCTTACAGAGAGATGGAGGAGAAGCTCAGATCCTGCAGTCCAGGTGGACAGAATACAGAAGGCTCTGAGGATGACTGAGGCCAGGAACACATGTGACTGCAACCACATTTGCCCTTATCCTGGCTAGTTTATGTCAGCTTGACAGAAGGTACAGTCATCTGAGAGGAGGGAACCTCCATGGAGAAAATGCCTCCAAGGGATCAGGCTGTAGGCAAGCCTTCAGGCATTTCCTTAATTAGTGATTGATGTGGGAGGGCCCAGCCCACTGTGGGTCATTCCATCAGGCAAATGGTAATCTTTGCAATGCTCATTTCCTTAAACCTAAGAATTTATATAGTCAAAAATAGGCAGGGAGGCAGGTACACACCATTAAACTTCAGCACTCTGGAGGCAGAGGCAGGAGGATCTCTCACTTTAAGGCCAGCCTTGTCTACAGACTGTGCTCTTAACTGCCCAGTCATTTCTTCAGCCCTGGCCAGGCTTTCAATTTTTCTGTAAGCTGCAGGGTAGGGACGTCTTCCTGGCATGGAGGTCAGCTCTGCCATACCGAGAAGGTGGAAGGCAACAGAAGGGCAAATGGTGCCACAACCTGAGCACCTACTGTGCTCCCTCTCACACCAGCCCATAAGTGCCTAGCAGGGTTTCTGTGCGAGGGCATGGTTCCTGCCAGAGCAAGAACTGGCTCCAAGCCGCCTGGCTTCCGGGACCCTCCCTGTCCCCCATCCCTGGTTCTTGTGAGGAGACACACATTCTACCTGGAGAACCTGGGACATTTCAACTTTCAGGCTAGTAGTGCCTCTATGCCATCTCTCCAGGCTGGGATCCAATGGGACACCAAGATTCAGGCTGTGATGTTCTTCCCTGAGTCCAAATGGCCAAAGGAAAGTCCAAGGTAAGATAGTTGCTATGCTGTTCTAGTTGGATTTCTCAGGCTATGATTAACACTATGAGCAAAAGCAACTTGGGGAAGAAAACATTTGGCTTACAGGTCACAGCTCATTACCAGGGAAGTTAAAATGGGAACTGAAGCAGAGGTCATGGAGGAAGAGCAGCTTGGGGTTACCCAGCCTGCTTTCTTAACCACCCAGGAATCCTTCCCTAGGCATAGGGAATGGAGTGCGGGCTCACCACCCACAGTGGGCTGGGCCCCCCACATCAATCATTCATGAAGAAAATGCCTTACAGTCTTGCCTGCAGGTCAGCCTGATGGAGGCTCTCTTTTTTCAACTGACTATAGCTTCATTGAGTTAACCAAAATCTACCATATATATTTATGTGCACGTTCTGGCATAAGTGTGAGCATTCACACACTCTCGCACGTTCTGGCATAAGTGTGAGCACTCACACACTCTCATGACATGCTCGCCCCCATGGACACACACATGCCACATGCTTGAGCGAAAGGTGATCTTAGCTTCTATGTAGACTAGCATGGATATGCAGTCCACTTCTGGTCTGTCTGCACTAGCCCATGCCTGACCCACGTTTTTTCCTCAGCCACAGCAGCCCTGTCAGTAGGCACCTTTCAGTACAATTAATCAAACTTTCCCCTTCCCTGCATGGTTAGTATTCCACAAAGGAACAACACTAATGGGCATCAGGCAGTTGTAGCTGAGTAATCAGAGGAGGGCTGAGGAGACCTCCCATTTCTTCAGTTTCCCAGAATATCCTGGGCCTTCAAACTGTTACTCATAGAGAAAAATAACTATTAAATTAAAAATCTGGAAATAGGCTGAGTATATATATATATATATATATATATATATATATATATATAATCTCCATTAGGGATAAAGTACTTGCCTATCATCCCCATGTACACACACCTATTCACAATGTAAATTTTACAATTTTTATTCTGGAGCTTCCAATTTTAAAGGATCCAATTCAGTGCAGTCTTCAGGCATTGATGGGTATTGCATGCATGCAGTGCAGAGGTATTCATGCAGGCAAAAACACTCAGATATCAAGTAAAAATAAATCTTTAACCTCCTGGGCATAGTGGCACACATTTAGGAGGTAGAGGCAGTTGATCTGAGTTCAAGGTCATTCTGGTTTACATAGCAAGTTTCTAAAACAGCCAGGGCTATGTAGAGGGTTTGTCTCAAAAATAAAATGGGAAGCCCCGGCAGGAGCATGTCTGGTTTCCACAGTGAGTTCCAGGACAAAACCCTATCCCCCAAAACCAAAATGAAAAATTCAAGTATACTGTACTGGTGACTTTTCTCATTGTTGTGACTGTAAAGTATCTGACGAAAAATCAACTGAAGGGACAGTTTATTTGGGCTCACTGGTGTAAGAGGAGACAGTCCATCACAATGGAGTCCCCAAGGTGTGTCTCCTAGGGGATCCCAATTGCAGTGTGGTTGACCTTGGACATTAGCCTCCACCCACCTCATTCTGAGCAGGGTGAAGAAATCTTCCTCCTTCCCACCCAGGATGTGAATCATCCCTTTGTCCAACATGTGCCCACTCTATACACTACCCATTCATCAGCCTCTTAGTGGCTGCCTGCCTTCTGGGACACACTGTGTGTAAATGACCACAGCTGGTTCACATCCTGGTGAGTGCAAAGCCAAAACAGAAGGGCATGGAAGAGAAGAGCCCTCCTGAAAGAAAGTAACTGGGAGGACTTGTTCTGGGATCCTGTGCACATTCATAGCGGAGGCACTTAAGGGACAGAAGCTTCTTGAGCATGCTCAATATAAAGTCCTCCTCCAGGAGTCACGGACTGCAGACTTGGGTCTGTGTTCCTGGGTCAGTTCAAGGAACACAGGTTCAAAGAGCCTAAAGCTAGGCCACAAATACTTCTGCTTACTTGTTTCTAGTTTTAGCTGAAGGACAAAAGGACATTTGAAGGCACATGAAGGCGCCTGCCTTGCCTTGTTGCTAACAGTGGGGTTACTGGAGGGCAGCCCCAGTGTATGACTGACAAGCCCAGAATGTTACCTCACTTTCACTGTCTACCTGGAAGTTTTCTTTGTTTGGTTTGATTTGTTTTGAGGATGGTATGTCTTAGTATGACTGTTCATTTAAGACAGAGCTCACAATGTAGGACAATAACTTAGTGAGCACAAGAATTCTTCTACTTCAGCCAATGCTGAGATTGTAGACATGAGCCACCATGACCAGGTCATCTTTCATTAAACAACAACAACAAAATCTTTAAAAGTAATCTAGTTATGTATATGGAGGGGTGGCATATGCTGGAGCACAGCAGATGTTGGGGATGGGAGATATTGGTGATGGCAGATGTTGGTGATGGCAGATATTGGTGATGGCAGATGTTGGGGATGACAGATGTTGGGGGTCGCATATCCTGGGGTAGCAAATGCTGGAGTGTGGCATATGTTGGTGTGGCATATGCTGGGGGTGCCATATTCAGGGGCATGGCATATGCATGTGATTACAGGTGCCATGGAGCCCAGAGGCTGGTACCTACCAGACACAGTTGCCCCTGGAGCTATAATTACAGGTGGATGTGAGATTCACAAGCAGAGGGACTCATACCCTCTAGAACAATAGTGTGTGCTTAATCCATGGCTCTTCTCCCCAGTCCCATTAACAAATTATTTTAAATTAATTTTTGCCATGGCACACCTGTGGAAGCCAGAGGACAGCTTTGGAGTGCTGGTTTCTCTCCTCTACGAAGTGGATCCTGGGACAGAACTCAAGTCCTGTCAATCGCAAGTGTGTTTACCCTCTGACAGCTGAGATGTCACCCCCCCTCCACCTTAGTGATGACAAAGTGTGCAGTGATAGTTCATTCAAATTTCCTGATGTGAATGGCGGTGCCTTTAGCCCCAGCACTCAGGAAGCAGAGACAGGTGGATCTCTGTGAGTTAGAGGCCAGGGTCCACAGAGTAAGTTCCAGGACAGCCAGGACTACACAGAGAACCTGTCTTGAAAACAAAACAAAACAAAATTTTCTGATTTTTCTGACTGTTGATCTCCAGTGTACTGAGACATAATGAACACTTTGACTAGACATGCAGAGGCAGCTAGTGCTCTTTTAAACATACTGTAGGGGGCGAGCATGGCTGGCCATGGGCCAAACTCAGGAGCTGAGCAGCCTGGCAACAGGGGTGGCTCCCTGAGCCCAAGGTTCCAGGATGGCTTCTGCATCAGCATCTAAGTATAATTCACACTCCTCGTTGAAAGCATCCGTTAAGAAGGTATCTCAAGATGACCCAATCAAGATATGAATGAGACTGTGCCTCAACTCCCAGGGGAATTACCAATTACTGATAAAGAAGTTGTTTACATATGTCCTTTCAATGACCCCATTAAGGGAATAATTTACATCAAAAATTATCATCTTCATTTAAGAAGTTTGGAAACAGAATTGAGAAACCTGAGATTTGCACTGAAGCAGGAAGGCCACAGCAGAAGAGATACGTTTCAGATCCTCATAAAACAAACCTTTCTGGGCTGGAGAGATGGCGCTGTAATTAGGAGCACTGACTGCTCTTCCAGAGGTCCTGAGTTCAACTCGCAGCAACCACATGGAGCCTCAAACCATTGTAATGAGATCCTATGCCCTCTTCCGGTGTATCTGAAGACAACGACAGTGTACTCATGTAAATAAAATAAATCCGCCGGGCATGGTGGCGCACACCTGTAATCCCAGCACTTGGGAGGCAGAGGCAGGTGGATTTCTGAGTTCGAGGCCAGCCTGGTCTACAGAGTGAGTTCCAGGACAGCCAGGGCTACACAGAGAAAACCTGTCTCGAAAAAAAACCAAAAATAAATAAATAAATAAATAAATAAATAAGTGAATGAATAAATAAATAAGTAAATAAATAAATAAATAAATCCAAAAAAAGAAAAAAGAAAATACCTGCATTTCCACTGGCACACAATCTGCCATTATTTGCATTTGTAAATGAAGAGAAGTTTAATGTGGATGGGGGGACTGTTTATACTCCAGTTGAAGAATACAGAAGGCAGGGCCTGCCCAATCACCATTGGAGGATAACTTTTATTATAAGTGCTATGAACTCTGTGAGACATACCCTGCACTTTTGGTGATTTCCTATGGGACCTCATGTGACAACCTTAGGAGAACTGCAACTTTTAGATCCCCAAATCAGATTCCTGGATTGTCATGGATTCACCCAGAAAACAAGATGGTCATTATGGGCTGAGCTCACACTCTTGTTGGTATGAGTGGTAAAAGAATCAAAGATGAGAAATACCTGGATGTGATCAGGGAAAATAACTAACAAGCTTCTAAGCCCACAGTTTATGAAGCAAAGTTCCATGTAAATGCAGGGACCAGGAAGGCAACAGAGGGACGATATGAAAGTGATGGCACAGGTCAGAACCCCGAACGTTCTTTCTTAGACATTAATAATATTGACTTTGTGTGGGAATCTATTTTGTTGTTGTTGTTTTTTCTTTTTTCGAGACAGGGTTTCTCTGTATAGCCCTGGCTGTCCTGGAACTCACTCTGTAGACCAGGCTGGCCTCGAACACAGAAATCTGCCTGCCTCTGCCTCTGAAGTGCTGGGATTACAGGCATGCGCCACCATGCCCGGCTGAGAATCTTTTAAAAAAGTAAAAGATATTGTTTATCCCAACATATAAGAATCTCATTGGTTGTCCAGTTTGGAGTCTACTCATTGGTTAGAGCACATCAAGCCTGTTCTGACAGTGACAGATGGGACAGGACTGTTCAGCTGAAGTCCCTGGCCATGCTGATGCTGGGTAGTTTCTACAGAAGTATTGGAGGCTTTGAGGATTGGTCTCTGTTTAAATGGTGTTGGGCTCTCACCCCTACACACGTGCATGAAAACTGGTTCTGCACGTTATTATTTGAAGAACAGGGCAATTTGCTTTTTCAGGTTTTTTTTTAATTGTGTTTTGTAGTATGAAATGACAGTTTAAATGCACAGTTCTATTGGACATCCAAACTAATTGATTTTGTAAATATATTTGTAAAAGCTAAAGTTTAATCAATTAATGTTTTACAGTGATTTGTAAAGGATTATTTATGGCTAATATGGTTTTGTTTTCAGTGAATTAAGAGAGATTAAATTTATCTTTGAAATTATTTGATGTCATAGCCTAGTGAATGAGAAATCTCAAATACAGTAGTATAATGTATGCATTTTGTATGTCTAAAAAATATTAGATATTCTTTTGCTTTTATAAGCAATGTAAATATTTCATAAATCAAAATGTGTCACTCCATAAGAAGAAAAAAAGGTAATATTAATAGTTCACAGGAATTTGTGAAATTTCATGAAAATATTTTCATTCCAATAAATATTAAAAGACCTGTTATAATAAATATATTAACTAAAAAAAAGAACACTAATATTATCACAATGGAGGGATTCACCTGGACCTGACTGTAGCCATAGCAACCATGGTTACTTCTGAACAATCCTCTCAGGTCCCCTCCCAACTGGACTACAATGAAGCTAACCCATCAGTGTGATAAGCAACGTTTTGCCACCCACAGGTGGTAGCAGAACTGAGGGACGCTCCCAACATCTTTGCTACTGACTTGAGAAGAGCAGGTGTTTGCTTAAGTTGCTTTTGTCCTCATGCCATAAGCTACCTGTGCTCACAGGGATTACAGGGATCCACTGGTCTGGCTGACACCCTGAAACATGCTTCTGCTGAGAAGAAAGTTCCCCAATACATGGCAATCTGAAATCCTGGGTTTGTCTGCCTCATTCCAGGGTCTGCACTGCAGACTGCTGTGATAATGAACAGTGCACCATCCACGTTTTTAAAGACATTGTGTGGTGTGCTTTCTCCACATGAAGCCTGTGCAGCAGTCATTCAGTACTGGTGACAACAGCAGGGGCAGCAGAAATTAGCCCTATCTAACGCTGTTAGCCTTGGTACTGAGCAGTGGATCAAAGAGTTGAAGATACTGGAAATGACATCAATAGTCGATCTTTTAAAAACAAGGCAAAGTAAGTTGATCATGATGGCACACTCCTTTAATTCTAGCACTCATGTGTCACAGGCAGGCATATCTCTGAGTTTATGGGCAGCCTGGTCTACCAAGGGAGTGCCAGGACATCCAGGAATATACAGAGAAGCCCTGTTGTAGAGGGCTGCCAGTTAAAGATGGCGCCAGTTTCCACTTTCCTCCCCCCAGGGGGAGAGTGCCCTTTGAAACAAACAACTCCTTATTTGGCTTTGTGCAATCAGATGCTGTCCTTCCACTTTGAGGTAGCCTATCTGCCTTGCCCACGTGTCATCCAGGGATTGGCCAGCCTTTGGGATATAAGCGCGGGGGTCGAAGTAGGGGAGAAACGCCATTTTACAAGGTTCCTGATTAAACTGCTTGAAGAAGATCGCTGGTGTTGTGTCCTTCCTTGCAGGTCGAGGTTGGGCGCAACACCCTGTCTTGAAACAAACAAGCAAACAGAACAAAGCAAAATGGATGATATGAAATGCCCTTCTGGATTTGCAGGACCCAGAATTGGTACTTGCCATTAGCTACTATCTTGGTTAGATTTTTGTCAACTCGATGAAACTGGAGTCAGTTGAGAAAAGAGAGCCTCCATTTAAAGTAATGCCCCATCAGGCTGGCCTGTAGATAAGACTGTAAGGCATTTTCTTCATTAATGATTGATGTGGGAGGGCCCAGCCCCCTGTGGGTGGTGAACCCCACTCCATTACCTATGACTAGGGAAGGATTCCTGGGTGGTATAAGAAAGCAGGCTGGGTAACCCCATGCTGCTGTTCCTCCATGACCTCTGCTTCAGTTCCTCTTGTGACTTCCCTGGTGATGGGCTGTGACCTGTAAGCCAAATGATTTCTTACCCAAGTTGCTTTTGGTCATAGTGTTTATCAGAGCCTGAGAAATCCAACTAGAAAGCATAGCAACTGTCTTACCTTGGATTTTCTTTGGCTATTTGGACTTTGGGAAGGACAACATAAGGGCAGGGGTCTCTGGGTGGCTGGTACTCAGAAAATGCTTCTCCCCACAGCAAATGATGTGACTTGGGTAACTGTGATCTAAGACATATGCTGACTTTGGGATATCTGTGCTGGCAAGGATATGTGAATTTATGTGGGTCAGCCTACAGTTCTGCTGGGTGGGCCTAGAGTCAATAGCAGAGTTGCACACGTGAATAAAAACCAAACATTTTATTAAGATGCCTTGACATTATGCAAAAAGTCCCACTGAGGAAGCCATTTAACATGAAGCCAGATGCTCTGTGTGTGTTTGTGGGGTTTTGTGCATTTTTGAGCCCAGGACCCATGTGGTAGATGAGAACTGATTCGCTCAAGTTTCCTTGAACACAAATGCACTGTGACACACTGTAATACATTCTGCCTAGAGCCTGACAGAGCCAACCAGGCAGGGGACAAGCTGGTGCATAACAAAGAATTGTATCAATTGATGAGCTAGCTGGTCACAACATGGCCAGTGAGAGGCCAACACTTCCAGGAAGCCGATTACTTTCTAGAAACAGGTGACTGGTGACAGGGTGGGTGGGTGGCTTGTCATGTGTGAAGTCAGTGGACAGGTATGCAGATGTGGCCCTGATCACTGGTCACATGTTTTTCAGTTTTGCAGATCTCAAGAACAAAACAGTGATTATGCTTGTCTTGATGGTTATTTCTTCGGGTTACTCTTACTGAGGGGTTGTGCATAGTTCCAGGCACATTACATAATGGGCAGGTGAGCTCAGGTCAATGTACACAGTCCTGTTCTTGATGAGCAAAAACAGTGATTTTTAAAAAATGGTGGTGTGTGCATCCTTAGTCCCAGCAGAACCAGACAGATCTCTGAGTTTGAGGCACCCTGGTATAGAGAGTTCCAGGACAACCAGGGGTTAAACAGAGAAACCCTATGTCAAAAAACAAGTCAACAACCAACCAACCAACACCAAACCACACACATACTTCATCTGATTACAATGGACTAAAAAGCAGGTAGAGTTAAATATAAAGTCAGGCATATGGGGGGAAAGGGGAAGAAAGAGAGGGAAGAGGAGAGAGAGAGAGAGAGAGAGAGATTGAGATTGGATTTTAATGTTCTCTTTCAGTTATAAAATCTGCTTATGACAGAGAGGCCCTAATGACAGAAGGGTTCCCTGTGTAGTGTCTTATGGGGACACTGAGTCCCACAAGGACCCAGGTCCTCTGGCTCCCAGTTTCTGCCCTTCCATCACCACCTTCCACCTCTGGAGGGGCCAGTGTGGAACTTACAGCTTCTGTTCTCTGCCCTTCCTCTTCTCCTCTTCTTCCAAGAAACCTGTGTGGAGTGGATCACCCAGCAGGCCTGGCCTCTGGGCATGGAGAGCCAGCCGGTCAGCAGGGTCCCGCCCAGGCACCAGCTTTCCTGTGGTGACTCCTCTGGCAGGTAGTTAGGAAATGCCTTATAGAGAGGAAGCAGAGGGTGAGAAGTCTGTTCTCTCTGTGTGGCCGCTGTGCAGTGAAAGCCCACTTTTTATGCTCTGAGGCCATGGGACTTTAGACCAGGGCTTCCTCCAAGGGCAGAGCTTCTGTGTGACCCAAGCCCACATGCCTACACCACACATACATGTGTCATTACATTCAAACACAAAGAGGAACCTGGGCTGGACTGGGAGGAAGTGTCACTCTGCAGGGGGCTCCAAATGTTGGCATGTCCCTCCCTGGGTGTGAGGCATGCAGGAATGCTGGCTGTGGCATCTCTGGAGTGGCCTGTGCCTTGTTCCCACTGGAGTCTTTGGCCCTGAGATGAAGCTGTAGACTGAGAACTTGTTTTCCACAGCCTGAAGCTTGGTGTCCCTTTGGATCCCAGCCTGTAGAGATGGAATAGAGGCACTACTAGCCTGAAAGTTGAAATGTCCCAGGTTCTCCAGGTAGAATGTAGCTCCTCCCGAGAACCAGGGAAGGGGGACAGGGAGGGTCCCGGAAGCCAGGCGGCTTGAAGCCAGTTCTTGCTCTGGCAGGAACCATGCCCTCGCACAGAAACCCTGCTAGGCACTTATGAGCCGGTGTGAGAGGGAGCACAGTAGGTGCTCAGGTTGTGGCACCCTTTGCCCTTCTGTTGCTTTCCACCTGCTCGGTATGGCAGGGCTGACCTCCATGCCAGGAAGACGTCCCTACCCTGCAGCTTACAGAAAAATTGAAAGAAGTCTGGCCAGTGGGAAGAGCAGCCTGGGTCGTTATTTTCCCAGCATCCCCTTGTAGCAGCCATCTTCCTCCACCTCCTAAGATGCAGTGCCTGGGTGTCATCCCTCCTTCAGCTGCAGTCTTCCACATTCCCTAGCTGCTGGTCTTTGTCCCTTCAAGCTCAAGGCTGATGATGGCTGCTCCATCTCTGATATGTTGAGATCTGGACTGCCAACAGCCCTAATTCACACCATACACACTGGTTTCCCTAATGCCCACCATCTGATAAGTAGGCTCTGGACAACCTTTTCTTTCCCATTTTATTTCATCAGCATGATGGTTCACATCGTTAATCCCAGCACTCTGCAGCAGGAAGAGGCAGGTGAATCCCTGTGAGTTCAAGTCCAGCCTTGTCTATATAGTGAGCCTAGGTCACCAGAGCTACCTAGTGAGAGACAACACTGCAGAGAGGGATGTATACTGGGATGAGAAGATGCCTGGGGGCAGGGACAGAGAACGACGTGATGGTTCTCAAGTCCAGGGATGCCAGGGCAGCTCCTGGGAGCTGGCAGAGACAAGGGGTGGATTGTCTTCCAGTGCCTTTGCAGAGAACAGTGCCCTGCCAATGTTGGGTAAGCAATGAATAAATCTGGGACAGAGTATGTTCCCTACATACCCCATCTCATTTACACTCACTTGTTAATGGGCCTCAGGAAGCTACTGAGACCACCATCTTCAGCTCACACGGTTTGGTGAATATCAGAGCCTCAGAATATATTTTTCAGTTCATTTCTCTACTGGTCACCCGATGGTCCCTTTGCTAGATGGCCATTATTGAAATACTGGTTTAAATACAATGAGAAAAAGTATCTGTTTAGGGGCCAGAGTGATGGCTCTGTGGTTAAGAGTACTGACTGCTTTTCCAGAGGACCTGGGTTTGATTTTCAATATTCACATGGTGGCTCACAACTGTCTGTAACCTCAGTACCATGAGGTCAAATGCTCTTTTCTGGCTTCTGCAGGCAAGAGATTTCATGTTTGAGGCCAACCTAAACTCCACAGTGAAATCTAGATCACCCTGGATCATAGGATTATATCCTCTCTTTCAATCACACACACACATACTCACACCCACCCACCCCACCCACACACACACATACACATACATCTTAAACAATTACACATTTAAAATTAATCTGATCTCCATCGTGAATGGAAAATATTCACTGTTAAGTATCTGGGGTAGGAATGCCTCATGTCAGTTATAAAGAGTTATAACAGTTTCTGCATTTGAACATTTAAATCAGTCACTAAGAGATAGAAGCCAGGGCCATCCTCTGGCTCAGCAAACATGCAAACAGAAAGTTCAAAGCCAGGCATTGTGGCACACATCTTTCATCCCAGCACGTGGGAGGCAGAAGCAGACAGATCTCTAAGTTTGAGGAATGGACTATATATCACGATCCAGGATAGTCAGTAAGGGCTAGAGAGTGAGACTCTGTCTCAAAATCAAATAAGGGAAGAGAAATGAAAAACAAAAAGGAAGGAAGGAAGGAAGGAAGGAAGGAAGGGAGGGAGGGAGGGAGGGAGGGAGGGAGGAAGGAAGGAAGGAAGGAAGGAAGGAAGGAAGGAAGGAAGACAAAAACTGGGGAAGGATAGCCCAGGGAGGCCTCTGGCTTTTTCAGGGCCTGCACTGTGGCCTGTAATCCCCTCTTCAGGCTGCTTTGGTTTTGCTGACTGCTTCACATTCTAACTTCCATCTCCGTGGTAGCAAAGCCAATGGTGGGGCCTGCAGTCCTCAAAATATTTTCAATCTGAAACAATAGAGAGCAAAGTTTTAAAAGTGTGTCTCAGCCACCATTTGCACCAGGGAGCCTGGAGACTCCATAGCCTTCTGTGCATAGCCAGCCAGGAGGGAATGATCTCCCAGCAGGCTTTCACATATGAGGGCAGAGGTGAGGTCTCCACCTTCTCTCTTGAGGGGACCAGGTAGGAACATACAGGGCCTAAGATCAGTGGAGCAGCTGGGACAAGAAATCTTCCTGCCCACAGCCATTTGCACCAGGAAGCCAGCAGACTGCACAGTCTTCTGTGCATGGCCCACCAGAAAAGAGAGATCTCCCAGCAGTGCTTTCACTTTTGAGCTCAGAGGAATAAGGACACAAGCTTACAGGCCCACACGAGGAACAAACTCCAGCCAGAGACAAGAACACCAACTAGGACCAGATGGCGAAAGGCAAGCACAAAAACCCTACCAACAGAAACCAAGGCCACATGGCAATATCAGAACCCAGTTCTCCTACCACAGCAAGTCCTGGATACCCCACCACACCAGAAAAGCAAGAGTTGGATTTAAAATCATATCTCATGATGCTGATAGAGGGCTTCAAGAAAGACTTAAATAACTCCCTTAAAGAAATACAGGATGTTGGTCCTGAGAACTATGACGTCATATAGGCGACACTAATGCGGCCCTGCAGGTTTATTCCTGTTACCAAGGCAATGGCCACCATGTACCCAGAATTCAATAGGCCCACCTAGCCTACCTGACAGGAGAACATCGGTCAACAGGTAAAAACCCTTAAAGAGGAAACAAAAAAAAATCCCTTAAAGAAATACAGGAGATCAGGGTCAACAGAAAGAAGCCCTTAAAGTAGAAACACAAAAATCCCTTAAAGACTTACAGGAAAGCACAAACAATCAAGTGAAGGAACTGAACAAAACCATCCAAGATCTAAAAGTGGAAATTGAAACAATAAAGAAATCACAAAGTGAGACATCTCTGGAGATAGAAAACCTGGGAAAGAATTCAGGAATCATAGATGCAAGCATCAACAAAAGAATACAAGAGACAGAAGAAAGAACCTCAGGTGCTGAAGATACCATAGAAAACATTGACTCAACAGTCAAAGAAATTGCAAAATGCATAAAGCTGGTAACCCCAAACATCCAGGAACTCCAGGACACAATGAGAAGATCAAACCTAAGGATTATAGGTAGAGACAAGAGCAAAGATTTCCAACTTAAAGGGTCAGTGAATATCTTCAAAAAAATTATAAAAGAAAACCTCCCTAGCCAGAGAAAGAGATGCTCATGAACATACAAGAGGCCTTCAGAATTCTAAACAGACTGGACCAGAACAAAAAATCCTCCTGGCACATAATAACCAAAACACCAAATTCACAAAACAAAGGAAGAATATTAAAAGCAATAAGGGGAAAAGGGCAAGTAACTTATAAAGGCAGACCTATCAGAATCACACCAGACTTCTCACCAGAGACAATGAAGACCTTATACAGACCCTAAGAGAAATGCCAGCCCAGGCTACTATATCCAGCAAAGCTCTCAATCATCATAAATGGAGAAACCAAGATATTCCATGATAAAATCAAATTTGCAGAATATCTCTCCACAAGTCCAGCCCTACAAAGGATATTGATGGAAAATGCCAATACAAGGAGGGAAACTACACCCCAGAAAAAGCAAGAAAGTAATCTTCTTCCAACAAACCCAAAAGAAGATACCCACACAAACATAAAAATAACATCAAAAATAACAGGAAGCAACAATCACTATTCTTTAATATCTCTTAACAACAATGGACTCAACTCCGCAATAAAAAGACATAGACTAACGAAATATTTCTCATGTAAATCTTCAATTTTATCAGAAAATGTTTGTAATTCCCTGCCGCCGCACGATCCTCGATAGACACTGTGAATTTCCACAGGTAAAGCACAGGATCTTGGTGGACACTGTGGGATAATTTCCACAGGTAAAGGCCTTGTACAATAAAGGCTGTCCTCTGGGTAAAACTGACAAGGTCCTCGAGAGAGTATTGCTGAGGGATTCCCTGGCAGGAGAGCATTCTGAATTCTAATCTCAGGGCAGCCTTGCCTTTGTGACTTTCCTTTGATCTATTTCGCAGGAATTTCTGGTAGCCTGAGCTATAAGTAACCAGGCAAAAATGTTAGTTAAAAGTTCATTCTTTGAACTACAATACTGGCCAAAAAACCTCGGTTCTAAGCGGCATCGCTTTGCTTGGTAGTTTCTATAATTACATTGATCTCCCAACAAAATGTAAACTTTTATGGCTATGCTGATGAAAGTGGCTCTGACATTGTGAAACTTTAACTTAACACTATGATCTCAGGTTCCCTTAGAGAGAGACAGGTGATAATCAGGTTACTCACAGAATCTCATTAAGGTCTGAGAGATCTGGCTTAATGTCCTTTGAAGTCCTTTTTAGGAATGTTACCTATGGCTTTTCACACAGAAACGTTTACCTAGCTGATTTTACATTTCCTCTTGGCAAATGGTCTTTCCAGATTGTCTTTTGTGCCTGCTGTCCTGGATACATCCTTTGATATGTAGAGATCTCATGTTTAAAATCCCCTGGCTGACTGCAGCAAGATGCACTCAGAGACAAAATAGACTCAGATTCCAAACTTTTTCTGTGTCATGGTTTCTGTTTGCCACTCCGCCTGGAACCCGTGCTTTCCTGCTTAGTGAAAGAATCCTAGCTCCAACCCCGAGAGAGTGTGTTCCATAATTAATTTAGTAATTTCTTTTATGTCTACCATTTAATCTGCATTATTTTTCATGATAATCTTCAATTTTAATATGTCTTTCTATATACCTCCTCCATTTTATCAGAAATGTTTTCAATGTAAATCTTTGATTTTATCACAAATGATTCTAATTCCACCTTCAATTAATTTAGAGTTTTTACAACAACCATTTTTATGTAAAATTTTCCATAAAATAGTCAGTTTTCAAGTGTTTGTCTATTTATTTCTTGAATTTTACCAGAAATATTTTCAATGTAAATCTTCAATGTTATCTGAAAATGTTTATAATTCAAACTTCAATCAACTTAGAATTATCTTTATGCCTATCATTTTATCTATATAATTTCCATGATAATCTGTACTATTAACATTTTTATATATTTCTATAATTTTATCAGAAAAAATTCCATGTAAATCTTCAAGTTTATCAGAAAATGTTTATAATTCCACTTTTTTTGTTTGTTTTTTCGAGACAGGGTTTCTCTGTGTAGCCCTGGCTGTCCTGGAACTCACTCTGTAGACCAGGCTGGCCTCAAATGCAGATATCTGCCTGCCTCTGCCTCCCAAGTGCTGGTATTAAAGGCGTGTGCCACCAACGCCTGGTTTATAATTCCACTTTTAATCACTTTAGGAATACTTTTATGCCTACCATTATTATATCTATACAAAATTTTCCATGATAATCTTCAATTCTAACATGTTTTTCTACATTTCCTACAATTTTATCAGAAGTATTTTTCATGTAAATCTTTGATTCTATCATAAAGTGTTTCTATCCCATATTTCAATCAATTTAGCAATGTTTTCCATGTCTACCACTTTAATCCTTAATTTTCCATGAAAATTGTCAATTTTAACGTGTTTTCTCTGAAGGATTTTCCATGTAAACCTTTAATTTTATCAAAAAGTGTTTTTACTTTCCTTTTCAATAAATAAAAAAAATTTAAAAAGTGTCTCTCTGTGTATAAAGACATATATCCATTTTGTATGTGTGTGTGTCTATGTATGCATACATGCATATGTCAATGGTGTATGTCTGTGTGCACTCTATTCTGGTGCTTGGTTCCTTGAGTTATTATCTTAAAGGACAAAAGAGCACAGTTACAATGGGTCCAGGAATAAACTCTACCCTGTGGAGTCACAGGAGAAGATATTTTAGAGTAAAAGTACATTCTGATTTCTGGTTAGTAATATAATCAGCCTGAATAAAATCAGCATGACACTTTTACTCTTTTTTGAAACAAAGTCTCATTCTTTAGCCTAGGCTGGCCTGGAATTCATGTGCAGTACATGTAAAAGTGCCTATTTAAACATTAGTGTGTGTGTGCATGGACCAGCAATAACCATCAGGTGTCTTCTTTGCCCCCCCCAACCCCCTTTCTCCTAGAAAGCTAAGTACACAAGCACATACTCTCAGAGGCTGTGCCGGCACAGAGGTCGCCCTGCTGATCTAATTCAGTTCTCAAGGTAGACAGAAACATGGAAACCAGATTCCATACACCAGTAATTTGGAGCAACCTAATGTGCTTCACATAAGCAATTGAACCTTTAGAAAGTTAGTGTTACTCAGTATTTTCTAGAAAGTTCTGACAAGTACATTATCAATCAGGGCTGCCCCAGATCATGACTTTTGTTCTTCACAGTGCCAGGGTGGGGTTGTTGAGCTCATCTACACAATGAAAGACACTGTGGAGTGAGTTTAGGCATGAGCACTCTCAGCTGAGTGTATCTGGCTCCAGTGAGTGGGGGCAGGGCCAGGCTGAGAGTCTACACACCTGCAGCTTGCTCCAATCAAAGCCTGATGAGCTGTGGGTGGCAATCCTGCTGACCCTTTGGCCAAGCCTTTAAATTGGAGCAAACTGGGGAGGAGAAAGAAGAGTCAGTGTGGACTTAGGCCACAGAAGATGGAGATCAATTTGCCCATTGTGCCGATGATGAAACTCTTCTCCAATCTGGATGCCTTCAGTTTACTACAGGTTGCCCAAGTAAACAAGGTAAAAGCTCCTGGACTGAGTCCTCCATTGGGTACATCCTACATAAGGCCCCTTTGGCCTTTCCTGCTCAACATGCAGTCTCGGCTACCCCAGCATCACCCTCACACATCCTGGCTTCCTTCCTTCCTTCCTTCCTTCCTTCCTTCCTTCCTTCCTTCCTTCCTTCCCTCCCTCCCTCCCTCCCTCCCTCCCTCCCTCCCTCCCTCCTAAAACTTAACTCATTCACAACTGTCTACTCAGGTCTCACACACATTAGTGTCTTGGGGACTCAGCTGCTTCCCTTGACTAACAGGAGTGCCAGGCCACAGAAGAGCAAATGGATATATCTAGAGCTCACAGGTTAGCATTATCCATTCTGAAGACGTCAAATCTGGTTCAATGAGGCAGGAGTGGTGGCTCACACCTGTAATCAAAGCACTTGTGAGGTGGAAGCAAGATGATCAGGAGTGTGGGTCAGACTCAATCACATGAACTTAAACCCAGACCAGGCTACTAGACACCCTGTCTCAGAACAGTAACAGTGATAACAAAATTTCTGAAGGAAAAAAAAAAAAAAAAACAGCTGCCCTGCGGATTTGTGCTCCTGACAGGTGGCATCCTTGAGACTGCATGTCAGACCTTTGGAGGCTGGCTCTCCTTCCTCTGAGCCATCACAAGGTGACTTGTGTTTGCTGGGGTAGGTCTCTCCAGGCTGGCTGGGCCTGGAGAGCTAGGATTGTGTTTGATTAACCTGTGTAGGCCCAGCAAAGAACAAAAAGAGAACAGGAGAGGGAGACAGTTGTTGGTTTAAGGATTCTGTTCTCTCCCATAGAGCTGGAATGCAGTTGCAAGCTGTGATGTCGTGTGGAGGTAAGGAGAGGGGCAGGGTGGGATGGGAAGAGGGGACGAGATGGGGCAGGAGGGGAAGAAGAGGCCTCCTGATTCTGGACCTGGACCTCTGCTGTGGGAGGATAGTTAGTGAATCAAAGGTTTGATCACTGTAACTGTGACTCTAAGGTGGGGAGACTGGGGTCAGTCAGATGGGATTGCAACTTGCATTGCAGGAAGTTCTGTCGGAAGAGATGGCTCTTCTGTGACAAGGTCAACCTACAACTCCTGGGCACAGAGACATGGAAGCAGTTCTATGTTTACCGAACATGGCAAGAACACACCAAGACCTGGGCAAAACCAAGAGATTTCACTTACAAAGAAATTCCTGTGAATTTTGGTATGGGCTGGGGTACCCTAGTAGCGATCCCCACTTCGTTTGTTTTTCCGATTCTGTGCAGTCCTACATTCTCATTTAATAAGAGGGGGGGATTGTAGCTTAACAGGATGGGGCTGTTGTGCTAGCCTAGCCATGGGACCAATCTGTGATCTGCTGAGTGGTTGCTCAACCTTGTAACCCTGCCTAATCCCTCACTTTCCCTGAAGGATCAAACGCTTCCCAGTGTGCAGAGAGAATTTAATGGGGAAATTACTACATAGGATTTATTTTTTATTATTTTTTCTATATTCTTTGTTTACATTCCTAATGCTTTCCCATTTCCCGCCCCCCCCCCTCACCATATGTCCCATAAGCCCTCTTCCCTCCGGACATTCCCCAATCATCCCCCTCCCATTTCTCTGTCCTGGTACTCCCCTACAATACTTTTTCAGGACCAGGGCCCTCTCCTTTTTCTTGGGAATCATTTGATATGCTAATTGGGTCTTGAGTATTCAGAGCTTCTGGACTAATTAATGTCCACTTATCAATGATTGCATTTCATGTTTATTCTTTTGTGATTGGGTTACCTCACTTAGGATGATATTTTCCAGTTTCAACCATTTGCCTACAAATATCATGATTTCATTGTTTTTAATTGCTGAATAGTATTCCATTGTATAAATATACCACATTTTCTGTATCCATTCCTCAATTGAGGGACATCTGGGTTCTTTCCAGCTTCTGGCTATTATAAATAAGGCTGCTATGAACATAGTGGAGCATGTGTCCTTGTTGCATGCAGGGGAATCCCCTGGCTTTTTCATTCTTCTTTCTTTCTTTCTTCCTTCCTTTCTTTCTTTCTTTCTTTCTTTCTTTCTTTCTTTCTTTTTTATTTATTTACTTATTTATTTCTGCCTTCCTTCCTTCTCTCTCTCTCTCTCTCTCTCTCTCTCTCTCTCTCTCTCTCTCTCTCTCTCTCCAGGATCTCATGTAACAAGGCTGACCTCAAACCCTTCATGTAGCAAATTCAATGACCTCAACATTAGATCCTTCTCTCTCCAAATGAGTACTGGGTTACAGTCCATAGACCTCTAGGAACAGAACCGAGCACCCTGCCCACTGAGTTACAGCCCCAGCACCCATTTTGACTCTATAGAAACAAATTAAAGAGTCAATGTCTCTGAACAAATGACCAACCTGCAGCTGCTTGGCTGCCTCTCACTTCATCCTTTCCTCAGCTTTGATCCAAGCCTTCCACATGGCTGAGGGAGAGGAAACATACCTTCTTTGGTTTGAGTGCCCCGTTGACTCTCTTGTGTCCACATATTGTTGGGGTTTCCTTGCAGGAGTTCAGGCAAATGCATGCTATGTCTCAGGATGTGGCTTAACAAGAAACGGACAAGGCAAGTCGGTTGTCTGTATGGTGTCTTCCTTGACTAAGATTTCTTCCAGTTGGGATATTCATGAGGTGAGTCTGGATGATGAGTAGCAAAAGTTACGTGGATGTGAATTCTGATTTCATCTTTTTGTTGTGGGTGATGATGAGACAGGACCCCCCTGTACAGACCTGGCTGTTCTAGAAGTCCCTGTATAGATCCACCTACCGTGGCTTCCCATGTGCTGTGGTCAAATGTTTGCACCACCACACCTGAGTTTTCTCTCTTCTTCTTTTTTTCTTTTAGATTTCATTATTTTATATGTATGAGTGTTTTCTGTGCATATATGTATGTGTAATACATGTGTGTCTGCTGCCTGTGGAGGTCACAAGAGGGTGGCATGGGGCTTAGAACCTGTAGTTGCAGATGAATGTAAGCTGTGGGTCCTGAGGCTGTGGGCCCTGAATTCAGGTCCCCTGCTAAGCCATCTCTGCAGGGCCTGTTAGTGTGTCAAAGTTTCCATCGTAGAGATTGTTCTCATACAAGGTCGGGTTTAATCCTAGGTATTCTTTTTTTGTTTGGTTTTTTTTTTGGTTTTTTTGTTTTGTTTGTTTGTTTGTTTTTGTTTTTTCAAGACAGGGTTTCTCTGTGTAGCCCTGGCTATCCTGGAACTTACTCTGTAGACCAGGCTGGCCTTGAATTCAGAAATCCACCTGCCTCTGCTTCCCAAGTGCTGGGATTAAAGGCGTGCACCACCACCACCCGGCTGGTATTCTTTTTTAAGATATATTTTTTTATTTTATGTATGTGTTTGCCTGTGTGTGTTTATGGTTGGTGCTGGCTGGCAGAGGCCAGAGGCTGTGAGATGTTGTGGAGGCTTTGGGAACCCAACTAGGGAACCCAGAGCATTAATTGCTCTGAACTATACAACCATCACTTTGGCCCCTAACTCCAAGGTTCGTTTGTTGTTTTTGGTTTTTTGTCTTTGTTTGTTTGTTTGTTTGTTTGTTTGTTTGTTTGAAACAGGGTTTCAGTGAGTGAGAGCCTTGGCCGAAACCTGCTCTGTAGACCAGGCTGCCTTCGAAATCTGAGATGTGCCAGCCTCTGCCTGCTGGGGTCATAAGCCCATACAATATCCCCCAGGACGCTTCAGGGTGGTGTTCAAGGATACTGTGAATGGGACAGCTTCCCTGATCCTTCCTCAAACACAGAAAGAACCTAGCCCCACTAAAAGAGCCAATAGGCACAAGCTTGCGCTGTTATTAAAAGATAAACAGGCTCTGAGCACAGGGCCAATGATTGCACCTCACACATGTTTGTAGGAGGTGGTTCTCCCCTTCCATGTTGTTCCTGGGGATTGAACACCTGTCATGAGGTTCTGGGAGGGCATGTGCCCTTCCCTGCTGAGCCATCTTGGCAGCCATGTTCTACTTTCTGGTCTGTACAGTGAGTGTGTGCTCGCCTCTGAACATAATGTGTGTGTCCTGTTTTCCTGTCCACTCCTGACCCAAATAATCTAGATGTTTGATTTTCTTCTTTGTGTTTCTTTTATTTTTACATACATAGAGACTCCATCTGCTAGTATGTCCATGTGAGGGTGTCAGATCCCCCAGAACTGAAGTTACAGACAGTTGTGAGCTGCCATGTGTGTGCTGGGAGTTGAACCGCAGACCTTTAGACCATGAGCTATTCTTAACTAAACTGCTGTGCCATCTCTCCAGCCTTGTGTTTCCTTTTCTTTTTTCAGATTCTCTTGTAATGTAGTCCCAGCTGTCCTGGAACTTGGCATTGTAGACCAGACTGGCCTGAAGCTGCTAGTGACCTTCCTGCCTCTGCCTCCCTGGGCTGGGATTCTAGGCATGTGCTACCATGTCCAGTAAGGGGTGCTTAGAGCTTTCAGAATCTTTCCTTGTAAGGACGAAGTCAGGGTTTCCAGTCTGGAAGAGGCTTCCAAATAAAGCTGGTGGGGGAAAGTAGTTGCACTAGAGGTGCTCAGACATGATGACGTTCTTGTTTTCCAGGGCATTATGACCTGGGAAAGCCCTGTACAATCCACCAGAATACACCTGTTGACTACCGTCCCTGAGATGCACATCGCAGTCACTGTAGATATAGAATCAACTATCAAAGTGTGGGACTGTCAGAACAGGGAAGCTCTGGCGACTAACAGACTGCTATCTCCCTGTGTATCACTGAAAGCTGTTGAAACCAAAGATGGCCCGACTGTCTTTGTAAGTGAGCCCCAAATCTGCATTACTCTTGCACAACAAACACTTGCCAGTTTGAGGTCTCATTAAAGCCCCAGGATTGAACTTCCAAATATTCTCTCTCTCTTTCACACTCACTCTCCATCTAGCTCTCCCTCTGCACCATTACCCACTGAGTCATTCCCCCTACCAGGTCTAGAGTGTCTTATTCCATGGGATCAGGCCAGACACTCTGTGAGGCAGGCTGGTCAGAGCTTTGGATCTTGTTACTGGACTTGAAGACAGTGATATATCTCAGAGCAGATGAGACTGCTTCTTCCTTGCCAACCCTTTTCCCACTGACTGGATGCTTATGCTTTGATTTCAGGCAAGCGATGTCTCAGGTAATCTCTACATCTTTAGCATTCCTGAATTATGCTTCATTTCCGCAATCGATGTATTCCCATACAATATTGATGAAATCTGCTGCTCTCCTCAGAAGAAATGGGTCTTTGTGAGTAAGAAACACCCACATGTCATTCCAAAGGTAGGTCTGTTCTATCAACTCCAGGGTGAAGGTCAGAGACAGTGGGAAGGTCCAGCCCTCAGGGAGGTCCAGGCAGACCACTCCCCTCTCCTAAGCCCTATCATAGGGAAAGCCATTTCTACAGTCAGGGAAGAATAATGTGCTTGGAAGCAGTCACAATGGCAAGTGTCTATTAGTGAACTGTCCTTGGAATGTGGCTCAGCCAAAGGACAAATGCAGGTGAAATAACAGCCCCCAGAAACCTTTAAGTGCTACCATACCCAGTGCTTTATATACTGAGGTAGGTCAAGTCCCAGCTTCCTGAGGAACCACCACACTGATTTCCATAGTGGCTGTAGAAGCTCATACTTCCACTGTCAATGGAAGAGTGTTCCCTTTACTCAAAATCCTTGTGTGCATTGAGATGCCATTTGTTTTATTGATCTTGGCTATTCAGATCTGAGTAAGATGAAATCTCAAAGCAATTTTGATTTTTGTTTCCTTGATGACAAAGGATGTCGAGTCTTTAAGTGTTTTTCAGCCATTTGTGTTTCCTCTATTGAGAATTCTGTTTAGATCGGTACCTGATGTTTATAATTGGATAATTTGTTTTCTTGATTTTCAGTTTTTTGAGTTCTTTGTATATTTTAGGTATTAGTCCTATGTGGGGTGGTAATTGGTTAAAAAAAAAAAAGTCTTTTCCCATTCCGTAACCTGCTGCTTTGTCTGAATGATGGTGTCCTTTGCAATGTAGAAGCTTCTCAGTTTTATGAGGTCCCATTTATTAATTGTTGTTCTTATTGCTTATGCTATTGGTGATTTGTTCAGAAAATCTTTTTCTGGGCCAGTGTGTTCAAGACTATTCCCCACATTCTCTGAAGACCCATACAAATGTCCAAACACTTATAGGCAGTTGATTTTTGATAGAAAAACCAGAAGTACACACTGGCAAAAAGACAGAATCTTCCAAAAATAGTGCTGGTTAAACTGGATGGCTCCATGCAGAAGAATGCAAATGGACAGACACTTATCACCTGGCACAAAACTCAACTCCAAATGGATCAGAGACGTCGGCATAAGACCAGATACGCTGAAACTGATAGAAGAGTCTTGGGCTTCATGAGAACGCCATGGGATACCACAGAATGCACATGGGAAGGGAGTCAGAAGAATGAGTTTCTGAATACAGTCTTGTCTGTTTTCCAATGTCATTTTCCTTATCTGTCACCACCTACAGAATAGGTATTTATTCATGGCACTAGTAACAGACTTCAACTGGCAGATACAATTCACTCCTTGAAGGTGTGTGTTGCTCTTTGGATCTGTTTCTGGCCACAGCAGGGACACAACTGCAGGGAAGTTTAGGGTCAACAGGTTCAAAACCCCTACGTCCAGATCCCCTTCATCCTGCTATTGGCATCTGTGGGGGTGAAGCACAGTAACTGACAACCAGAAAAGAGCCTTTACCAGAACTGAGCACAGCGCATCAGCCCCACCTTAGCACGAAACTAGTGTTCCATATAACCCAAGTCTCGCTGCACACCAGTATTCACATTGTAGCTTGACTGGATCTTTTCCAACATTTTCTTTTCTTTTCTTTTCTTTCTTTCTTTCTTTCTTTCTTTCTTTCTTTTTTTTTTTTTTTTTTTTTTTTTGGTTTTTTCGAGACAGGGTTTCTCTGTGTAGCCCTGGCTGTCCTGGAACTCACTCTGTAGACCAGGTTGGCCTCGAACTCAGAACTCCACCTACCTCTGCCTCCCAAGTGCTGGGATTAAAGGCATGCGCCACCAACGCCCGGCTCAACATTTTCATTTTAATTAAAACTTTGATTTGTTTTATGGGTGAGAGTGTTTTGCCTGCTTGCATCCATGTGGATCACATCAATACCTAGAGTTGAGGAAGTTAGAAGAAGGCACTGGATTCCCTAGAACTGGAGTTACAGATGGTTGTGACCCGCCATGTGGATGCTGGAAACTGAACCTGGGTCCTCGGAATGACAAGTGCTATTAACCACAGAGTCTGCTCTTTAGGCCTCCCTTTCAAACTTTATCCATTCATTGATCATTAAGCTCTTATTTTGTACACATGAAATAATAAATGTTATGGCTGAGTGTTATGGTGCATGGTAGATCTCTTAGTTTCAGGCTAGCCTGGTCTACAGAGAGAGAGATCCAGGACATCCAGAGCTACACAGAGAAACCCAGTTTCAAAAACTAAACAAAACAAGGAGACAGTCTCATGTCTATGAGACTTCTGAGTTCCATGGTGCTAGGATGTGACTTCTGGAGCCCTAGCTGATTCAAAAGATCTTCACCACATCCAGGAGCAAAGGAAGGATGCTTTTTAGAGAGTGAGTAGGAGAAAGGACTAGACTCTTTGGGTTTTTCTTCTTTAACCATGCTGTACTTGCTTTAGGCTGATGGTTTCTCTCTTTATACTGTTTTTTTTTTTTCAGCCTTTCCCATCTTTGAAAGATTAAAAAAAAAAAAAAACAGATTGTCTGGCCAGATTCAGCATGAGAAAGTTGTAGTGTGTGTGTGTGTGTGTGTGTGTGTGTGTGTGTGTGTGTGTGTGGTAGGTGTGGTCTAGCAGTTTCTCCATAGATTTAAACATTCCATCTCCAAAGGAAGCTCTTTAAAACAAATGTGTAAAATAAGTCAAAATCGTTTCAGGAAGTCCCTGAAATTGATCACATTCACGAGACCCCCTTCCTCCCAAAGTAAACAATAAAAACTACTAAGAGTAAATCTCAGACACTCCAAGCTGAAAGAAGACTGAAAGCAGACCAGCTGTCTGGAAGAAGCAGAAACTCTCAGAGTTGCCTGGAAGAGGTTTAGACCAAATGTGTCATCTGGAAGGGACGCTCTGGAACTTGCTGAGCTGCCTGCAGGCTGCACAGTCTACTCCAGGTTCCCAGCTCCTGGAAACTGTCATCCAGAACGGGTGGGGTTTTTTTTGTTTTGTTTTGTTTTTTGTTTTTGTTTTTGTTTTCTTTTTGTTTGGTTTGGTTTGGTTTGGTTTGGTTTGGTTTGGTTTGGTTTTTCGAGACAGGGTTTCTCTGTGTAGCCCTGGCTGTCCTGGAACTCACTCTGTAAACCAGGCTAGCCTCGAACTCAGAAATCCACCTACCTCTGCTTCCCAAGAACTGGGATTACAGGCGTGAGCCACCATGCCCGGCTGACGGGGTAGTTTTTGAGTCATTTCTTTTTCCTGTAAGTAACCTCTCACTCATATTCCTGTATGTAACCCTCAGTAAAACTCATTGATTCACCAATTTGGACTTAGATGTTACCTGTACTTTAGTATGTCACGGGCTCCCTCTCTGGGATAAGTGGACATATATTGTGTATCCTCAGGAAAATTCTTGTCACATAACAGTAGGCAGCCCACATTTGCCATTTTCTGATGACGCCAAAGGTAGGATGTATGCTTTTTTGCTCAGAGGATGGAGTTAATAGTTGAAATAAATCAACCAGTTCAGACTGGCTAATGTTAGTCATCAGCAGGGAATGAATGGGTTCAGACACTCGGATATTCTGCTGTGGATAGCATGGATCATAATGCCTAGCTTGAACTATTTGTTACCTGTGTAAACTGGACCTAAGTTTAGTCTTGAACGCACTAATTTCTTCTCTCTTTTTTTGACAGCTTCAGGCTCTAACAACTTCCTAAGCAGTGTGAATGCAGGCCGAGTGACTGAGGAGTCAGATCTAGCCTGAGTCTGTCTGCAGTAGTCTGTAAAGGTGTCCATGGTTCTCATGCTGAGGCTACACATTGGACCCAGGTTGCTCAGAGGTCCTCTGGCTGTCTCACCAGGCCCAGGACAGAGTGGGAAGGGCTGATTCCCTCAAAGGGAGGAGTATTACATTTCTCACTTAGGCTTGTTCTAGTTTGGCTTTTGTCATTTACATAAACATTTTCTTACAAGTTCCAGTCCAACTAAAGGCAGTGAAGGCAGGATCTTAAGGCAGAGAGAAACCAGGAAACTGGAACTGAAGCAGAGACCTCAGAGGAATGCTGCTTGCTGGCTTGCTTGCAGGGTCACATTCATGTATTTTCCTCATATTGCCCAGGCCCATCTGACCAGGAATAGAGCTCCTCACTGTGGACTAGACCCTCTTACATCAATTAGCTCGGAGAAAATGCCCCGCAGGCATGCACACAGAGCAGTCTGATTGAGGCCCTGCCTCAGTTCAGCAACTCCCTTAGCTGGTGCATCAAAATGACAATGGATGTTAATTAACCGTGACACCTCTGTTTAGAGTTTATGCCACAGGCTGCTTGATATATATGCTCCAAATTTTCTCATAAGAGCCTGGCAGTGGTGGCGCATGTAATCCCAGCACTTGGGAGGCAGAGGCAGGCAGATTTCTGAGTTCGAGCCCAGCCTGGTCTACAGAGTGAGTTCCAGGACAGCCAAGGCTATACAGAGAAACCCTGTCTCAAAACAAAACAAAACAAAACTGCTCACAAGTTAGTTGTTTTCATTCTGCTGGTAAGTGAGACAGTTTTATTTATTTTTTTCATTCTCCCTTTTATTGGAAACAGATTCTTTTCTCATACACTATATCCTGATTATATTTTCCTTACTCTACTCCTCCCTCAGTTTCTGTCCAACTCTCCCTTCGGCTCCCCTTCCTTTCTGTATCTCATTAGGAAAAAAAACAGGTTTCTAAGAGATAACAGCCAAATACGACAAAATAAGATATAACAAGATAAAGCAAAAGCTACCATATTGACTTTAGACACAGCAGCCCAACAAGAGGAAGCCCCAAGAGCAGGCCCAAGAGTCAGAGACTCACTTGTTCTTGTAAGACCCGAAAGAACAACAGGGGCACCCCAGTGCCCCATGCCTTGGAAGGCGTCACCCCAATCACTCACAAGAAACCGTCTTGATGCAATAGCAGGAGGATTTTAATTCCAGAGTCTCTGGGGTTCACAGTCTTACCACGCAGGGGTAGAGGGCTGTGGACCCTGAGTGCAGAATTGGAGCAGCTTTTATAAGTTCATAACAAAGCACATCGCAAGCCAATCGATTTGTACCACTCCATAGCTTCTAAGCCAATCAGTTTAAATTATCCAAGCCTGCACTTCTAGGACCAATCAGCTTTTTATAGAAGCCAGATAGCAACTAGTTAGCTCAATTTTTCTTATGAGCCTGGGGTCACATACTCAAGGCCTTTTTATCTAGTTTCTAACAAAGAGCAGGGTCTGGAATTTGAGTTGTTTAGGGCTTCTTAGGAGGCTGGAGTTAGAGCTGTATTTTTTATCCTTTCATTCTCACAATCAGGAGTTTCATAGAAATACGAGATGAAAGCTGTAATATATGTGCAGAAGACCTGGTGCAGACCTGTGTCCACCCTGAGCGCGCTGCTTCAATCTCGGTGAGCTCCTTGCTTAGTTGATTCAGATGGCCTTGTTCTCCTGGTATCCTCCATTTCTTCTGACTCTAAAACTCTTTCTGCTTCCTATTCTGTGAGTTCCCTGAGCTCTGGGAGGTGGTGGCAGGTGGAGTGAAGGTGGGTGGGGGCGCGGGGGGCGAATTGATAGAGACCTCCCTTTGGCCTCTCTATCCCTGTAATGTCTGGATCTGGGTCTCTGCATCTGTTCCCATCTGCTGCCAGAGGAAGCTTCTCTGGTGATAACTGAATAAGGCACCTTTCTATGGGCAAAGCAGAATATCATTCAGACTCATTTTATTGATATTTTAATTTTTTAGAGTAGTAGTGTTTGGTTTTACCCTAAGTATCCGGCTATCTAGCTTCTAGTTCTGGGTTAGCTAAGCAGTATTGGGTATGGGTTCCTTTGCTTGGAGTAGGCTTTAACCAAATCAGACATTGGCTGGCCACTCCCACCAGTTCTGTGCCGCCATTGCTGTAGCATATTTTGCAGGCAGGACAGATTGTAGGTCATAGGTTTTGTTGCTGGGTTGATGTTTACATTCTTTTCGGTAGCCTACAGAGTACCTTCCATACCAAAGAAACTAGAACATAGGGACGAAGGCTCCATGTAGACCTCAGTTTGACTTCTCCATGTTCAGTGGTTGCATGGGTGTTGTCCTCAGCAATGACCGCCCACTGTCAATGCAGAGAGCCTTTTTGTCTTAGCATCAACCTGGATTGTTTGGAGATTTCTATGGGGGTCCCTTGGCCAACAACTCAAATGAATGCAACCTAGCCCCGGTATTGGAGACTTGTTGCATGGTGAGAGATGGCCAGCTAGAACACCATCTCCCTTATTATTAGGAGACCTCATTAGGATCACCTTCATATATTCTAGGAGGTTTTCACTGTACTGGGTTTCCATATCATTCCTAAAATACCCCTCCATTCTGTCTCTCCCCAAACCCTCCCCCTCTACCCCATCTCTGTTATCCCTCCCCACTGACCACCCTGTTCCTGTGCCCACCTGCGCTAGTTCATCCATAATATGTATTCTATCTCCCCCTCCCAGAGAGATCCATGTGCCCCCCCCCCAGAGCCTTCCTCTAAGTGAGGCTAATTTATGATTAGAATGTGTGACTGCCTTGTGCATTCCTGGTGTGGATTGCTCTTTCATTACCCATTCTCCTGGATTACTTCACCTCCTTTATGTTCTGACCTAACCATTACCTCCTTCAGTGTGGGTTTCTTTGACCACCTTACTTAAAACCGCAGTTCTAATCCTGTAGTCCCCGCTCATCTCTCTCATCGTCTAGATGTTGAGGTTTTTTGTTTCCCTTAGTGGAATTTAGGCCTTTTGAGGCCAGGAACTTATACTTGTTTTCTTCAAGGTTTGACTAGAGGGAGATGCCTAATAATTTCATCAAATGATGTCCGAATACATATGTTTTGGTTAGTAATTTACAGTGTCTTATGGAGTCCAAAGGATATCTATCTATCTATCTATCTATCTATCTATCTATCTATCTCACTTACATTATATATATAACATATATATACACATACATATATATAGCTCACTTACATTATATATGTCACTTACATTTTATATATATGTATATATATGTACATATACCTATATATCCATATCACTTACATTCCTTTGGACTCTTTATAGTCACAATTGGCTAGAATTAGTTAAAAAAAAAACTATGTTAAAAAATGAGGTAGAAGCCTCCCTACTACGTTGACATGAAGATCAGTACTCAGTCTTATAGCGAAAGAGATTTAGATTTATCCAAATTGGTCATGGAGTGCCCTCTTTTGGTAAGGCTTCCAGAGAGTAGACTGTAGGAACGTTTTATTTAATGTTTGATTGAGCCATACTGCATCAGTGAGGTTGGGGGATGTGGCTCTGTGGTAAAGTGCTTGACTAACATGCATGAAATCCATTTCTCAGCAGTAGCAAAAAGAAAATAATAAAGAGAATAATATACTTTTAGGTGTCAAAGGTTCATACAGGACCCATGGCATGGTGGGTAAGGGCAGCTAAGCTTGGCGAACTTGAGACTGTTCTAGTTTGTTCTAGTTGTAGTATGAACTTTAGGTGTGTGCCTTCCCCATAATAAATTTCAAATATGTACAGTATGACATTTAGTGAAAGTCAAATTTTTGGGTCACATGGACCCAAACGAGTTTTCTAATCTAGACATAGTCACATTCCATGCATATTTTAATCTAGATATATAAAAAAATAGGAACAGCTAAGCAAAACTACCTTTCAGTGTCAGTCAATCAAAAGTTGTTTAGAGAAGAAGAAAATCAAGAGATAATATGTGTTTAAAGTGTAATCTATACATAAATGGATATTTTGTGGACCTTTTCACATTGGTGAATGCTTTTATTAACATTCTAAGACTGCTGATGTTGCCTTTTGAATGTAGAGGTCTTTTAGGGTTTTCTCCCTCTTCCCTTCCCCTCTACTTTCCTCCCTCCTTCCCTTCCTTTTCTTCTTTCTCAGGATCTTGTTTTGGAGACCAGGCTGACTGCATGGCTACAGTCTCCCTTACCCTCTCAAGTACTGACACCGCAGGCATAGGCTCCTGCCCCTGGGACAGGGCCCCTGTGTGAGCCTTCCTGAGTGTTGGTAGCTGCTGTGGACAGAAGGCTTGTTTGTGTAATAATGAACATATTTCACATTCCTCTGAGGAAGGTCCTCTGTTAATGTTAATGACACCAGGATAATCAGAGAGCTAGCACAAGTCCAGGAGGTGGAGGTGTGGCTAATGCCTCAGTAAAATAGTAAACACTGGGGTCTTCAGGAAAGGTCCTTAAGACTGTGGAAAATAATGCTAAATACATGCGTTATATATATATATATATATATATATATATATATATATATATATCTTCTAAACTATGCAAAATATAAGAGTGCAATATAAATTACGAGAGGCTTCAGTAATCAAAAGGAAAAAAGGCAGCTGTATTTATGAGCCAGTTTGTCAGAAAGATACAAAGGCAGGCAGATACAAATTCATCCAGATTCCTGAGTTCAAGGTCAGCCTAGGACAGAGCAAGGTTAGGCCCAGGTGTGGTAGAAATGCTAATTTCCCAACTAGCCTATCACCTGTGTTTAACATAAGCAGACATATGCTTGCTGTCTCCTAAGAATCAAAGGGCTGGGGTCAAGGGATGCTGATTTATAAAATAATCAAAGAGAACCTGAAATAAATAAGCAAATTGATATGTAAATAAAAAAATGAGCCTGTGGTCTGCAAAAGATGAGATAGCAAAAAGAGATAGCAGTTCTTCAGAATTTTTCTCTAGCAAGATCACAGCTATCTGGAAATCTTTGGAGAGCAACACAGTTCTTCAAGAATTTTTTTCTTAACAGAATTTCTGACTTGGTCAGAAGATCCAATAACTTTTTTTTTTGAGATAGGGTTTCTCTGTGTAGCCCTGGTTGCCCTGGAACTCACTTTATAGACCAGGCTGGTCTCAAACTCAGAAATTCACCTGCCTCTGCCTTCCAAGTGCTGGGATTAAAGGCCTGCGCCAAAACTGCCCAACACCAATAATTTTTATAGCAGCTTTTCTGACCAAAGCCAGAAAAGTTATGAGTTATCTACATAGGTTTTAGAATTTTTAGTAGCAGAGAGAGCTGTCTCAACCAGAGAGTTTTTAGAATAGCAAAAATGCTGTCAGAGAGAGAGACAGAAAGAGAGAGAGAGAGAGAGAGAGAGAGAGAGAGAGAGAGAGAGAGAGAGAGAGAAAGCAGTCTGAAAAGCCATCTCAACAGAACCTAGGAAGTCAGCTTGGATCCACAATTTGACTTCAAGTTGTTCTTTTCGATGCTCCCAGACACACCTCTTCCCTCAGAACCCCTCCCCCCCATGCAGAGGCTGGTCCCTGGCATGCCACAACTGGACATTTCTGTTTTTCATATATTCCTTGTTCACGTTCAGTTTCAAAAAAGTTTTTTTTCTTCCAGATACTTTTTCTGAAATCATTTTAATATATCCAACCTATTCTTCTTTTACTTAAATACAAATTTCTTTTATTAACTATTTAATTTTTTTGATACTGGGTTTCTCTGTGCAGTCGGATATCCTGGAATTTGTTCTATAGACCAGGTAGGCCTTAAATTCAGAGATCAGCCTATCCCTGTTTTCCAAGTGCTGGGATTAAAGGCATCTATTACTACCTTGTGGCTTTATTTTAGAACTTTAGACATGTTCATCTCATTAGTTTAATGTGAGTAATTGTTTTGCGTGTATGCATATTTGTGTACAATATGAGCGTTGTGCCTGCAGAAGTCAGAAGATGACATGGGGTCCCCTAAGACTGGAGTTGAATGGTTAGTTGTGCCACGTGCATTATGGCAACTGAGCCCCAGGTCTGTGGTGAGGGAAGCCAGTGTTCCTAACTTCTAGGCCTGCTCTCTTGCCTCAGTTACTAATGGATTAACATACGTGTGATTGACATAATACTTCAGAGTGTAACCCGTTGACCTTTGAAAGACAGACACGTCCTGCAGTGAGACCTTCTGGGTGGAAACACAGCGAAGCACACCCAGCTCAGGGGACTTTCTAGGTGGAAGGTTTCCTCTTGTCCTGGGAATCCGTTTGTATTCAGAGTAGGAGAGGAGCTTCTTTGCTACCCATTTAAGTGGTGATCAGCCTCTGTTTCACTCAGATGTTGTTAGAGCTATCGGCATAATTAAGGAGGAACATATTAGTGCGAATTATTCATACCATCCGTTGATGCTAGCAATCCCTCTGGGACTTTGACCTTTCCTTTACTTAAAAGTTCTGGTACAGATTGATTTAGTAATGCAGGGCATTTCATGTTTGTGAAGTGGTTTGACATCAGATGGTTTCACATGCTACTGAAAACTATGTACAGACAAATGTATATAATGAGATTGTCACAAGAGGGCACCCCTGCCTCATTCTCTAAAGTGAATGCCACTCTGGGTATTAATTCTAGAGGAATGATCATAGAAATGCCGTTTGGACCCATAGAATGAACTTGGAGTTCAATGGACAATTATTTATCTGACAGCAGGGTAGTTCTGTTCACAAAAACTTACTAGTATCATAAGAGGATATTCATTTATTAGTTTTTTAGAAGTAGGATTTCTCTGTGCAGCTCTGAGCAGTCCTAGAACTCACTGTGTATATCAGGCTGCCCTTGAACTCAGAGGTCTGCTAGTCATGCCTGGCTATAAAAGGATTTTTTAAAGATTATACAAAATTGAAATTATTTTTGTATGAAATTTATTCAAGAGCTTCTTTAACTTACAATTCAGTTACCTGTAGAGCATGGTGGTACACACCTTTAATCCAACACTCAGGAGGCAGAGGTTGGCAGATCTCTATACTGTAAAACCAGTTTGATACATACAGTGAATTTTAGGATAGACAGCACTATGTAGACAGACCCTGTCTCAAACAAACAGATAAAAATAAAACTTAATTACCATTTTATTAACACCATATTCAGGGCTACAGTCATCTCAAGTTCCACTAGAGCTGTATCTTGGTTTCCAAGATCATTCCCATGGCTCCCTCTACAAACCAACCTACAAATGGCATTTGGCTTCCTTCAGGCCAAATGATAAAAGAGGAAGAATTCACAATAGAGGCTACAGGTACAATTTCTTTATAAGACAGTCCTCAAAATGACACTTCATTACTTCATTTGTTAGGAGTAAGTTATTAAGAGGCAGGCCTGGTGGTGCACACCTTTAATCCCAGCACTTGAGAGGTTGAAGACAAGCAGATCCCTATAAGTGTGAGGCCCTTATGTCTTTCACTCTACAAACACAGTCCCTCCTCCAAGACCCACTTATGTTTCTGTTTACACTGAGGTACAGGGCACAGGTCATTTTCATTGTGATTGTAGTGAATATTTAGTTTATGTTGAAAAATTCATCTTAATAATATGTAATGTATCATCAACTCTGGACAGGGACTGTTTAAATTTATTTAGATTTTGTTTGACTTCTGAGTATGTCTCCCACCCCCTCCCTCCTAGCCCTCCCCCTTTTGAGATAGGAGTTTTTCTGTTTAGTTCTGGCTGCCCTGGCATTCACTCTGTTGACCAGGTTGGCTTCAAATGCCTGTTTCTGCTTCTGGAGTGCTGGGATTAAAGGCCACCACATTCGGTGTGAATTTGTTTATTTTTGAAGATTTAAAAAAAATGATTTCAATTTTAGTAAGTAATTTGTTTTCATTTCAAATTCCAATTATTTCTAAGCATTATTGGCAATATGCAACATAACTTTTGTCTCTTGTCAATCCACATAGTTTCTTGTGGTTTCCTCCTATTACAATGGAGGTCGAAAATGGTTGGTTCTATTTCAAAATGAGCTTGAAAATTACTGTGTGCTGTAACCAGAATGACCTCTGGTTCTGTGTTAGGAATTCTTTGCTGGCTGTCAGTGTTCTTCATGAATACTGTCCTAGCTCAAAGCTTATTTCAAAGGATAGTATTTAATTTTTGAATATTGTGTCAATCCTTAACTCTTGTTTTGATATTGGTTTCTTATTTAAAGACTTTAGAGACTATATGGGGTTTTATTTGGGGGATTTGTGTGGATGGTCAACATAATGGTTTGCTTTGATGATTTTTCTGTTTCATCTTTAATAATAAGAACAAGATCTTGTTGTTAAGATCTGCCTTATTCCTTTCTTTGTAGCCTATGTCCCAATTCCTTTGATTTCTGCCTCAGAACAGAACTCAGGAACAGAATAGTTCTGACCCTTAACTGATGAGCAGAGTATGTGGGTTGTGAGAGTGTGAGTGTGTGAGTGTGTGTGTGTGTGTACTCTATATTACTAACTTTTGAATTTGAATTTCATTGATTTATTCTTTTTTGTGTGGTTTTTTGAGACAGGGTTTCTCTGTGTAGTACTGGCTGTCCTGGAACTCACTCTGTAGACCAGGCTGGCCTCGAACTCAGAAATCCGCATGCCTCTGCCTCCCAGAGTGCTGGGATTACAGGCGTGTGCCACCACCGCCCGGCTGATTTATTCTTTGAATCTTATCTTTTTCTTATTCTATTGTTGTATTCAAATTGTTTTTGTTTTCTTCCCTGCAAAGGTCCAAGCAGAATCAGCTTGTTCTTCCTAGTACTTGATTCCATGGCGTCAGCTTCCCCTAGTAGCAGTTTATGCTGCGTCCTACAATTTTTATCTTATCAATTTTTAAAAATTCATTTCAAAATATTCCTTTTTAAATGTGTGTGTGTGCATGTGTGTGTGTGTGTGTGTGTGTGCAAGCACATATTCCTATGTGAGTACAAATCAGCAGAGCGTGTGGGGCCCAAGGACAGAACTTAGTGCATCAAACTTGGTTGTAAGCATCTTATGCTGCTGAGCCATTATGCCAGATATCCCGTTCAGAATATTCTAAAACTTTTACTTATAGAGTTTTTTTTTAATCCATGCCTTATCCAATAGTAAGTTGTTTAACTTTATTCCACATTGGAGAGTGTCTACCTGTGGACTATGAATTTCACAAGCATTTTCCAGGTCTTGTTTGTTATGTGTTTTTTCCTTTCTGTTATAACTGGAAACACCCCTGTGTCTTATTTTCTTTTATGTCTTCTGAGTACCCTACAAGCCTTTTTAGTTTTTCTAGGGGATGGCTGTTGAAATCCAGATCCACTCAGTTTACATACTTCTTGTGATTTGACTTCATTTCATTGCACTATGATTTTGGAATCAATATGTCTTACAAATAAACAAGAAGCAGTTTTTGTATGCAGCAAAGACATAAAGAAATGTCAGAGTACATGCTTCTAATTTGTAAGGAATACCAACAGACATATAAAATTTCCTGTTGAACTTAGTCTAGATATGTAAATACAGAATCCTTTACTATACAATAAGTTCCTGCAATTTAAAAACTATTTAATGGTTTAAAATATAGGAGTGCTCTGTCTGCATGCCAGAAGACAACATTAGTTCCTTTTATAGACGGTTATGAGCTGCTGTGTGGATTCTGGGAATTGAACTCAGGACCTCGGGAAGAGCAGGTAGTGGTCTTGAGTGCTGAGCCATTTCTAGGTCAAGTTCTTTCTTTCTTTCTTTCTTTCTTTCTTTCTTTCTTCTTCTTCTTCTTCTTCTTCTTCTTCTTCTTCTTCTTCTTCTTCTTCTTCTTGTGGATTTGGTTTTTTCGAGACAGGGTTTCTCTGTATAGCCCTGGCTGTCCTGGAACTCACTCTGTAGACCAGACTGGCCTCGAACTCAGAAATCTGCCTGCCTCTGCCTCCCAAGTGCTAGGATTAAAGGCATATTCCACCACTGCCTGGCTATATCTAACTTCTTATAATACTTCTCTACCCCGCCCTTTTTTACCCCCTTTCCCTTGCCCAAGAAATAAAGTAAAAAGGAAAGGAAAAAGAAATCCCTGAATCTAACCATCCTATTTTGTCTCCTCCCTGTCCAAGACCATAATTATTTGTAACCATCCTCCTTTAAGAGACAACAAACATCTGACATCTATTGAATGATGAAAATTCCTTTACCCCACTTCTTGGAACATGGTGAAGTTTGCTTATAATTGATTCCAGTTGATTTTAGATATAGAATTTGGGGTTTTTTGGGGGGGGGCAAGACAATTTAAAAAGTGGTTAGTCTTAAGAAAGCTAGCTGTAGCATTTGTTGTCCAGTCTCCATATCCTGAAAAAGTGCAGGCTTAAACGAAATCCCAATTAGAACCATCTGAAAGGCTGGGCCAAGTGAGATAGCTGTTCTGAAGTTGTCCCAGAAGCAAGTCTTCAGAGGAAACCAGCTTTGATGTAGTTGAGGTAGGATCCAGGCAGGGAGCTGGAATAGCAAGTCTCAGCATCTCAGCATCCTTGAGGGTGAAACTTGTCAGGACTGTATTCTTGGTTTTTTTTTCTGTGAATATAAACTTTTTAGAAGTAATATATATTTCTATATTAATATAATGTATGGAATGTGCAACATGCACAGATCAGTTAAAGATGATTTTTTTGCTTCTTGTTTGAGCAGGTGAAAGACAACTGTCTTTGTTTATGAGCTAGTTTGATCATATGCCCAAACTGCAATATAAATCTTCATTCATGTCATATGAAAGGATGGAATGAATCTTGAAGACTCTGTAGCCACTAAGATCCATTGGCTATGTCTAGCTGAAGTTCTAGTTAGAGACATTTTTATGTCTTGCCAGTGTCACAGCTGATCAGTTTAGAGAGATCAGGAAATCATGTTACCAATTCTGTTTGTTTTTTTTTTTTTTTTTTTTTTTGGATTTCCTTTTTCCTGTCTGTAGTCAAGATCTTCATGGGGTCTTCCTCTATCAAATCTGATTTATTTTTATCAGTTTGGATGGAATCTATAATTTTTCTTCTCCTGTATAAACATATGCAAAGTTCCTTCCCCAGATTAACACATTTCCTGCTCTCTATTTTGAGGTTAATATATCTTTGAAATAAACAGGCTGATATAATTCAGTTTTTTTATATAATCCAGTGTCTTCAGTGGGCATTGTTTTTTATTTATTAGCATTTAAGAAATTTTAAGTTAATAAAGCATTTTGTAATCTATCCTTGGGTTCTTTGATAGTCCTCTCAGTTTACTAAGCATTTCTTTTAAAGTACAGTTGGACCTTTCAGTGACTATTTGTTCTGTAGGATTGTTGGTATACCTGGAATACGCTTTATATATTAATATGTAAACTTTTAAAAATTTTACTAGTGTCATACACTGGAGCATTGTCAGTTTTAATTTATATAGGTATTCCCATAATTGCAATAAATTCTTTTTTTAATTTTTAATTTTTTTATTTTCCATATTCTTTGTTTACATTCCAAATGGTTTCCCCTTTCCCGGTTCCCCCCTCACCATAAGTCCCATAAGCCCTCTTCCCTCCGCCCATTCCCCAATCAACCCCCTCCCACTTCTCTGTGCTGGAACTCCCCTACAATGCTGCATCAAGCCTTTCCAGGACCAGGGCCCTCTCCTTCCTTCTTCTTGGTAATGATTTGATATGTGAATTGTGTCTTGGGTATTCAGAGCTTTTGTGCTAATATCCACTTATCAGTGACTGCATTCCATGTGTGTTCTTTTGTGATTGGGTTACCTCACTGAGGATGATATTTTCCAGGTCCAACCATTTGCCTAAGAATTTCATGAATTCATTGTTTTTAATTACTGAGTAGTACTCTATTGTATAAATATACCACATTTTCTGTATTCATTCCTCCATTGAGGGACATCTGGGTTCTTTCCAGCTTCTGGCTATTATAAATAAGGCTGCTATGAACATAGTGGAGCATGTGTCCCTATTGCATGCCGGGGAATCCTCTGGGTATATGCCCAGGAGTGCTATAACAGGGTCCTCCAGAATTGTCATGCTGAGTTTTCTGAGGAACTGCCAGACTGATTTCCAGAGTGGCTGTACCAGCTTGCAATCCCACCAGCAGTGGAGGAGTGTTCCTCTTTCTCCACATGCCATAACTTCGAATAAACACATAATGGCAGAATCAGCCCACTTGTTGAATAAACAGAGAAGTCAATTTGGAATCATTCTGAATAAGTTCAGCACTTTCTATATGGAAAACAACACTTTCTGCATATTTAGAGTTAGTTGCTATATTAAGAGAGTCTTGAAAATCTAATTATGTCATAAGTATTTCACATGATTCTGATTTTATCCTGATTCATAAGGATTTTTTTTTGGATATATTCTATATTTACAATTCATTTCCCTTTTTCTGGTTCCCCACCCCCAAAGGTCCCACATGTCCTTTTCCCTCCCCCTGCTCTCTCATCCACTCCCTCCCACCTTACTGTTCTTGTACTCTCCCACAATGATGTTTTGGTCCATTCTAGCACCAGTGTCCACTCCTTTCTTCTTGTGAGACATCGCTTGATATGTGATTTATGTCTTTGGTGTTCCAAGCTTCTAGGCTAATATCTTCTGATTTTTATCCTGCCTTTCCTGATTTATTTGCACCAGTGTAAAATGTAAGTGCTACAGAAATTGGAATTCTTTTTATTATACAAGGGAAAATCCAATTAGTTCTTTTTACAAATTGAAGCCACTTGCTTTTTGCGTATTTGTTGTTAATTTCTTCTAAAAATTACTGCAGACTCTTTGCCAAAGTTCATCTTGTGCCCATAGTGAGGCAATCTCAACATTGGTAAAAGGTGCCACAATTCAGGTGGATCCCTTCCAGAGAGTTGACAAAGTCACAATTTTCCCTTTAGAATCAATTCAGAAACCTTTTCTGTACAGGTTTTTAATTTTTTATTCTTTTGGGTACTAACAATATCTATTCTAAGATTAAAATCTTCCCTCTGTGTAAGAATTCCTGTGGAGAGTGAGTAGAAGGGAGGATAACCAGGATGCAGGTGATCTTGGGTAAGGATCTAGACGTGTGTTCTATAGTTTCTTTGTCAGAGCCAACAATTTTTCACCCTCAACTGATAATTTTCTTGGGCTATTTAAGTCCTTATCACTTTGTAAGGTATGAAATAACATACTTCATGAGTTTCCAAATGCAAACAGACCAGACTTCTTTCAATGTAACTCTTACCTAATATTTTTATAATTGTTTCATAATTGTTCCTGCTGTGTTGTTTATTATTATAACAAAAGAGCCTTTTGTTAGACAAAAGGGGGAAAATGTAGACATAATGTTTCTGTACACTGTGTAAAGTTTACCCTTGTGTAATTCAAATGCAGATTTCTCTACCCTCATATCTTGTTTCAATCATGACACAGCACAAAAATGCTTTTACTAAGAATGTCCTGGGTGAAGTTTCTGTAAACAATTCTTACCATTTATTCTCTGCCCGACAATAAATGATGATCACCCAATGGCTGGACAGAATAGAGGATAGTGGGACATCAGCTATTAAGGTGCAGATTTAAAGAAATACTGATCTTTCTGTGTGATTATTGAGAAATAGTATAAAGAAATACAGCCACTGGATTAATTCACAGATGATATTTATACTAAATTTAATTCACTTATACAAGAGAGTGGGAATTATTGCACAACCCATACAACATGACATTATTCAGGCTGCCTCCAACTCCTAGGAGGTAGAGCGAGGCATGGGTATGTTTATGTTTACATGCAGTCCTATCTGATGAAGACCTGGTTACCTGAGTAGTCTGGGTTCTCTTATACCAACAGGGAAGTTTTTAATTTTAATATTATCAGATAGTCATGAATTAATTAATAATATCAGGATTTTTTTTACTTTTTTATACTACGTAAACATGGTATATTATAATGTAAACTACATATAAGAGCCTTCTACCCCTTAAGAGAAGCTGGTCTTCAGGTTCCTTTTTACAGGCTTAGAGTAAATTGATTGAGGAGGAATGTGCTATTATAGGAGTTGGTGTCATTTGAGGATGTCACTGTGAAGTTCACCTGGGAGGAGTTGCAAAATCTCAGCAATGCTCAGAAGATGCTATAGAGGAATGTGATGCTGGAGACCCTGCTGTCACTGGGTGAGTCTCAGGAGCAAGCACCTGCCCTGCAGTAAATATATGGACACTTGTAAGGTTGAGGGCTAAGGTTCTAGGCCTTGTATGATTATTCACTGTTCTCTAGTGAAAGGTCCACATTTGCACTTTTGTTGCCTAGATCTTAAAACCTGGTTTTGTCTTTCTTCAAAGAACCTTACTAGCAAAATTTTTCCAAGTCCTATATTTTTTCCTATTAACAGGGAAATGCATCCCTAAACCTGAGTTGATCTTCAAATTGGAACAGGGAGAGGAGCCATGGACGGCAGAAGAACCTGCGAGCAAGACTCTGCCAGGTTGGTTGTTGGTCCATGTGGGTGGGAGACCGTGTATAACAAAAGTTGGCCATACCATCAGTTTATCCCCCAGTTCTGTATCTGAGGGCTCAAACGTGTTTGTTATGTAGTCTGCAAGGACAGTTCTCTTGCATAGGTTCCTGCATTTCAATTTGATGAACTATTGTAGACCCTCCCCCAGGTCCCCATCTAACCTCTGACTTCTGTAATTTGATGTTTTTTTATGGTACTTCTTCTTTTTCATGGTTTCAATTGCCTCTTGCATTCCAGGCTCATGGGGATTTTGTTTTCAGACATATTTCATGTGCTTGTTTTTGTTTTGGCACATTCTAATGAGGCAGATTGCAAGTGCTGTTTCTTATATATATTTTATGTGAATAAAAATATAAAAGTAGCCAGGCAGTGATGGTGCACGGCTTTGATCCCAGTACTTGGGAGGTAGAGGCAAGCGGATTTCTGAGTTCTAGGCCAGCCTGGTCTACATAGTGAGTTCCAGGACAGCCAGGGCTACACAGAGAAACCCTGTCTGGAAAAAACAACAACAAAAAAATGTAAAAGTAATGTCCTTACATCATGGAATTAATTTCAACAAAGATAAATAAGTTTATTCATATTGAGTCACAAACAAGTACATGTAGTGTTGAACCAGAGTATAATGAGTAACAGATAGTGTTTAACGTTATAGAGTATTTCACATATGAGGTTGATGAGCTAATACAGAAACAGAGTTAGAAGTTAGGCTGTGAGCTATGATGTAAGAAATCATAAGGAGAACCCATAGGAAGAGGTGTTTTTATTTGAGAAAAAATCAAGAGCTTTTTTGTTACAAGGAGAAGTGAGACGAGTTTTTTCTTTTCTTTTCTTTTCCTTTTTTTTTCTTGTTTTCTTGTTTTTTGTTTTTGTTTTTTGTTTCTGTTCTTTTGTTTTGTTTTGTTTTTCGAGGCAGGGTTTCTTTGTGTAGCCCAGGCTGTCCTAGAACTCACTCTGTAGACCAGGCTGGCCTCGAACTCAGAAATTCACCTGCCTCTGCCTTCCAAGTGCTGGGATTAAAGGCATGGACCACCACTGCCCAGATTTTTTTCTTCTAAAAATTTTTTTGTTTATTATATGTAAGTACACTGTAGCTGTCTTCAGACAACCTAGAAGAGCACATTGGATCTCATTATAGGTGGTTGTGAGCCACCATGTGGTTTCTGGGATTTGCACTCAGGACCTTCAGAAAAGCAGTCAGTGGTCTTAACTACTGAGCCATCTTTCCAGGCCCAAGAGACAAGTTTTCAAGTTGAAGAACTCAAGAATCTTCTTCTTTTTTTTTGGATGTGGGCTGTAAATTAAATGTAGCACTTGTTTAATTTTTCTTCTCTCATTCTAAAGCTACAAAGATAATGAGGAATTGTAGAAGCCACTTTTTTCCTATTGAATATCATCTTCATTTAGATTGCCATGGTAAAACCTTTCCCAATTTCCCCCCTCCCCAAAGCCCGCCAGCCCCTCCTCCCTCCCCCTGCCTCCACATGTATGCTCCTCCACCCGACACACTCCCATCCCCCCACCCCGTTTCTCTTTGTTGGGGCCTCTGTTGAGCCTTTACCTGACCAAGGACCATTCCTCCCACTGATGCCCAACAAGGCCTTCCTCTGCTACATTTTTGACTGGAACCATGTGCCCCTTGGTTGATGGTTCAGTCCCTGGGAGTCTTGGGGCCTCTGGGTGGCAAAATCACTGTGCTTCCCATGGGTCTGTAAGCGCTTTCAGCTCTAGAAGCCACTTTTTATGAAACTAAGAGAAGTCAAGGCTCTGAAATGTGCCAACATCCTTGAGAATTGAAGAATTACTAGATGTGGGTGCATGCATCACCACTTTGGAGGCAAATGTTAGGGCTCACCATTATCACAAGTAGTCACATATTTTGGAGAAGATGTACAGCATACATGTTTTTCCAGAGTGGTAAACAGGAGTTTCCTTGTATTTATTTTGGTTCAGAAAAGAACAGGATATGTTGTTCAATTGAGTCCTCAAACTAGAATGTTTTGGGTTGAAGTAGAAAGAAAGAAATTTCAGGTTTGAAATACTTACAGTCTGTTGTCATTTGTAATAACTCTAAACATACAAGATGCAAATTCATGGCCATAATGGAAACTTCAGGCTAGGAAGCAGACTATCAGAGTTTGCTCATAATCTGCAAAGAAGATGTCCTAGAAATTATTGCCTCTTTTAGACCACAATAAAGAGAATGGCAGAAAGAAAAGGTCATCACTATCATATATTAAAGTATACATGTGACCAGAACCTTGTAAAAATAAGTAACCATTCTCTGAGTGGAAAAGTATACCTAGCAATTGGTGGATATTTTAACCAAATACTCCTTCACAAAAAATAAAATGAAGCAATACTTTACTAATACATTAATACTAGGAAACTTATCAGTGTATTTCAGTATGTTAAATTAAAAGAGTAAACTAGGGGCTGGAAAGATGGCGCAGAGGTTAAGAGCACTGACTGCTCTTCCAGAGATCCTGAGTTCAATTCCCAGCAACCACATGGTGGCTCACAACAATCCATAATGGGATCTGACACCCTCTTCTGGTGTGTCTTAGGACAACTACAGTGTACTTACATATAATAATAAATAAATCTTTGGGCTGGAAGCAAGCGGGGAGGGAGCAGGGTTGACCGGAGCGAGCAGAGGTCTTAAATTAAATTCCCAGCAACCACGTGAAGACTCACAACAATCTGTACAGCTACAGTGTGCTCATATACATAAAATAAATATATCTACAAAGGAGTAAACTAAAGTTTATTAGCTAATATTTACTATGATTTTAATAAGAGTATGCATTAGTAGGCTAGAAATTGTTTTTTCATAAACATGAGAATCCCATTAGAAACTCTTAAAAATAATTCATAGTTCTTTTGTTTATTTGTTTGTTTGTATTTTTACTCTTCTGCAGTGTGGACGGCATAATTGACACTAACCAGAAGAGTCAAGAGTGACATTTGTGGCAAGTTACCTCCAACAGCCACAATAAAGCAACTGAGGAAGCAGAGGGATTAGAAAACACTTTTTATTTATACTCCATGAATATTTCAAGTTTTGTTGTAAGTAATAGAGACTGTTCAGGTGTGAAGCCTGAGGAGGTGAATGGTTATCTGAATACACATCTCCCTTTGGAGCTTCATGGATTGTGTGCTGGAGAGCAATATAATGGCTGTTGTATAGCAGGGAAATCCATCAGATGACCTGAGCAGTTGGGTCAGTATTCCAAGATTCAAACTGGACAGCAGGATTTTGAATATATCAGAGAAGGGAAAGATACAAAGGAGGGAAACTATTGAAAAAAGTTGCTCCATCTAAGAGACTTCAAATGGGACTGACTTCTTTTTTTTTTTTTTTTTTTTTTTTTTTTTTTTTTTTGGTTTTTCGAGACAGGGTTTCTCTGTGTAGTCCTGGCTGTCCTGGAACTCACTCTGTAGACCAGGCTGGCCTCGAACTCAGAAATCCGCCTGCCTCTGCCTCCCAAGTGCTGGGATTACAGGCGTGCGCCACCACCGCCCGGCTTGGGACTGACTTCTTGTAAGCATGAGTGTGAGCAAGTTTCTGTTCAGTCAGATGTCATGTCTAAGATAGGGAAGGCAACTTTCAGTAAGAAGTGTAACCTCACTAAACACCAAGCAACAAACTCAGTGAGAAAATCTTGTAAATGCCCTGAAAGTAAGAAAACCTTTACCAGTGAATTAGACCTTAAATTACATCAGAGGACACATAACCAGGAAAAAGACCATGTATTATCCAGTGTGAGAAACCCTTTAACACTAAATCTCCCCTTACTATTCATCAGAGAATTCACACTGGAGAGAAACCCTTTGAATGTTATGAGTGTGGGAAAGCCTTCCAACATAAGTGGTACCTCAAAATGCACCAGAGAACTCATACTGGGGAGAAACCATACGAGTGTAAAGAATGTGGAAAAGCCTTTTTAAAGAAGTCATACCTCAGAGGGCATCAGGGAACTCACAAGAGTGATAATCCCTATGAGTGTGAGAAATGTGGGAAAACCTTCCATAACAGGTCATACTTCAATGTGCATCACAGAACTCACAATGGTGAGAAGCCCTATGCTGCAGTGAGTGTGGAAAAGCCTTTTACCAGATGTCAGACCTCAGGAGGCATCAGTGGATCCACAACAGTGAGAAATTACATGAATGTAAAGAATGTGGAAAAGCCTTTCAAAATAAGTCATACCTCAAAACTCACCAGAAGGGTCACACAGGTGAGAAACCATATGAGTGTAAAAAGTGTGTGAAAGCATTTCAAAACAAGTCCTATCTCATCAAGCACCAGATAATTCACACAGGTGAAAAGCCCTATGAATGTAATACATGTGGGAAAACGTTTCAGTGGAAGTTAGTCCTCAGTAAGCATCACAGAATCCACACAGGTAAAAAGCCCTATGAATGCATTCAGTGTGGGAAAATGTTTGGCTACAAATCATCTCTCATTGTACACGAGTTGATTCATTCTGGTAAGAAACCTTATGAATGTAATGTATGTAGAAAAACCTTTTCACAGAAATCAAACCTAAGCAGACATCAGAGAATGCACCGACATGGGGAGCTCTGTTAGGAGTGGATATGGATGTGGTCCATGTTCTGCCTCTGGCCTGGAGGTGCCCAGCAGCCAATACACTGGCTTGCAGAAGACAAGGTGAGGTCAAGGACAGGGATTTGCAGTCTGTGTTCCTCTTGGGTTGTCAGACTCTGCTACATGTCAGGCTGGAAGGCTGAAAATAGTACAGGAGAGGAAGGAACTTAGTCTGGTTTGGAGCCAGTGACAGAGGGGCAGAAGAGAGAGGTCTTCTTCAGGAGTTTTAGTCTTAAGGCTCCTTTAGGTGAAGACCTTCCCTGAGGTGATCATTATGAAGAAGCTCTCTGAGATGATCTTAGCTTGGTTGTATTCCTATATTGGGAGTGGATGTGAACACATAGGCTTAATTCTGGCTGAAGGAGGGATTATGTAAAGTTGGGGAAGGGTGTGAGAATATCCAGAGAGGGACTGTCATTGGCTGAAGGCTAAGGTTATTGAGATGCCTCATTAGCATGGAGAGGCGGTCCAGGTGCTGTGCTATTTGGCAAGCACCAATTCCTAACACTATTGGTGAAACTCTTATACTTGCAGACAGGAGCAAGTTGTCCTCTGAGAGACTCCACTGAGCAACTGACTCAGACAGAAACAGACACCCACAGTCAAACAGTGGATGGAGCTTGGGGACTCTTATGGAAGAATAGGAGGAATGATTATGGGGGCTGAAGGGGATAGGAACTCCACAGGAAGACCAACAGAGTCAACTAACCTGGACCCTGGGGTCCTCAGAATCTGAACCATCAGCCAAAGAACATACACAGGCTGGACCTCCATGCTACTATGCAGCAGATGAGTGGCTTCGTCTTCATACGGATCCCAAACAGGTGGAGCAGGGGCTATCCCAAAATCTGTTGCCTGTACTCGGGACATGTTGTTCTAACTGGGATGCCTTGTCTGGCCTCAGTGGGAGAGGAAGTGCCTATCTGTGCAGAGACGTGAAGTTCCAGGGTTTGGGGAGGTATACCCAAGGGTCTCGCACCCACTCAGAGGAGAAGATGAGGTGATGGGGGAAGGATTGTGGGAGGAGGTGACCTAGAGGGGGGTGGTGAGTGCGATGTAAAGTGTATACGTTAACAAAATAAAAAACAACAAAAGAAACCAATCATTGGCATACATCACAAAATGTATACAAAGAAATAATACTGGTAGCAGAGGAGTAACATGTGCTCCAGAGACTATTTTCTCATCTCTGGAAATAGGTTGCAACTTTCAGCTTTTGCTTGTGCCCATCCCAAATTAACTGCACTCTGCTGGGAGGCTCTGAACACAGTGGTGAGTAGTACTAGACTCAGCAGCCTGAAAAATAGCAGGGAGTGGTTTTCAGTTTCTTTGTCATGTCAGAGTGAGGTGATCATGACCCTAAGGACATCTTTGTAAAAGTTGGTAGGAGAAAGTTACTGCAAGTTAAGAATTGTTTGATGAAAACAGGTCTTTAACCTTTATCTCTGTGGCATGTATCTGGTGCATTAGTGAGAAATAAATGTGTAGTGTTTAGTCTTCCGAACTGTATCTGTTTTCATTATATTACCAAGAGCTCGTTATTGGTAATTCATTTTATGAATACAGAGAATCTTTCAGAGGTGAGTGAGTAGGTGCCATTTATCAGCACATTCATACAGAAGAGAAGCCTCCCTTGTTTCCCAGGTTAATTGTAGAAAAATTAAATGTGGGAAAAAGCACTAGGAATCATTTTGGGGAATGCTTTATATCGTGTGAATGTTTTTTGGTTTTTGTTTGTTTTTTGTTTGTTTTTGGTTTTTGTTTGTTTTTGTTTGTTTGTTTGTTTGTTTTTAGTTTTTCGAGACAGGGTTTTTCTGTGTAGCCCTGGCTGTCCTGGAACTCACTCTGCAGACCAGGCTAGCCTCAAACTCAGAAATCTGCCTGCCTCTGCCTCCCAAGTGCTGGGATAAAGACCTGCAAAACCACCGCCTGGCTTATCGTGTGAATGTATCTCATTGAGAAAAAAAAAAGTAGATGTCAAATGTTTTTTATAGTATTTCCAGTTTTATACAGTTATAATACATAGAGACATACCGACTCATGTATTATACATATGGATACAGATGTTAATGTTAAATATGACTTTAACAACAAATATTTGAGTATTTATTAGACATAAACCCATGGAGTGATAGTAGTCTGTGAGGATCTGTGATGGCAATTTCTTTTTTAGGTTGAAAATCCAAGACCATTTTTTAGGTTGAAAATCCAAGACCATTTTAGCTTCTTCTGTGGGCCTACTTTGCTGTTTTACAACATATGAGAGGGTCAGAAGGGGACCAAGCTAAGTGCAGAAAGACAAAAATGTGCTCAGTGCTGCATTTAAAATAATACACGGGCTGGAGAGATGGCTTAGTGGTTAAGAACACTGACTGCTCTTCTAGAGGTCCTGAGTTCCACAGCAACCACATGGCAGCTCACAGTCATCTAATGAGATCGGATGCCCTCTCCTGATGTGTCTGAAGACAACTATAGTGTACTTACATAAAATAGATAAATACATTTAAAAAATACAAATTTTGGGAGTAACCACAAGATTAGCAGTACTCCCTTTTGTGGCATTTTCTCTTGCTCTGGTTACAACCTTGGTTTCCTCACCATGATATAGTAGGGATTCACTCACCTTCAACTTTTACCACATACTTGGCCAAGTTTTACGTAGCCTATGAACCTTTTGAAAGGAATTTTCACAGTAAACACATGATATACTCCATAGACACAAAGAAGCAAAACAATAAGGAAAGCCCAAGCAAGGATGCTTGAATTTCATTTAGAAGGGGAAGATAAAATAGTCACAGGAGGCAGAGGGACAGGGGAACTGACTAAGAGAGGGGACGGGGAGGGAAATGGGGGGGGGTTCAGGATCAGGTATGGGAGAGACAAGAAAAAGAGAGAGATCCAAGAGCATGAATAGAAATCTGCAGCTGGCTGGGATGGGGGTGGAAGGCATCTCTAGGACATGCCAGAGGCCTGGGATGGGGGAGGCTCCCAGGACTCAATGTGGGTAACCTTAGTTGAGATTCATAGCATTGGGAATATATAGGAGAGAGCCTGAAGAGGCTGCCTCCTGTAGCTAAATAGGACCTCCAGTAGAGGGATAAGGACACCAATCCACCTACATACTTTTGACCCAAAATTTGTCTTGTCTACAAAAAGAGGGACAAAGATAGAGTAGAAATTGAGGACATGGTCTACCAGTAACCAGCCCAACTTACAACCCATCCCATGGGCAAACACTACCAATTACACTCTATTATGCTTGCAGACAGGAGCCTAGTGTAACTGTCCTCTGAGAGGCTCCACCCAGTAGCTGACTGAAAGAGATGCAGGGACACAGAGCCAAACATTGAACAGAGCTTGGGGACTCTTATTGAAGAGTTGGGGGAGGGGGAGGATGGAAGGCCCTGACTGGGATAGGAACTCCACAGGAAAACTAAGAGTCATCTAACCTGGACCACTGAGGTGCTCTCAGAAACTGAGTCACCAAGCAAAGGGCTTAGGCAGGCAGGACAGAGACCCCAGCATATATGTAGCAGATACGCAGCTCAGTCTCCATTTGGGGCCTCCAACAACTGGAGCTGGGGCTGTCCCTAAAGCTGTAGCCTGTCTGTGGATTCCATTTCTCCAACTGGGCTGCTTTGCTTGGCGAGAGAGAGAGAGAGAGAGAGAGAGAGAGAGAGAGAGAGAGAGAGAGAGAATGCCTAATCATGCAGAAATTTGGTGGGCCATGTAGGGGAATAACCAGAAGGGCCCCACTTTCTCAGAGAAGAAGGGGGGACATGGGTAGAGGGAATCTCTGAGAGGAGGTTCAGGACTGAGGACAGTAATAGGGATGTAAAGTGAATAAATTAAATAATGGAAAAAGTACTTGTAGACAAATACAATGAACTATAAAGTTAAATTGAGGTAATCCAGATACAGAAAGGCACACGTAGCATCTTTTCACTTGGATATGGATTTTAACTGTTAATTTATAAGTAGTTATAAGCCACTTGTAAACATGAGATATAATCTGTATGACCTCAGCAGTTACATATAGAGTAAGGGGACAGATACTTAGTTGCTTCAAGGAAAAGGAATTTGTAATAGGTAGATATAGAAGAATGCATGACGGGGCTTGAATGAGAAGATCAAGTAGGGAAGGGACAGGAGGACAGGGAAAACTGCAAATATGGGGAGAGACAGCTAAAATTAAGGGCTATTTGAATCATAGCACGGGAACCTAATACAGCAACAGCTTCCTTCTGTGTATACATATATGAAGTGATCTAAATGAATGGGCTCCTAGATAATGGGGAGGCAGCCTCAACTGGACATCTCTTGTCACCAGCTGAAGCTTCCAGCACTGAGAATGGCTTTCTTCTAATTGAGTTGTTGTCCAAGGGGGGTTCTATAGGAACCCCTAAACAACTGAGGATATTGCTCTTATCAAAACTAAGTCCAGTGCCCAGAGGTCAATATCTGATTCTTTTTAATATAAAAACAGAGGGGTATTACAATGTCAGTTAGCTCAGCAGGCTGAATTACTGACGCTCACTCAGTTGTGGGTGTCATCTGTGGACCCACTACACCTAGGTAAAGAAAGCAACTCATCTAGAACAATGAAGACCTGGTCTGCAAAAATTCAGCTAGACCATCCTCTCTGAGAAGCAGTCTAGAAATGACAGGGGCCAGCTGTTTTAATTAATTTGCAATTAAATCTCTTCCAAGTAATGAAACATAATTGTATATTTCCATGAAAGCTCGCTCTTTTCTTTCTTTCTCTTCCTTCCTTCCTGTACCTTTCTTTGTGTCTTGTCTCTTTGATTCTTTGTTCCCTTCTTTCTTTCTTCCTTCCTTTCTCTCTTTCTCTCCTTTCTTTTTCTTCCTTTCTCACCTCTCTCCTTTTTTGTGGAGATAGGGTTTCTCTGTGTGGCCCTGGCTGATCTTCAATTCGCTTTGTCAACTAGGCTGTACTAGAACTGAGAGCTCTCCTTGCCTCTGCCTCCCAAGTTCTCGAAAGCTGCTTTATTTTCATTACATGGTTGTCACTTTGTGCATTTAAATCCTTAGGAGGGGTGTTTTACTTAAGATTTTGGTAATAAAAACAAATATTGGTTGAGCATTGTAGTATACACCTTTAATCCCAGGACTTTGGAGGCAGAGGTGAGTGGATGTGTTAATTTAAGGCCACTTTACATAACTGATTCCAGCACAGCAGGAGCTACATGAAAGAGAGCCTTATCCAAAAACAAACGAACAATCTCTGAAAAACCAAAAAAACAGAACACAACTACCAACCAATCAAACACCATATGAAACCACTTAAAGATAAATAAAACTAAAAATTTACATGCACTTTTATAAAAGTAGTGTAATTCTCCCTAGGTTTTGTGTTTCATACTTAAATAATATTGCCATCCAGTGGTATTCAATGTGGAAATTTCTTTCAAAGGCCTATGTACTAAGTAAAACTTGGCCCATTGTGTGCTAGAGTTCATTTAAACATTTTTCTCCAAACACAAACAAATACACATTCTGTGCACCTCATGGAACCTGTTCTAAAATTGACCATATTCTTGGACACAAAGTCAGTCTCAACAGATACAGGAAAATTAAAATAGCTCAGTGTGTCCTATGAGGCCATCACAGAATAAAGCTTGATATCAACAACAAAAGAAAAAACGCAAAGCTCACAAACACATGGAAACTACAATTTACTACTGCATAATCACACGCATCTCTTGATCACCGTAATTTCACGCAGCCAAGCTGCAATCCAGGCAGAGGCTGTGTGATATTTACTGGGTATAGCCTTGTTTGGCAGGGCTGTTTCAAGATGAATGCCGCTGTGGGCCTCCTTGGCTGCAGATAGAGCTGAGCTAAAATTTCTCATGGCAAGCTGTGTGACCCTTTCTCTAACCTGTTCTTTTACTTACAAGATGTCCCTGCCAGCCGGAGGTACGAGCATCCAGGCGTGATGGTTCACTAGAGTTTATTCTTTGAACTACAGCACTGGCCATGATTTATTTTCTAGAGATCCATTGCTTTGCTTTTAATCAGCTGTACAGTTATTACCTAGATACATTATAGAATTAACCTCCCAACAATATCTATTATTTGTATGGTTAGGTGGCTTTGGCACTCTGACTTGGAAACCATCAGTTAGTAAAGTTTCAAAGTGAGCTTGAGGGAGTTTTACAAGAAGGAAGCAGGACATTAATAAGAGACTGCACATAAACAAAGGGACCCCAGGGCTATAATGTAGTGTTCTCAAGAACTCTTGAATTACTAATCTATCATTGACCACAGCTACTCTGATCAAGGGACGTAATGCTTTGTAGGTGTTCTCTGAAGTTCATACCTGATTGATTTTGTATTTCCTTACGTCAGATATCCATGGTAACCATTCTTTGTAAACGCTTCACTAGATACATTTTTTCTTCAATAATGTAATTACCTACTTTTGAGTATAAGAATTCCTGCCTCAGAACAGTAAAGTGCATTCAGACGCATTCAGATCTTGTGTGTGTCTGTCTGTCATTCGCCGGACCTGTACCTTCCTGCATACCAAAGACCCTGATTTCCCCACGGGTGTGTGTGTTCCGACTGAGTCGGTCCGTGGCACTGCATGAAGACAGAAGCAAAGAAATTAAAGACTCCGAAGAATTGACTAGAAATGAATATACATCAGACCCAAAATTCTGGGAATTGGTAAAGAGGGAAGTTCTAAAGGGCAAGGTCACAGCACCAAGTGCCCACAAAAAACAACTAGAGAGAAGCTGCGTGGTGGGTCTCACATCTTTAATCTCATCATTTGGGAGGCAGGTGGACCAAGGGCAAGTCTGGTCTGCTGATCCAATTCCAGAACAATCCAGACTACACAGAGAAACTCTGTCTCCAGAACACAAAAGCAGAGCTAGAGAAAAAAACTTATAGTAGCAACTTAATAGCACACCTAAAAGCTCTAGAAGGAAAAGAAGAAATCACACTAAAAAGTAGTACATGACAAGAAATGAACTGAAGACTGATATCAGTAAAATAGAAACAAAGGGAACAATTCTTTAGTCCTTTGAGAAAGTCAGTGAGATTGTAAATCCTTATTCAGATGAACTGACAGACACAGAACACCCAGATTAACAAAATCAAAATGAAAGAGGATGGTGAGGTGATGGGGAAATCTCTAGGAAGTGCCAGAGATTTGGAATGGGGAAGGCTCCCAGGAGTCAATGCAGGTGACCTTGGCCTAGATGTCTATCAGTGGGGGCCACCCCGAGTAGCCATACAGGATCTCCAGTAGAGGAATAAGGATAGCAACACACACACACACACACCACCCAACCCCACCCCATACACAAAAATTTTGACTCAACAATTTGTCCTGTATAAAAAATATGCAGGGACAAATTTGGAACAGAGACTGAAGGAATGGCCAACCACCAACCTGCTCAACTTGAAACCCATCCCATAGGGAAGCAACATTTACTGACATTTTTGTTTTGTTTTGTTTTGTTTTGTTTTGATTTTTTGAGACAGGGTTTCTCTGTGTAGTCCTGGCAGTCCTGGAACTCACTCTGTAGACCAGGCTGGCCTGGAACTCGGAAATCCACCTGCCTCTGCCTCCCAAGTGCTGGGATTAAAGGCGTGCGCCACCATGCCTGGCTATTTACTGACATTATTAATGATACTCTGTTATGCTTGCAGATAGGAGCCTAGCATAACTGTCCTCTGAGATGCTATACCCAGCAGCTGACTGAAACATATAGATACACAGATGAGAAAAAATTGGAAGGAGGTTGGGAATCTTTTGGAATAGCTAGCTGAAGGACTGAAGGCCCTACATAGGATAGGAATTATTTCACAGAGCCCAACAGAGACAACACACCTGGACCCTTGGAAGCTCTCATAGATTGAGCCACCAACCAAATAGCACACACTGACTGGTTAGAGGCCCTGGCACATGGGTAACAGATGTGCAGCACAGTCTCCACGTGGGTCCCCTAAAAACTGGAGAGGGGGGCTGTCCCTGAAGACTGTCAGTAGAATCTGGTCCCCAACAGGACTGCTTTTTCTGGCTGCAGTAGGAGAGGATTCATCTAACCCTGCAGAGATTTGATAGTCCAGGATTGTGGGATACCCAGGGATGGTCTCACCGTCTGAGTGGAGAAGGGGAAGGAGGATGGGATGGGGTGGGGCTCTGTGTAGGGGACTGGGAGGAAGGAGGGGCAGTGTTTGGAATGTAGATAATGTACGATTTTCAGAGAATGCAATTTTAAGAATTGTCTCAAGGGGAAGAAACAAACTAATAAACTATATTTTGTTAGAACCTTTGAAAGCACTAGAGCCAGAAACACTTGCCAGGAAGGAAACAGCAAGCACTTCATGTTACAGTTCTAGGATGTGTAAGCCTGACATTTCTACTGAGGTTCTCAAATCTTGAAGAAGTCTTCAGAATGGTCCACATATATTGGTGGGCTTGTACCTAGCTTTGTTTATGGAAGACTTGTTTTCTTTCTTTTTTTAAAAAAATAGTTTCTTCACTTTACATCCAAATCACTTCCCCCTCCTTCCGCTCTCCCTCACACTTTCCCTCCTTCCATCCCCCTTCAGCTTTTCCTCTGAGAAGTGGAGGCCTTCCCTTGGCTATCCCCTAACCTGGCACATCAAATCACTTCAGGGCTAGGCACATCCTGTCCCACTGAAGCCAGACAAAGCAGCCCAGTTAGGGGAACAGATCCTCAGTTAAGGTAACAGATTCAGGGACAATCTTGACAATGTTAAAAAGTTCAAAGAGTCTTCTGAGATTTGTGCAGTCTCTTAACTATAATCCTGCATAAAGTTAAAAATACTGGGCCAGCTGGGCGGTGGTGGTGCACGCCTGTAATCCCAGCACTTGGGAGGCACAGGCAGGCAGATCTCTGAGTTCAAGGCCAGCCTGGTCTACAAAGTGAGTTCCAGGGCTACACAGAGAAACCCTGTCTTGAAAACCCACAAAAAAAAAAAATACTGGGCCAAAGCAAGACAGAAAACCAGCAGGGTACCCTCCAAACTTCATGTCTCCATGTCTGATGTCAAAGCACTCTTCACATCTCCAATTCCTTTCATCCTTGTTGTCTGCTCTTGGCAGCTCTGGTATTCAGCAGCAACAAACTTCATTCTCTTGAGCTGGTTCTAGTCTGTGTTAACAGCTTTCCTTGGCAGGTACCTCAAGGTTCTGACATCTCATCTTGGTGTATCCAAGCAACCTTCACACCTTCTTGTTCCAATGCCTGAGATCTACACAGGATCTTCCAGGCTCCCCCAAAGGGCTTGGGTCCCATCTCCAGCTCTGCCCTTTGTAGCACTCTAGGCTCTGGTTAACTCCACTGCACTACATTGCTGCTGCTGTTCTTGGTGGGGTCATCCCATGGTACTGGCATCTCCAATAGGATGGGTCTTCCACTGCAATTAGGCTATACCAATAGCCTCTCACAGGCTCACTTCCTGGTGCCCAGCCTCAATTTCTTTGCAAAATCCCTTCAATCCTGGGTCATCAATTGATACTGAGCCTGTACCTTTACCAATGGCTTTTCCGGCCTCTATCAGTATCAAGCCTCAGCTGCTCTCCACAACTTCTTCATACCTTCAAATTCTGTAATACCTGGGTTATTACAAACTATCAAGTCCAGCTGCAGCACCAGGTACAGCCTTGGCTATCTCTGGAATACAACTTGTTTCTGCTCTCAGAAAACACTTCCTAGAAGATTTCACCTCAGTAATGCTGGTCCTTTTTTTCTTTTTCTTTTTTTGGGGGGTGGGGGTAGGGGGTGGGTTTTTTGTTGTTGTTGTTTGTTTGTTTGTTTTCTTTTTTTTTTTTTTTTTTTTTTTTTTGAGACAGGGTTTCGCTGTATTGCCCTGGCTGTCATGGAACTCACTTTGTAGACCAGGCTGGCCTCGAACTCAGAAATCTGCCTGCTTCTGCCTCCCAAGTGCCGGGATTAAAGGTGTGTGCCACCACCGCCCACCCATGCTGGTCTTTACTTAATTACCACTAATTTTTTGTTTTTGGTTTTGTTTTTGATACAGGGTTTTTCTGTATAGTCCTGGCTGTCCTGGAGCTCACTCTGAAGACCAGGCTGGCCTCGAACTCAGAAATCCTCCTGCCTCTGCCTCCCAAGTGCTGGGATTAAAGGCGTGTGCCACCAATGCCAGGCAATTACACTAATCTTAACTCCAGCTAACCAACATCTATTATCCCAGTAGTCCCTTTTATTTCTGACTCTAAAGCCAGGTCTAAGTGGCAGAAACTGCCGAGTGCTACTGCTTGCAGGAGATGGAGCATGGCCCCCGTGTTCTATTTCATTATCTCTAGCTTTCTCCTTTCTACCTCCTTCACTGCCTAAACTTGTCTGTACTGAAACTTGCTCTGTAGATTGATCTCTGAGATCTGCAGGGCTCTGTCACCTTACTGTGGGGATTAAAGGCATGTATCACTGACCAAGCCAGCTCAGTCAGTCAACAGGCTTTCCAGCCCAGGAGTGAGGATTGAAAAGAAAGAGACAATTAGACAAAACTGCAGTATGACCCCAGTCCATTCTGAGACTGAAGGGCGGATTTAATAATTTTAACCCCTTTTATAAGTTTAATTACCTGCAGGAATCAAGGTCAATAGTAGTACAAAGAGGAACAAACAAGACAGTAAACAAGAAATTGTCCAAGGGTGTGTAAGGGTGACCAAAATACCAGAGCCTACTTCCCTAGCCAAGCCCAGGATCTTGCCTGAAGCTTATTTCTCTTGTTTCACCCTAAGGTAAGAATTCCTTAGCCATTGGTGGTGGTACACGCCTTTGATCCCAGCATTCTGGAGGCAGAGACAGGCAGATTTCTGAGTTCGAGGCCAGCCTGGTCTACAGAGTGAGTTCCAGGACAGCCAGGACTACACAGTAAACCCTGTCTCGGGAAAAACAACAACAACAACAAAAAGATAAGAATTCCTGCCTTAATCTACTTCCCTATTATGCCTCAATGTCAGATTCCTGCTCCAGCCCTTGCACTTGGTCAATGTCAAGTTTCTGTCAGGCAGCATGGCACCCAAATAAGGATCTCCACATATCACCATGCCTGCATCTAAACTTATCAGGAAGGGATCTTGTCCCTGATTAAGATCACTACTCCCTTAATTCAATGTAATATCCTTGAACTCATGATCAAGCTCCATTTCACCACGCCACCCCCTTTTTCCTTTGAGACAGGTTTCTCTGTGTAGCCCTGGTTATCCTGGAATTCAGAAAAGGAAAAAGGAAAAAATTGTATAAATACCCATTTGCCCATCCTACTAGGCCACCTGACCATTGGCATAAACTGGTGGCTGTGTGGTTTCTACAAAAGGAACCGTTCAAATTAAACCAAATCTACTAGGCCACCTGACCATTGGCATAGACTGGTGGCTGTGTGGTTTCTACAAAAGGAACCGTTCAAATTAAACCAAATCATCAGAGCAGATTTGTCAGCGTCATTGTGAAAAAAAGAAAAGGTACCAAGGTGCCAGTTTGCCATGCCTGTGTCTATTGGCTCACTATGTAGCACTGTTTGCCATCAGCAGAATCAGTGATTGCTGTTAGCCAGAATACAGTATTAAGATTGCTTTAAAAGGATCTCAAATACCTCTTCTATCATGTTGACAACATAAACTCCCAGCTGTAAAAGAAAAGATCTGAGAACCTGCATAGGAGATTTGTGAATGGTGTGTGTGTGGGGGGGGGTATCAGAGAGAGAGAGAGAGACACAGACATAGACACAGACACAGACACAGACACAGACACAGACACAGACACAGACACAGACATAGACACAGAGAGAGATGTTCTTTCATACCTCTATTAGGGTAGAGTTTCCCTATACATATATATATATCTATGTATATGTATATATGTACTAGTACCTGTGTGACTCCCAGATAATGAATGCATTTCTAGCGACTCTAAGAGACCACTCTAAACCCTTTATTCATTTGAATTTTAAGAATTCACACAATATGTGAGTAAGGAGTTAGACTTTTTTTTGTTTTGTTTTGTTTTGGGTTTTTTGTTTTTGTTTTTTTGTTTTGGGTTTTTTTTTTTTTTGAGACAGGGTTTCTCTGTGTAGCCCTGGTTGTCCTGGAACTCACTCTGTAGACCAGGCTGGCCTCGAACTCAGAAATCCACCTGCCTCTGCCTCCCAAGTGCTGGGATTACAGGCGTGTGCCACCACCACCCGGCTGGAGTTAGACTTTTGAGCAACAAATATTTTGTGTCTTTCTCATGCTGGACTAGACAGTGGGAACATAGTGTAAACCTATAGAGCTTGTGAGGCTCTTTGCCATAGGCTCATTTATGGCCTCTGGCCTAGAAGACACTAGTCTTCACTTAAGTCATACACTGTGCAGTACAAATTTTTCTGAGTCCCTCCCAGAGGCCACCAGAAGAAACATAATATCTGACATGTTTTAGCTAGACTCAAATCAGGCCAAGTTAGACAGAAGAGTCATTGAAAAGGAAGACTGACTTATAGTAAGACAGCACTAAGCAAGCAGACTTACAACAAAACAGAAATGGAACAGCCAGTGTTCAATACAGTTGATTGCACTAAACTCTTAGATACTTGTAATTAATGAAGACAAACAATTTTAGAAGATAAGAAACAAACTAAAAATAATCTGTCACATATTAAAATTTTCAGACTTCCTATAAGTTAATAAAGCAATTGGCAGGAAATTCTAAGAATTAGTCAATAAATGAGAATATATGCTCAACATGAAGAGAAGCTGAACTAGTAACCAAGGGGAAATGAATTAACACAAAATAAGTGTATGTGTTTAGGGTAACAAAGTGGAGAAATGTAATAGATTACTAGGACCTCATATTCATCTCCTTGCACCAGGGGAATAATGGGTACTCTTACCATGTTTCTGGCAGGTGTATAATTTAGTAGAACCACTATGGAAGAGAAAACTCCAGTAATTTCAAACTGGATATACACCATGAGCAAATAACTCTACAAGCAAATAACCACCCTAGAAAACATGCCTACACTCAGGGAAAGGTCTGGAAGTAACTCAAATAAATATATACTCCAGTTGGCAGAGACAAGCTCTTCAACAGCATGTACATACAACAAAACATTAAGAACTCTTAATTTTTATTTATGGTGCTAGAGGTTGAATTAGAGATCTTGCTCACACAATACGGGGACTCCACAATTGATGGACTTCCTCAGGCTATAAAGTATTCTTTGAAATGTTATTTTAAGTGCCCTGTGTTGACAAAAGCAGTTACAGCATAAATCTATGTACTATTTAGGTAGAGGAAATGAAAGAGTCCTTCATGTGACCAGAGGTGGCTTTCTGCTGACTTACTTGTAGTTGAAGATGACCTTGAAGTTTTAACTCTCTTATTATTTTCCCTTTTACGTTACAGAATGGGCATGTATATCCCAGATACTAATCGTAAAATATTTCCCAGAAAGACTAACCCAAGGATACAGTACAATGATAGAACATATGCTCAGACCACATTAGGCTCTAGATTTGATTCCTACTGACAAAGGGCTGTGGGGGAGTCTGGATAGCCTCACATAATAGTGTGCTAAGAAAATGGAAAAAGTTCAACCCAAAGTCATCAAAAGAGACACAGAAGGACACTTCTTGCTAGTCAAAGGAAGAATCCACCAAGAAGAACTCACAATTCTAAACATCTATGCTCCAAATGTAAAGGCACCCTCATTCCTAAAAGAAACTTTACTAAAGCTCAAAGCACACATTGCACCTAACACAATAATTGTGGGGGACCTCAATACTCCACTATCCTCAGTGTACCGATCAGGAAAACAGAAACTAAACAGGGACACGGAGAAACTCATTGAAACTTTGGACCAATTAGATTTAACAGATATATATATATATATATATATATATATATATATATATAGAGAGAGAGAGAGAGAGAGAGAGAGAGAGAGAGAGAGAGAACATTTCATCCTAAAGCAAAAGACTATACCTTTTTCTCAGCACCTCATGGTACCTTCTCCAAAATCGACCATATAATTGGTCACAAGACAGACCTCAACAAATATAAAAAGATCGAACTAATCCCATGCCTCCTATCAGATCATCATGGAGTAAGAGTGTTGTTCAATAGCAACAAAAACAACAGAAAATCCTCATACACGTGGAGGCTGAACAATATTCTACTCAAAGACACCTTAGTCCAGAAAGAAATAAAAGATTTTTTAGAATTTAATGAAAATGAAGGCACAACATACCCAAATCTATGGGACACAATGAAAGCAGTGCTAAGAGGAAAACTCATAGCCCTGAGTGTCTCCAAAAAGAAACAGGAGAGAGCATATACTAGCAACTTAATGGCGCACTTGAAAGCTCTGGAACAAAAAGAAGCAATTTCACCCAGGAGGAGTAGAAGACAGGAAATCATCCAACTCAGGGCTGAAAACAATCAAGTTGAAACAAAGAGAACCATACAAAGCATCAACAAAACCAAGAGCTGGTTCTTTGAGAAAATCAACAAGATAGATAACCCCCTAGCCAGACTTACCAAAGGGCACAGAGACAGTATTCAAATTAACAAAATTAGAAATGAAAAGGGAGATATAACAACTGAGGAAATTCAAAAAATCATCAGATCCTACTACAAAAGCCTATACTCAACACAACTGGAGAATCTGGAGGAAATGGACAATTTCCTAGACAGTTACCAAATACCAAAATTAAACCAGGATCAAATAGGTCGTCTAAACAGACCTGTAACCCCCCAAAGAAATAGAAGGGGTCATAGAAAGTCTTCCAACCAAAAAAAGCACAGGACCAGATGGTTTTAGTGCAGAAGTCTATCAGATCTTCAAAGAAGTCCTAATACCAATACTTTTCAAACTATTCCATAAAATAGAAACAGAAGGAACACTACCCAACCCATACTATGAAGCCACAATTACCCTAATACCAAAACCATGCAAAGATTCAACTAAGAAAGAGAACTACAGGCCAATTTCCCTAATGAATATCGATGCAAAAATACTAAATAAAATACTTGCCAACCGAATCCAAGAACACATCAAAACGATCATTCACCAGGATCAAGTTGGGTTCATCCCAGGGATGCAGGGATGGTTCAATATATGGAAATCCATCAACGTAATCCACTACATGAACAAACTCAAAGAAAAAAATCACATGGTCATCTCATTGGTTGCTGAAAAGGCATTTGACAAAATTCAGCATCCTTTCATGCTAAAACTCTGGGAAAGAGCAGAAATTCAAGGCCCATATCTAAACATAGTAAAAGCAATATACAGCAGACCAGTAGCCAACATCAAGGTAAATGGAGAAAAACTTGAAGCAATCCCACTAAAATCAGGGACTAGACAAGGCTGCCCCCTCTCACCATATCTCTTCAATATAGTACTTGAGGTACTAGCTAGAGCAATTCGACAACATAGGGAAGTCAAAGGGATACAAATCGGAAAGGAAGAAGTCAAACTATCACTATTCACAAATGATATGATAGTATACTTAAGTGACCCAAAAAAATCCACCAGAGAACTCCTGCAACTGATAAACAACTTTAGCAACGTGGCTGGTTATAAAATCAACTCAAGCAAATCAGTAGCCTTCCTATACGCAAAGGATAAGCAGGCTGAGAAAGAAATTAGGGAAATGACACCCTTCACAATAGCCACAAACAATATAAAGTATCTTGGAGTGACTCTAACCAAACATGTGAAAGGTTTATATGACAAAAACTTCAGGTCTCTGAAGAGGAAAATTGAAGAAGACATCAGAAAATGGAAAAATCTTCCATGCTTGTGGGTTGGCAGGACTAATATAGTTAAAATGGCAATCTTGCCAAAAGCAATATACAGATTCAACGCAATCCCCATCAAAATCCCAACTCAGTTCTTCATAGAGTTAGAAAGAGCAATTCTCAAATTCATCTGGAATAACAAAAAACCCAGGATAGCTAAAACAATCATCAACAGCAAAAGAACTTCTGGGGGAATCAATATCCCGGACATCAAGCAATACTACAGAGCAGTAGTGTTAAAAACTGCATGGTATGCTAAAAGTCTTGGAAAGAGCAGGAATTCTAGGCCCATACCTAAACATAGTAAAAGCAATCTACAGCAAACCAGTAGCCAACATCAAAATAAATGGAGAGAAACTTGAAGCATTCCCACTAAAATCAGGGACTAGACAAGGCTGCCCTCTCTCTCCATATCTTTTCAATATAGTACTTGAAGTTCTAGCGAGAGCAATTAGACAACATAAGGAAGTCAAAGGGATACAAATTGGAAAGGAAGAAGTGAAACTATCATTATTTGCAGACAATATGATAGTTTACCTAAGCAACCCAAAAAACTCCACCAGAGAACTTCCACAGCTGATAAACAACTTCAGCAAAGTGGCAGGTTATAAAATTAACTCAAGCAAGTCAGTGGCCTTCTTGTACTCAAAGGACAAGCAGGCTGAGAAAGAAATTAGGGAAATAACACCCTTCACAATAGCCACAAACAACATAAAGTATCTTGGTGTAACTCTAACCAAACAATCGAAAGATCTGTACGACAGGAACTTCAAGTCCTTGAAGAAAGAAATCGAAGAAGACCTCAGAAGATGGAAAAATATTTCTTGCTCCTGGATTGGCAGGATCAATATAGTAAAAATGGCCATCTTGCCAAAAGCAATATACAGATTCAATGCGATCCCCATCAAAATCCCAACTCAATTCTTCATAGATCTAGAAAGAGCAATTCTCAAATTCATCTGGAGCTACAAAAAACCCAGGATAGCTAAAACTATTCTCAACAATAAAAGGACTTCTGGGGGAATCAATATCCCTGACCTCAAGCAGTACTGCAGAGCAATTGTGTTAAAAACTGCATGGTATTGGTATAGCAACAGGCAAGCAGATCAATGGAACAGGATAGAAGACCCAGAAATTAACCCACAGACTTATGGTCACTTGATCTTTGATAAAGGAGCCACAACCATCCGATGGAATAAAGATAGCCTTTTCAACAAATGGTGCTGGTTCAACTGGAGGTCAACATGCAGAAGAATGCGAATTGACCCACTCTTATCTCTTTGCACTAAGATCAACTCCAAGTGGATCAAGGACCTCCACATAAAACCAGACACACTGAAACTATTAGAAAAGAAACTTGGGAAGACCCTGGAGGACTTGGGCACAGGGGAAAAGTTCCTGAACAGAACACCAATAGCTTACGCACTAAGATCAAGAATCGACAAATGGGACCTCATAAAAAGTTTCTGCAAAGCAAAGGACACTGTCAGAAGGACAAAACGACAACCAACAAAGTGGGAAAAGATCTTCACCAACCCCACATCCGACAGAGGGCTAATATCCAATATATACAAAGAACTCAAGAAGTTAGACCCCAAAGAACCAAATAACCCTATCAAAAAATGGGGCACAGAGCTAAACAAAGAATTTTCACCAGAAGAAATTCGGATGGCCGAGAAACACCTTAAAAGATGTTCAACATCATTAGTCATCAGGGAAATGCAAATCAAAACAACCCTGAGATTCCACCTCACACCAGTCAGAATGGCTAAGATTAAAAACTCAAGAGACAACAAGTGCTGGCGAGGATGTGGAGAAAGAGGAACACTCCTCCATTGTTGGTGGGATTGCAAAATGGTAAAACCACTCTGGAAATCAGTTTGGCGGTTCCTCAGAAAATTGGGCATGTCACTTCCAGAGGACCCTGGCATACCACTCCTGGGCATATACCCAGAGGATTCCCCTGCATGCAATAAAGACACATGCTCCACTATGTTTATAGCAGCCTTGTTTATAATAGCCAGAAATTGGAAGGAGCCCAAATATCCCTCAAAGGAGGAATGGATACAGAAAATGTGGTATATTTATACAATGGAATACTACTCAGCAATTAAAAATAATGAATTCATGCAATTTGTAGGTAAATGGTTAGACCTGGAAAATATCATCCTGAGTGAATTAACCCAATCACAAAAGAATGCACATGAAATGCAATCACTGATAAGTGGATATTAATGAGCCCAGAAGCACTAAATACTCAAGACACAAATAGCAAGTCAAATGATTCCCAAGAAGAAGAAAGGAGAGGACCCTGGGCCTGTAAAGATTGCATCCAGTTTAGTAAAGAAACCGAGGGGGGAGGGGAAATGATTGGGGAATAGTTGGGGGGGAGAGGAACTATGGGAAGTATGGTGGGTGGGAACTGGGAAAGGGGAAAGCCTTTGGAATGTAAACATAGAATATAGAAAATAAAAAATAAATAAATAAATAAATAAATAAATAACCGCATGGTATTGGTTCAGTGACAGGGAGGCAGATCAATAGAATAGGATTGAAGACCCAGAATTGAACCCATGCATCTATGGCCAATTGATCTTCAACAAAGGAGATGAAAACATCCAGTGGAAAAAAGATAGCCTTTTCAACAAATGGTGCTGGCTCAACTGGAGGTCAACATGCAGAAGAATGAGAAATTCTCCACTCTTATCTCCTTGCACTAAGGTCAACTCCAAGTGGATCAAGGCCCTCCACATAAAACCAGACACACTAAAACTAATAGAAAAGAAACTGGGGAAGACCCTTGAGGACATTGGCTCAGGGGGAAAATTCCTGAACAGAACACCAATTGCTTATGCTCTAAGAGCAAGAATAGACAAATGGGACCTTATAAAATTACAAAGTTTCTGTAAGGCAAAAGACACTGTCAAAAGGACAAATAGGCAACCAACAAATTGGGGAAAGATCTTTACCAACCCCACATCTGACAGAGGGCTAATATCCAATTTATACAAAGAACTCAAGAAGTTGGATCCCAGAAAACCAAATAACCCTATCCAAAAATGGGGTACAGAGCTAAACAAAGACTTTTCACCTGAAGAAATTCGGATGGCTGAGAAACACTTTAAAAAATGTTCAACATCATTAGTCATTAGGGAAATGCAAATCAAAACAACCCTGAGATTTCACCTCACACCAGTCAGAATGGCTAAGATTAAAAACTCAGAAGACATCATGTGTTGGCGATGATGTGGAGAAAGAGGAACACTCCTAAACTGCTAGTGGGAATGCAAGCTGGTACAACCACTCTGGAAATCAGTCTGGCGGTTCCTCAGAAAACTGGACGTGATACTTCCGGAGGACCCAGCCATACCACTCCTGGGAATATACCCAGAAGATTTCCCAGCATGCCATAAGGATACATGCTCCACTATGTTCATAGCAGCCTTATATATAATAGCCAGAAGCTGGAAAGAACCCAGATGTCCCTCAATGGAGGAATGGATACAAAAATTGTGATATATATACACATTCAGCCATTAGAAACAATGAATTCATGAAATTCCTAGAGAAATGGATGGAGCTGGAGAACATCATACTAAGTGAGGTAACCCAGTCTCAAAAGAATACCCATGGTTTGCAGTCACTGATAAGTGGATATTAGCCTAGAATCTTGGAACACCAAAGACATAAATCACATACCAAATGATGTCTGACAAGAAGAAAGGAGTGGACACTGGTGCTAGAATGGACCAAAGTATCAGTGTAGGGGAATACAAGAACAGGGAAGTGAGAAGGGATGGATGAGGGAGCAGGGGGAGGGAAAAGGGCATGTGGGACCTTTGGGGGTGGGGAACCAGAAAAAGGGAAATGAATTGTAAATATAGAATATATCCAATAATAAAAAAATCAAAAGCCGGGTGTGGTGGCGCACGCCTGTAATCCCAGCACTTGGGAGGCAAAGGCAGGCGGATTTCTGAGTTCGAAGCCAGCCTGGTCTACAGAGTGAGTTCCAGGACAGACAGGACTACACAGAGAAACCCTGTCTCGGAAAAAAAAAAAAAGGAAAAAAAATCAAAAAAAATCAAATTTATTTTAAAAAAGAAAATGGAAAATGTTGGTGTGTGAGTAATGAATGTACAAAACCGTACATATGGTTGAATATTACAACACAATAAAGTACATATAACAATATTTAATACCAGTTCTTTCTGTACTAGTTCTCGATTGTCATAAAAAACCCTACCAAAAGGCAGGCACGTGGTGATATGCACTGCTGATATTGAAGATATGGTTAAAAAAAATGGTGCTGTTCTCAAGCACAGACCTCACAGATAGAATTAAAGCTGAAGACACAAATGTTCTCCAGCTACAAAAAAGGGGTGCAGGCTAGAGAGATAGCTCAGAAGTTAAGAGCACTGACTGCTCTTCCAGAGATCCTGGGTTCAAATCCCAGCAACCACATGCTGGCTCACCACCATCTGTAATAGAATCTGACACCCTCTTCTGGTGTGTCTGAAGTCAGCTACAGTGTGCTCACATACATAAAATAAAGGTATAAATCTTAATTTTAAAAGCTTAAAAAAACATTTCCAATAGGGAACACTAGAAATGACCCAGGGGATTTTTGTTTTGTTTAATTTTAATTAAGAGCATCTAAAACTAAGGCATAAAAACAGACTGAAGTCTTTTGATTGCTATTTTGTTGTTTGTTTTAATTAGTAAGGAAACTTTTCATTCCTATTATTCATTAGAGAAATATATATACACATTCATGTATGTATATATATGTATACATTAAATATATGTGTGTATACATATATACACATATGTGTGCATATATATGTGTGTGTGTGTGTGTGTGTGTGTGTGTGTGTGATCATACATACCCAGCCTCCATTCTGACCTATCCATTCTCCTGTGTTATTCATTAAGAATTCTGCCACAAAACTGGAAACTTGTTTGTAAGCACCTACATCCAGGGCAATCTGCTCTTGTGGAAGTTTTTTGAGGAGAACACCCCCAAAGGCAAAGACAGTTACAATCCTTCCCAGTTAATGATGCCATCTTCAAATTCTTTTTCCATCACTTGGTTGTATATTCTGGCAGTGTCTATGGATTCCACATGAAAGTCATCCAAGAATGGCTTCAGCTTCTTTTCAACTTCCTTCTGAACAGAGAAAGCAACTCTTTGTAGCACTTGGGATGTTTTACTTGGAGCTGATTCAAAAGCGGGTGACTGCAGGACATACTGAAGATAGTTCTCAGCCAGGGAATGGATATGCATGAACTCATAGGCAGTCATCTTCCCTGGCAGAGCTGACTGGAGTTGTCCACCTAGAGGCCAAGGAGGCAAAGATAGGGCCTGTCCGGGGAGAACCCCGATCATATGTGGAGGTTGCTGGAATTCCTGTTTGCATCATGTCACAGTGTCCTTCCTTCTTGCCATTTTTTTGTGCAAGGGCTGTGTGTGAAAGCCAAAGTTCAAACTGTAAAGGAGGAAAATGTTTCAGAATAACACACCACTTCCTCTTCCTCTTATGATTCAGTTTAAAATAAAAAAGAGAGAGAGAGAGGATGCGGGGAAACCAGATCCCTGTAAGTAGCTGTGAACTAGAGGCCTTCAAAGTCACTCTGGCAGTAGTACACTTTAAATCCAACACAGCACATACTTCCTTTTAAGAATTCATTTATTTTTTCTTTGCATTTGCCTGAGTGTATGTATATGTATCACATGCATGAATACCCACTGTAGTGGCTATTCCTGGTTGTCAACTTGACTATATGTGGAATGAACTACAATCTAGAATTGGAAGGCTCACCTATGATCATAATCTGGAGGCTCAGAGATATAAGTTTCTGACCTGGATTTAGCATGGAGATCTTGAAGCATGGATTCCAGTTCAAGGTCATCTGGGATTAAAGGTGTGGAGACATACACCTTTAATCCCAGATTTCAAGTTCATCTGGGATTAAAGGTGTACACCTTTAATCTGGGCTACACCTTCTACTGGAGACAAATATAAGGACATTGAAAGAAGGAAGACTCATTCTTCCTTGCCGGCTTGCTTCGTGGGACTGAGCAACTGCAAGATCCTTGGACTTCCATCCACAGCTGCTGCTGACTACTGTTGGGGAGTTGGACTACAGACTGTAAGTCATCGACAAATTCCCTAACTACATAGAGACTGCCCATACGATCTGTGACTCTAGAGAACCCAGACTAATACACCCACAGAAGCTAGAAGAGGGTGTTGGATCCCTGACAATATGAGTTACAGGCAACCTGGTGTAAGTACTGGGATGGAACCGGGATCCCCTGAATCAGCAGCAAGTATTCTTTTTTTTTTTTTTTTTTTTTTTTTTTTTTTTGGTTTTTTCGAAACAGGGTTTCTCTGTGTAGCCCTGGCTGTCCTGGAACTCACTCTGTAGACCAGGCTGGCCTTGAACTCAGAAATCCGCCTGCCTCTGCCTCCCAAGTGCTGGGATTACAGGAGTGCGCCACCACGCCCGGCTCAGCAGCAAGTATTCTTAATTCCTGAGTCACATCTCTAGTCCTTAAAACATCTTTGTATACCATGTATATTACCCATTATCTGGTTAGGAATCATGGGAGAAATTAGTAGTACTAACCTTAGAGTCATAGTGCCTTATCTCAGTTGTAGACAAATCCTTCTTCCTGTTTATTGTGGCTTTGGCCTGAACTTGGAAAAGGAAGTCATCTAAACTGACCTTAGAGACTTGAGGTGAAGCTAAAGTAGATGACCTAAATCCTGCTCCTGTTACTGTATCTGGTGAGATGTAGGCGCTTCATGATGCTCCTCTTCATTCTGTCATGAGTGATGATGATTTGGCTTCTCTGTTACCCCCTGACCCTGTGAGTACAGAACTTCCAGAGTCCACAGTTTGAAGTTAAGAGAAAATATATCATCTTGTTGAGCCTTGATAAGCAACTCTGAGAGCTAAGTGGAGATTGTGAAATCAGAGGTTAAGGCAACTTTGAAACTTTGAATTGGACCTTAAGTCTCCTCACCTAAGTATGCAGCAATGAAAGCAGCTGCTGAATGCATGGAGATGAGGCGCTATGTTTGCCTGACAGCTTCAAGCTGAAGCGCCAGTGATGAAGACATAGAGACAATTCACATCCTTAGAAATATCAACTGCTATGAACATAGTGGAGCCTTGGCTATCTCTGTAATACAACTTGTTTCTGCTCTCAGAAAACACTTCCTAGAAGATTTCACCTCACTAATGCTGGCCTTTTGTTGTTGCTGTTGTTGTTTGTTTGTTTTTTGTTTTTTTGTTTTTTTTTTTGAGACAGGGTTTCTCTGTGTAGCCCTGGCAGTCCTGGAACTCACTCTGTAGACCAGGCTGGCCTTGAACTCAGAAATCTGCCTGCCTCTGCCTCCCAAGTGCTGGGATTAAAGGCGTGCACCACCACGCCCGTGTGCCTCTTTTCTTGCTCAGACTTACCAGTGTTTTGTCAGTTCTTTTCCTTACCTCTGTGACTTTCTGACTGAAGCCACTTCCTGAAGGAAGGAAACACTTATTCTGCTCACAGTTTCAGGGGATATCAGTTCATCATGGTGGCAGGAACAAGTCAGTCCCTGGTAATCAGAAAGGGAACAGATGAAAACTCAGAAATCCACCTGCCTCTGCCTCCCAAGTGCTGGGATTAAAGGCATGCACCACCAAGGCCAGCAATTACCACTAATCTTAACTCCAGCTAACCAACATCTATTATCCCAGTAGTCCCTTCTATTTCTGACTCTAAAGCCAGGTCTAAGTGGCAGAAGCTGCCGAGTGCTACTGCTTGCAGGTGATGGAGCATGGCCCCCTTGTTCTATTTCATTATCTCTAGCTTTCTCCTTTCTACCTCCTTCACTGCCTAAACTTGTCTGTACTGGAACTTGCTCTGTTGATTGATCTCTGAGATCTGCCTGGCTCTGTCACCTTACTGTGGGGATTAAAGGCGTCTATCACTGACCAAGCCAGCTCAGTCAGTCAACAGGTTTTCCAGCCCAGGAGTGAGGATTGAAAAGAGACAATTAGACAAAACTGCAGTATGACCCCAGTCCATTTGGAGACTGAAGGGCGGGTTTAATAATTTTAACCACTTTTATACTAGTTTAATTATCTGCAGGAATCAAGGTCAATAGTAGTACAAAGAGGAACAAACAAGACAGTAAACACAACACTGTCCAAGGGTGTTTAAGGGTGACCAAAATACCTGAGCCTACTTCCCTAGCCAAGCCCAGGATCTTGCCTGAGGCTTGTTCCTCTTGTTCCACCCTAAGATAAGAATTCCTGCCTTATCTACTTCCCTATTATGCCTCAAAGTTAGATTCCTGCTCCAGCCCTTGCGCTTGGTCAATGTCAAGTTCCTGTCAGGCAGCATGGCACCCAAATAAGGATCTCCACATATCACCATGCCTGCATCTAAACTTATCAGGGAGGGATCTTGCCCCTGATTAAGATCACCACTCCCTTAATTCAATGTAATATCCTTGAATTCACGATCAAGCTCCATTTACCATGCTACCCCCTTTTTCCTTTGAGACATGGTTTCTCTGTGTAGCCCTGGTTTTCTGTAACTCACTCTGTAAACCAGGCTGGCCTCTAACTCAGAAATGCACCTACCTCTGCCTCCCAAGTGCTGGGATTAAAGGCGTGCACCACCACTGGCCAACTGGTGCCCCTTTAATACTTGAATAATGCATTTTATATTTTTCCGTTCTAAGCCTGCTATGCTTGTTCAAAACATTCTTCATGAGACTTAACCAGGGAACAAAATCTATGCTGGGTATTTTTGAGATTTCCTTTGTCAATGCAATTAATCTGAATTTCTTCAACCTACCCTCAGGCAGATTCTTAAGACTGGGGCAAAAGGCAGCCACTTTTATTCACTAAATATCACAAGAGCAGCCTCTAGGCATCATACTGACATCCTTCTCCCAGAGTTGAAATCACCCTCAGCACCAGTGTCTTCCATATTCCTACTAGAATGGTTCACTAAGCCCAACTTAAAGCACTTCACTGCTTTCCACATCCAAAGTCACCAAATCAATATTCTTAAAAATAAAAGAGTTGAAAAAGCCTATCATAATAATACCCTAGTCCCCGGTACCAACTTCCGTATTAATCAAGGGTCTCTAGAATCAGAGATATTATGGATTGTGTCTATAAAAGAAATTTGTTCTCTGCAGTGCATCTAACCCAACAATGCACAGCTGTGAATTTTAAACCCCACTTCATGAGAAAAAATTATTTTAAATGATAAAAAGAAGTGCCTAGGTAATCAACAGTCTGTTCCCCTGAGCATGTCTATGAGGGCCTTTCAGAGAACATGAGGAAGACCCATGCTGTGAGCATCCACCCAGTAGACTGGGCACACAGGAATGAAGGAAAGGAGTGAGTGAGTGAGTGCAAGCATTCTGCTTCTCTGATTTTTTGGCTGCTGAGGTGACCTAGACAAAGAATTAGCCTGTGTCTGGGATAAGCTAAATCATCACCCAATACAAAGTGGTCAGCCTTTGTGATGGCTGTTCTTAGTTGTAATTTGACTACATCTGGAATTAAGTATAACTCAAGACACTTTAATTTTTCTTGTGAGGATTTTTTCCCCTCTTGACTGGGTGGAAAAAAACTACCCAATCCCTGACATTCTGAGCTTCAAAAATCTGGCTACCAGCCAAAGTTCTGGTAGCAGCCTCAATGAAGGACCTGTAAGAAGGGAAGAGAGTGGGAAAACTATGGAACTTTATTTTAACGAAGAATATATTAAGAAAAATAAATCATCCAGGTGCAAAGCAAGCAAAAACCTGACTGAGATGTGGAAGGTTCCTAGTTATGTCACATCTACAACATGAACACACAACTGTCTTGTTAATGTGAACTCAATAGATGGGGAGCTAGGCATCTTTGAAGTCTAATGTCATGATACACAGTCTAAAGTAAATAGAGGGAGGTTCCTGCATTTTCCCCCTTTTAGAACAGAACCTCGAGTCAGTAAAGGAGGTAGACTTGGAAGAAGTAGCAGTTGAGATCAATATGAGCAAAAGACGTTGTAAAACATTCTCCAAAGAACAAAAGATATTCATGTTGATATTTGCTAGAATGACAGATAATAGCACCACCATCTGTTAAGCTACGAAAACCAAAGTAAAGGCACATTGCACAATATGTAGTTACAGTAAAACAGTCTTGGAAAATTACCATTTTTTTTCTTTAGAAAATTGCTCACTGCTTATTTTAGGCAGGCCTTGAACTGAAAATTCTCCTTCTTCAGCATTCAAATTCCTTGAACTCTGGGTAAAGGTGTGAGCTACCACACCCAGCTAAACAGTGATTCAGGAAATTCCTTGGGAGAGATTTGCTTGTGGAGATTGGCCAAGGTGTTGGTTCAAGCTTTCATCCATTTAGATAATCCCACTTAGAGAAGCTTACCCATAGGAAGCATTAGTAAAAGCTACCATGGGAGGAAGTGGGTGTGGTCTTTAGAGACTCTAAGAACAGTTCTTGGACAAACCAGGTTCCTTCTTCTGCAGATCAGAGAACAGGGTGTTTCTGAACTTCTGGTCCAAACACTGCTAGACCTTTCATCCCTGCGCTCTGAGGATCTGATCTCAGAACTGAGCTAATATTGTACTGCTACCAAGTGTTGCTGAGCACGGAGATAATTGCTTGGGTAAGTGCACAATTTACAAGACAAAATTCCTTCTAGTCCCTATTCTTAACTAAATACAAACAGGTGTTTGCATAGAAGTTATGTTTTGCTATTCAGCAAAACCTGACTCAGTTTTCACTTGGATTTCTTCCTTTGGATATACTGTGGGTTACAGTTATAGATAATTTTAAATTTATCATTAGGTACATTTTAGTTGATCTGATGTATTATATTGAAAGATAGTTTTATGATACTTATTTTGTAGTGAAATGTCTAATGTACAGAAAAAAATGACAAAACAAAACATGCCCATTAGCTAAATTAAGGAAGGCAGCATTAAAGTCACAATGTTTTTGCTAATCTAATTGTTGATTGTGCGTATTAGTGTTGGATTTTGAAATACACAGAACCACCAGCTAAAGCCATTTGTCTCTGTCAGTCTCCATCAGCAGAAGCTTAATTATTTTGACAAAATTTGCCTCAGTCATACTGAAACTACTTTCCTTTCCTTTCCTTTCCTTTCCTTTCCTTTCCTTTCCTTTCCTTTCCTTTCCTTTCCTTTCCTTTCCTTTCTTTTCCTTTTGTTTTTTGTTTTTGTTTTTTCGAGACAGGGTTTCTCTGTGAAGCCCTGGCTGTCCTGGAAACTCACTTTGTAGACCAGGTTGGCCTTTAACTCAGAAATCCGCCAGCCTCTGCCTCACAATCTCTGGGATTAAAGGCATGTGCCACCACTGCCCAGGGTTTTTTCTCTATAACATTGAAGAGGAATGTCTCTGGGCTTTAAAAACATACCAATGTGGGCTGGAGTCTCCAGGAGGAATGTAGATGGTAGATCTAGAATGACATCACATCAGGCAGTATGTCTGTCAGGAAAAGTTCTGGCATTAAAAAGAAGAAGGAAGAGGAGGAGAAGAAGAAGTCTGTATTGCCATAATTAGAATTTAATCACAAGTTGAACAAATTTTGTCTAGTCTCTTGCTCCTCTCTGCTCCAATAATAATAATAATTCTGCCTTTTTTCCCCTCAGAAAAATGGAGTCAGACATTTTGCAAACCCCCCATGAAACACTCTCCTGCCTCATTTGCCAGGACATCTTTTTTGAACCAGTTCAAATATGGTGTGGCCATATTTTCTGCTACCCCTGTCTCATCTTTTCTTCAGAAGACTTCAGAGTCCCTGACTTCTGCCCTATATGTAAGCAAACAAAATATCATGGGATTATAACAATAAACTTCGCTTTGAGGAATCTGGTATCCACTGTGAGAAAAAACAGGCTCATGAAGTATTTGAGTTCTGAGGAGCACAAGTGCAAGACCCACGAGGAGAGAAAGACAGAATTCTGTAGTGAGAGCAGCAGCACCCTCCCCTGCCAATTGTGTTCTGACTCCCAGGATCACAGAGGTCACACTCACTGCACTACTGGAGTGCATATTTGTATGCAAATGGTAAGTGATGCTTCTGGGGGGAAAAAAGGATGAGAGCTTGAGAGACAGAAGCTTAGCACACCACTGGGATGATGCTTGTCCTGGTTCTGAGGAATCCACTGTACTCCAAATCTTGGCACTTTTTAAAGAGGGAGTGAGGAATGACTATAAAATGTAAACATTCCTTGAGAGGTGCATAAGTATAAATATCATTTCTAGTTTCATGATTCATTAGATTCATGCCACTGAAAAGTATAATCATTGTAAATTTACACCTTTAAAATGTTCTCGTAGCTGGGCGTGGTGGCGCACACCTTTAATCCCAGCACTTGGGAGGCAGAGGCAGGCAGATTTCTAGGTTCGAGGCTAGCCTGGTATACAGAGTGAGTTCCAGGACAGCCAGGGCTACACAGAGAAACCCTGTCTCAAAAAACCAAAAGAAAAAAAAGTGCTCGTGACATGTGACTAAAATCCTAAAAATACATTGGAATGAGCTGGTTAGAAGCATGTGGGGATCCCAATTGGATGCTAATTATCCAGACAGTCGACAATTACAATCCATCACATTGATCACAGGGTGGTTGTGTTTTGTAATTCTATGGTCTGAAATCTAAAGTTCCATAGTTACTAAAAATAAAAAGAAACAGCACTGAAATCCTTCTTCTACACACTCTAAAGTAGCTGTGTTCAGTTGAGTTTGTCAGGTAACATTATTTATCTAAGGATAATATATATTTATTTACTTATTTATTTGGTTGTTTATTTATTACAGCTGAAACGTGAAAAGCAAATGGCATCTTTATGGGAGAAGTTCCAAAAACAGGAGAACTATCTATGGGCAGAGAGGAGAACAATCACGGAGTTGTCGGTGGGTATGACCTGATGTGTAAAGTCAACCAGAGGCAGATATCTTGCAAAATTGGTCACTCACAATTTGAAGGTCATACATGGGACGTGATGCTAGGAATTGCTTTTCTGTTAACCTTAAATACTTAAAGGCAACATCCAGTTTTGAACACAGAGAGAAAAGCCGGGCTGTGTGGCAGAAAAGGTTGATAATAATGGGTGATCTTCTGAGTGTTTAGCAGAGTACATCAGACTCTATGACTCCACTTGAAATTTTGGTTGCTATGTAATGCAAAGTTGCATTTTTTTTCTTTTCCTTTCTTTTTTTTTTTTTTTTTTTAGACAGGGATTCTCTGTGTAGCCCTGGCAGTCCTGGAACTTACTCTGTAGACCATGCTGGCCTCAAATTCAGAAATCTGCCTGCCTCTTCCTCCCAAGTGGAGCTTAAAGGCATGTGCTACCACAGCTCAGCCCAGAGTTGCATTTTTGAGTGAACATATTATCAATCAAAACCTTTTTTTCACCTAGATATCTCAGAATCTCATTTAATAGAAGAAAATGCTAAAGGAAAAGGATGGGTTTGTTTGCTTCCTCTACTAATAACGAAGAAATGTATAAAATCAAATAATTTACATTTTCTGAAAGGTGCAGATAGTAAATCAGTGTGTACAGCACCCTAATGGGATCATGTAGGTGAATTTAAACATAGAATTTAGTGGAGAGGATCAACTACTCTCCAAATGTGATCTAGGATGTCCCTTTTCCTTCAGTACTATGTGACCCTACGGGAGGAAATTATCAGGATGGAGTATAGCAAACTACATCCGCCCCTCGATGAAGAAGAGAATCAATGTATAGAGTGTATGAAAAATCAAAGCAATACAATTTTAGAGGAGCTCAGGAAAAGTGAAGCCATGATGGTCCACAAGAGGAGTCAACTAGTAGAAATGTATCAGGAGCTGAATGCGATGTCCCAGAAGCCACCTGAGGTGTTGCTGCTGCAGGTAAGCATGGAAGAGTGGGTGGAACAGCTTTATTATCTGAGGCCACACCTATGACTGTTACTTCTGAGATCCCTTTCTATATCCCCTGTACTTATTATCAGGGTTTAAGAAAAATCTAGAGAGATAATTTCTGTAATAGCCTAAAAAGAACAAGCCTGTTGACATTGTGTCAGTAGATTCCCCATTGACTATCTCATCTTTTTGTGTTTGTAGCTTGCTTCTTTGAAACCCCAAATTAAGTGATTCTTGTTACCAAACAGCCCATTTTACCTCTACTTGGATGTTAGTACAGTTTTAAAGTAGTCTACCATAAGTTTGTTCTGTTTGAAAGCTGTGTTTTTGAGATTTCTTTGGGAGGTGGGGGATTTGATATATGTTCTTCTTTTGTGGTGCACAATGGCCTTGGACTCACAGGATTCCTGAGACCTAAACCCAAAATTCTAGAGTTACATGAGGCACCATGTAGGGGTTAGGCCTCAGTTTTGAAGTACCCTTAATGAAAGTATCCTATGCTTTGTGTACAAGATCAAAGAAAGTCCTCTTTGCAGACAGCTGCATGTTACAAAGCAGTGTATAACTCCTACCCATATGCTTCTCAGATATTCTCACAGCCTGATTTCATTCCATTGCGCTAATCCAATTCATGGCATTATCCTGCTACATGAAAATACATTTGCAGCGTGAATCAGTGTAGTGATGACCGACAATTCTATAAAGATAATAAAACTTTTTTATGTATAAAGATATAAAACTTTATGGCCTGGAGAGATGGCTCACTGGTTAAGAGCACTGACTGTTCTTCCAACGGTTCAATTCCCAGCAGCCACATGGTGGCTCACAACCATCTGTAATGGGATCTGATGCCCTCTTCTGGTGTGTCTGTAGGGAGCAATAGTGTACTCATATACATAAAATGAAGAAATAAATATCTAAAAAAAAGTTTTATATATATATATATATATATATATATATATATATAGAGAGAGAGAGAGAGAGAGAGAGTGCAACATTGTGTGCTGTTTCTTCAGATATCTAAGCTTCTTTTGTTTTGTTTGCAGGATTTGGATGACTTGTTCAGAAGGTGAGTTTAATCCTCAGTGTAAGCCAGGATACCATGAACTATGGTTCAAAGCTGAACAAGCCTTCTTAGCAATGTACAGATACACTTTACATAGAAAATATTTAATTGTTTATGGATGATGGGTTTGTGATTGTGTTCCTGGATATGATGCCTGTTTGGCATTACCAGACAGTGTCTTTTCTTTCTCCCTATGAGTGAAGCAGTGTATGTAATGGGCTTGAGCTAAAATTTGTCATTTTCAAATCCTAATCATTGAGGCCCATGGGCTGTACTTTCCTGGTAGTAGAAGAAAGGGGCTGGAAGCATAGGAAAGAGGTTGGTAACAGGAAGGGCTTGAGAAAGAGCATCTAAGAGGAAACTACCCTGTCTCCTGACCATGGGGTTTCTTTAATATCAGAAAATGTTCTGTGTGAAAACTGTTTAGGTAAGTGTTTCCTTTTATTAATTTGACTTGTTAGGAATACCTATGTGAGTGCACATGTGTGCAGGACACAGGAGCACTCTCAGGAGTCCGTCCTCTCCTTACACCATGGGTTCCTGATCTTGAACTTCACTTGTCAGGTGTGACAAGGGTTTGAATACTTAGCTCCCAGTGGAGATTTCTCCTCATCACTGGGGTGATATCTGTAGCACAGGCCGATCACTGTCTTCTCCTTGCAGGAGTGAGTTAGTGCAGATGACACAGGGTATGAAACCAAAACTCAGTGCCCATCCCAATCCTGGGCTTATTGCAAGGTTCCGCTGTTTCCAAGGTGAGTATCAGCACTGATATAATGACCAGAGGTGCCCCCTTCAACAGTGAGATAATCTTTGTACAATGAATATTTTAATTCCCTGAAAAGATATGTCTAGTTAAGCCACATCGTAATCATATTTGGGCAGACAGTCATTTTACAAATGAAGATTAATGAATACCAATTTAGTGATGTACATGATTCAGGCTGAAAAATATAGTATCATTTGTTCCTTTAGACACACAGAATGATTAATTCAAAGCGATTAAAATGTTTGTATGTTTTCTGTTACATATTTTAGCAATTCAATTTTTAGTTTGGAGACATTATTTCTCTTTGTATCCCTGGCTATCCTGGGACTAGCTCTGTAAACCAGGCTGGGCTCAGACTCACAGAGATCCACCCAGCTCTGGCTCCAAAATGCTTTAATTAATGACATGTGAAACCACGCTCAGCTATAGGTTGAATTTTGAAAGTGTATTATACTCCATAGATTAAAAATTCACAAGATATAGTGGCACCCACTTGTAACCCCAGTATTAAAAACATGGCATCAGGAAGACTGCCCAAGACTTTGAGGCTAAATAGATTGACATAGTGACTTCCATGCCAGTCAAGGGTATATAGCAAGAAATCCTATCTCAAAGAAACTACAGAAATGATCCTTAAAAAAATTCCAAACAGACAAAGCCATATATCACAGGCAATAAAAACAAAACAAGTTGATAAGACATGGGGCAGTCTGAATTACACTGAGAGATCAAAATATGGATTGTAACATCACAGGGAAAGAATATCAGTGGAACCAGAGTTTAGTTAAATGCAGACAGTTGCTACTAGGGAACAACTTCTAATGCATGCTTAGGTTTATCTTTGGTACAAATCTGCATGGTGGGATTAAAAAAAAAACACAATAAGATGAAAGCAATCCTGGCCTAGCACTTAGGAATAACTCTTCATGGAGACTCAGGGGTACAGACTTCAGGGGGTTCTCACTGCATTGCACACAGCTTGTTTGCCCGGTGTAACCTAAAGCCCCTGACAGAGCTGTGCTGTTCTGTGCTGTGGCTTCCACCTCTGCAGCTTCTACAGATTTTCAACAAAGTTTTCATTATGTGCTCATTCTGTTTCTTGGGTGAACTTCTTGACTTTGATTTATCTGGGCTATAGCTACCCTACTAGTCTTAGACTTTCTATATTTAAGACCCAGTAAATGTCTAGGAATCTCTCTCTCTCACACCTGATAAGTGTAAATATTTGTTTTAACTGAAATGTCTCTTTTCACAGTGAAAATTTTCTTTCAAAATTTAACCATACTCAATTGCAACCCAAGCCACGTCTTTGATGTTGGAAGAGTCAACTCTAGACTTTACTATAAAAATGCTGGATCCTGTCGTGCTTCCTGGGGAGCAGAGAGCTTCACCACTGGAAAACATTACTGGGAGCTGGATTTGAAAGACTATGAGCAATGGACTCTAGGAGTCTGTACCAATCACTGGTTAAAGAATGGATACTATGAAATTGGATCTGAAGGTGCATTTCTTCTTGTGTATTTGAAGAAGGGTGATCATTACAGTCTCCTCACCACCTGCCCAACATTTCATCACTATATAGAGAAACCAGCTGGCCGGGTTGGCGTGTTCCTTGATTGTGAGGGTGGATGTGTGAGTTTCCTGGATGTAGCCAAGAGTTCCCTCATATACAGCTACCGCCCTGTAACTTTCTATTATTACCCTGTCAGGCCTTTCTTCTCTACTGTCTGCACATGATTATAGGAAGCTGTATATGCTAGTGCTTTTCTATGGTAATGTGTCTTCTCTTTATTGCAATTAAATATTGTGATGGTTTGTATATGCTTGTCCCAGGGAGTGGCACTATTAGAAGGTATGATGTTGGAGTAGGTGTGTCACTGTGGGTGTGGGCTTTAAGACCCTCATCCTAGCTTTGTGGAAGCCAGTCTTCAACCAGCAGCCTTCAGATGAAGATGTAGAATCCTCAGCTCTGCCTGCACCATGCCTGCCTAGATGTTGCCATGCTCCCACTTTGATGATAATGGATTGAACCTCTGAACCTGTAATCCAGCCCCGATTAAATATTGTCCTTTATAAGACTTGCCTTGGTCATGGTGTCTGTTCACAGCAGTAAAACCCTAACTTAAGACAAATATTACAATGATATTAAATGTAAAAAGTTGGGAGACTGCTTGCTTATTATCTGTGGTCCACCTGTTCCTCCCAGAATACATACTTTCACAGTGGTTATTGCTTTTGTTTGTTTGATTTTGCATATTTGTGAGAATAACTAACTAGAATATTGGATCTACTATAGAACTAGAACTTTTAAGTGTGCTCAGGATACCTAGTGGGATTCCAACCATTAAAATATTATGTATCTGTGTGATTCTAACTTCATGGTGTCAAGCAGAGGCACAGATCTAATGTAGGCAGATTTGTTGATCAATAAAAGCTTGAATCCTTATATGAGCTAAACAAATATAATTATTTACCATCTGGGATAGAACACAAAAACAGCCTCATTGTTCAGAGAGAAGGGATTTTTTTTCTAGATTTTCTGGGTTTTTTTCATTTCCATTATTTTCAAGCTGTTTTATGTTGTGGACGCACTTGAAAAAATGTTAATGAACCCCTTAGTGCACCTGAGGTCCACACTGACTAATTCCTAACTCAAGTGAACCATGCAACTTTTGGAGTCTAAATAGACTCAGATTTGCTAAATGGGAGTTAGGCAGTATTAGTGTTAGTGACAGTGTTGATGTTAGCATGTATCAGTAATAGCAATAGGCTTAAAGTTGTATTTTGTGCTCATCTGTAGGAGCTGCTCTGGCTCCTTTGTGTGTTAGTAACATGTGATCCTTATGCCAACGCTAGTGGACAGACTGCAATAAGCCCTATTTTTACCTAGGAGGAAACAGTATAGAGGAGTTAGATATGTTGTTTCAGTCACATGGATGGAGCCCTGAGGCCTGCAATGAAGCCAGCCCTGTTGTAATTGGAGTTAGTGCTCGTCCTATATCTGCTGTGCTTCTGTACCACATCTGACTCTGAAATTCTCATAGCGTTTCCAGGCATAGTTCAAGTGTAACGAGACCATAGGTTTCATGTTTTCAGTTTGGAGGTTTCCCGTTCAGAAAAGGAAAAAGGAAAAATTGTAAAATACCCATTTCCCCATCCTACTGGGCCACCTGACCATTGGCATAGACTTGTGGCTGTGTGTTTTCTACAAAAGGAACAGTTCAAAGTAAACTAAATCATCAGAGCAGATTTGTCAGCGTCATTGTGAAAAAAAGAAAAGGTGCCAAGGTGCCAGTTTGCCATGCCTGTGTCTATTGGCTCACTATGTAGCACTGTTTGCCATCAGCAGAATCAGTGATTGCTGTTAGCCAGAATACAGTATTAAGATTGCTATAAAATGATCTCACTCACCTCTTCTATCATGTTGACAACATAAACTCCCAGCTGTAAAAGAAAAGATCTGAGAACCTGCATAGGAGATGTGTGAATGGTGTGTGTGTGTGGGGGGGTGTCAGAGAGAGAGAGAGACAGACAGACAGACAGACAGAGACAGATGTTCTTTCATACCTCTATTAAGGTAAAGATTCCCTATACATATACATATCTACATATATGTATATATGTACTAGTAACTCTGTGACTCCTAGATAATGAATGCATTTCTAGCGACTCTAAGAGACCATTCTAAACCTTTCATTCATTTGAATTTTAAGAATTCATAGCGGGCGTGGTGGCACATGCCTGTAATCCCAGCATTTGGGAGGCAGAGGCAGGCAGATTTCTGAGTTCGAGGCCAGCCTGGTCTACAGAGTAAGCTCCAGGACAGCCAGAGCTACACAGAAACCCTGTCTCAAAAAACCAAAGAGAGAGAGAGAGAGAGAGAGAGAGAGAGAGAGAGAGAGAGAGAGAGAGAGAGAGAATTCACACAATATGGGAGTAAGGAGTTAGACTTTTGAGTAACAAATATTCTGTGTCTTTCTCATGCTGGACTAGACAGTGGGAACATAGTGTAAACCTATAGAGCTTGTGAGGCTCTTTGCCATAGGCTCATTTATGGCCTCTGGGCTAGAAGACACTAGTCTTCACTTAAGTCGTACACAGTGCAGCAGAAATTTTTCTGAGTCCCACCTAGAGGCCACCAGGAGAAACATAATATCTGACATGTTTTTAGCTAGACTCAAATCAGGCCAAGTTAGAAAGAAGAGTCGTTGAAAAGGAAGACTGACTTATAGTAAGACAGCACTAAGCAAGCAGACTTACAACAAAACAGAAATGGAACAGCCAGTGTTCAATACAGTTGATTGCACCCAACTCTTAAATACTTGTAATTAATGAAGACACAAACAATTTTAGAAGATAAGAAACAAACTAAAAATAATCTGTCACATATTAAACTTTTCAGACTTCTTATAAGTTAATAAAGCCATTGAAAACTGGGCAAAAAATATAAACAGGCAATTCTAAGAATTAGTCAATAAATGTGAATATATTCATGCTCAACATGAAGAGAAGCTGCACTAGTAACCAAGGGGAAATGAATTAACACAAAATAAGTGTATGTGTTTAGGGTAGCAAACTTCTAATAGCTCTAAGACATGAACCTATATGTCTCCAGAAAGACGTAACCTAATTTTGCATAAAATAGACCCTACATCAATACACTCTGAGCAGGTCCATCATATGATGTGGAAACTGAAAACAATATGTTTATTATATCAGTCTATATTTGCATACTGAAGAATAATGTACCAGGACTATGTTGTATACTAGATAGTTTGATGAATAGATAGATAGATAGATAGATAGATAGATAGATAGATAGATAGACAGACAGACACTTCCTGTCCTGGTATTCCCCTACACTGCTGCATCGAGCCTTTCCAGGACCAGGGGCCTCTCCGTCCTTCTTCTTGGGCATCATTTGATATGTGCATTGTGTGTTGGGTATTTGGAGATTCTGGGCTAATATCCACTTATCAGTGAGTGCATACCATGAGTGTTCTTTTGTGATTAGGTTATCTCAGTCAGGATGATATTTTCCAGTTTCACCCATTTGCCTAAGAATTTCATGAATTCATTGTTTTAATAGCTGAGTAGTATTACATAGTGTAAATATACCACATTTTCTGTATCCATTCCTCCACTGAGGGATATCTGGGTTCTTTCTAGCTTCTGGTGAAAGTGAGGTAACCCAGTCTCAAAAGAATACCCATGATATGCACTCACTGATAAGTGGATATTAACCTAGAATCTTGGAACACCAATGACACAATCCACATACCAAATGACGTCCAACAAGAAGGAAGGAGTGGACCCTGGTTCTGGAAAGGTTCAATGCATCATTGTAGGGGAATACCACAACAGGGAAGTGGGAAGGGGTGGATGGGGAACAGGGGGAGGGAAAAGGGCATGTGGGACCTTTGGGGGGCGGGGAACCAGGAAAAGGGAAATGAAATGTAAATAAAGAATATATCCTATAAAAGAAAAAAGAAACAAAATCCATAGACATAAAAAAGAATTAATTCCCCCTTGATTTGTACCCTCCTGTAACTTCACCACATTCTAATATTTGTCCCAAGTATTTTCTATATTATTAAATCCTTATGCTCTCATTTCCTTTAAATTCCCCCTTAAATTCACAGTCTGAAGGCTTTATACTCACCTAATACTAAAATTCTGCTCAGGAAGATGTGGCCGGTCAACAGTGAATTGAGTGGCAAAAAGGAAAGTTGTGAACTACTATCAATGCAGATGAAACACTCATCTAAAGCTTGGGCTTGGAAAGGGAGATGGAGAGTGACGTCTCACAAAACAGAATTCTCCTCTGGTGAGATTAGGGCCTCAGCTATTTGCTTTTTCCTGCCATGATATTCCAAAGAAAATTCCAATTTTGGGGGAACCATTATTTTAATGATCTGATAGCCAAAGGGAAGGAAATAAGTTGTTTTATTTAGAATATTTCTACTCTTGCCATTATGGTTATACATAAAGCCTTTGGGAGACATCTATCTATCTAATGAAGGGTGACATCCAAAGGAAATCCCCTTTCTTTGTCGTCTTAGGCACCAACCCAAGTCGTAAGTAGATTTAACAGCCATATGTCTCCACCATTAGAAAATCTGGGGGGGGCAGGGCGTTCAGAACCCTTTCTTCCCACTTCCCATTTCTCATGCCACTTTAGGTATCACATATTTTTTTTTTTTTGGATTTGGTTTTTTCAAGACAGGGTTTCTCTGTATAGTCTGTATAGCCCTGGCTGTCCTGGAACTCACTCTGTAGACCAGGCTGGCCTCAAACTCAGAAATCTGCCTGCCTCTGCCTCCCAGAGTGCTGGGATTACAGGCATGCGCCACCACTGCCAGGCTGGTATCACATATTTTTAAACAGCGGGGGTTGGGCATAAAGCAGAAGTCCTAAACACTTGGCCAAACCTCCCACTGAGGCGAAATTTTATTCTTTAGAACTGAGTTTTGCTTACAGATCGTAGTTTAGATGGGAAGAATTAATGATAAGTGGTAAATTCTATCATTTCATTGTGACTATTTTAATTGCCACACTTGGAAACTGTGGAGGAAGGAAAAGGTGTAAGGGCTCAAGGCATAAGGTGTAAGGGTTCCAAGTGTATAAAGCATCGACTTCTATAGTTATCCTGGCATGTACGAAATGTTATGAAGAGATACTTTTGTTCCTCCCTTTGGTACTGGACAGCTTAGAGACTGGATGCCAAGAATCTCAAGGAACAAGCTAGGACCCTTGGGCAAACCAGGAGGACTAATTTTCTGGCAAGAGACTTACACCCTATCATATCACTTTTCAGGAGAGACTGAAGCTCAGAAGGAGGAAATAATTTGACCAGCACTGCCCAGCTATAGATACTTCTTGACTTTGTTTAAACTAAACCTCATAGGATTCTGAGGATAGTCTTTGTGGAGGAGTCAACAGACACTTGCTACTCTTCCCAATGTACCACCACATACAGCATCAACTGGCTTTCATAGGGTGCCATCTTGTGTTGCCCAATGGGAATGCAGAAGAGAAGTCAGGGCAACCTTCATGGTAACAGGCCAGTGGGGCTGAAGATGAAAAAAAAAATTTATCAATCTTTTTCTGCTCTTACTATTAATTGTGTTGAGCTTTGGTCTGTTGCTATCTATTGTAGTGATAAATACTTGTTCCCAATATCTGGCTGGCCCGAATGAGAAGATCCTTGGTGGTGAGGAAATTCTTACATATACCAAGTAATGCTATGTAACATTGCTCCTTAATTTCAAACTTTCGGTTAAAAAAAAAACATATTGATAGCTTGTAGCTGGGCAGAAGGGAGGTAGGAAGGTTTCAGCAGCTGGGCTTGGGGTCTGAGGCAGAGACCTCCAGGAGAGAGAGAGGAAGAAGGAAGAAGATGCCAGAGGCAGATGGAAAGTGAGAACATGGCTATGAAGGCCAGCCATTTGGAAAGGAGTGGCCCACTACGAGCATAGCAAGTTGTATCTGAGGCTTAATGACAGGGAAGTATTAATTTAAAAGTTTTGTGTCTTTTGGGGGGCGGGAAGCACAGGATCAAAGGAGGTTTAGAAACCTCCAATTAACTTTCACTACAACAATCATGTTTTTAATTGAACTATTGAGAACAGGTAGACAAACAAGACTGGTTAGGGGCTGTCTTGGTAACTTTTCTATTTTTGTGATAAAACACCAAGACCAAGCCAACTTGCAAAAGAAAATATTTAACTTTGAGGATGAAGTTTCAGAGAGTTAGAATCTATGGTCATCACCGCAGGGAGCAAAGCAGCAGACAGGAAAAATGGCACTGGAGGAGAGGTGGAAAACTCACATTTTGATGAGAGAGAGAGAGAGAGAGAGAGAGAGAGAGAGAGAGAGAGAGAGAAGACTTCTCTGAAGTTGGCATTTAGACAGGGTTCTTCAGGACAGTATCAACAGATGAGAGAACACATTACATTTGCAGTTGATCATTCTTAGAGAAAACTGGCATTTATTATAACCCACACTGTAGTCCTGAACTTGTATAAACAGACTTACCTAAGTAGCAGATGTTTGGTGTCATGTTATGGATTAGGAGTTCACTATGCAAGTTCTGTGACTTATTGCTGACCCGTATCTAGTTACGTTCAGGCCTGAGTGCTGAGTGCCAGTATACCTTGAGATTTACTCAAGAGTAGACGTTTACAAATTATACAGAGAGGATACTATTGGAATTTCGTATAATGGGGACCTGTTGTAACATGCGAGGTATGATATTACTAGCCATTAAGTGTCTTTGCTTCAACTAGATTGGCTAATATTTCTCAAAATATTTTGTTTAACTATGACTGCTGTATTATCAGAATTATGTTTTAGTATATATAATATATAATGTATGATGTATAATATATAATCTAATATCTAATATCTAATAATACATAATACATAATATAGAATACATAACATATAACATATAATGTATAATATATTAATAATAATGTATACTAATTATATATTGATTTTAAATAGTTTATTATTTATATGTTTATTATTTCAAATTAATTAATTAATAAATAATTTACATACTGTATTATTAATAATCAATATATGTAATTATATGCTATATATTTTAGTCTACAAAGTGTTTTGACTTTTGAATTTAATGTGTGTGTTTGTATGTATACATGCTTCTATATATATGTTTATGTATGTTTGTATTTCCTCCCTCTAGATTGTGCTTCATAGACATCCCTATATATAAACACTGTTTATACTATTACACTATTTTATAACCATACTGAGAAATAACTAAGATTCTGTGTATTGAAATTATTGATCTCAGAATCTTGGAGAAGCTTTATAGTAGTGGGACTAAATTATGTTATAAATCTCTCGATAGAATGGGTGTCTATTTTCATTTTTCACAAACATTCTCTGTCATTTTCTTACTAGGTATACTTTATTCACTAAAATGTAGATGTGTCTTTTCCATATATGTGAAATGTTACAGTTTTGGTTATACATATTCCATATTGAACAATCGAAATATACAATTTATGGTTTATCCTGAATTTTAGGTATCACAAATAAGTAATCTTGTGACCCACATCTCTTTGAAGTTAGGTACCATCCAATACAGTGGTTAGATTGTTCTGAATGAGTGATCACTATTTCAACAAAGCATAGAATCAGATTAATTAGACTGATGAATTAACCAGAGAGTCACAAACTGTTTACAGTAATCAATGAACATAAAGTGTTCATATGGTGAAAAGAAAGAATAGTATGCAGAGGTTTTTCTGTGCATGTAGAAACATGGTGCTGAAAAGATGTATTAATTTTTACTGCTGTTTTCATGTGTGATGTGGTTTATTTATCCTGACACTATTTCAGAGAGCTATAGGTTTTTTTTTTTGTTTTGGTTTGTTTTGTTTTTTCAAGACAGGGTTTCTCTGTATAGCCCTGGCTGTCCTGGAACTCACTCTGTAGACCAGGCTGGCCTCGAACTCAGAAATCCGCCTGCCTCTACCACCCAAGTGCTGGGATTAAAGGCGTGCGCCACCACCACCCAGCTAGAGAGCTATAGTGGTCTTGATGAATTGGCCAAAACCTAAATGTAAAGATGTTCATATTTGTGAAAAGCTAATTAACCAAGATGGTAGGTTTCCAGTGTACATTCTGGATGTCTCAAGTCTGTAGAAGTCCTAGACATTATCTACTTTATGAGATAGAGTCCATAGTAACTTTATCACAGGACAGATACTGCTACATCACTGTCACATTTCGACCTAGTCATTGGAAGGCAGTACCAGCACTTAGTGTCAGCTCACAGCTACTTAGGGCTGGAACCTTCATCCTCACACCTGTTGTAAATCAACCACAAATGGGGATATCTTTAGTTGATACCTGATGGGAATACAAATGTAACCCTCAAAAGCACAGAGACCTTGTGAACCACACACCCTGGGAGAGTGACACATTAATACTCAGAATGTCTGCCCAGTGTTTAAAGGCCCCATTACCCTTGGGGCAACTCTCACCTAGAGCTGAGTTAAAGGAATTGAACGGCCGGCAGGATCCAGATACTCTTCTTACCCATTACTGCTCTTCTTAATCTGGATGCCACAACACTCGGGTACAACTATGCATAGGATAGTAGAGAGAGACTAGAAGGAGACACAGGGCACATGGTACTCATTATTTTCCAGGAGTCAATAAATTATTGAATGTCAAAGGATGAATGAATCAATATAGTTACACCATGTCCCTTATACTAAATTCACTTCCCCAATAAAATGTATGTGTTAAAAAGCTAAAATTTAAACCAGGCGTGGTGGCGCACACCTGTAATCCCAGCACTTGGGAGGCAGAGGCAGGCGGATTTCTGAGTTCGAGGCCAGCCTGGTCTACAGAGTGAGTTCCAGGACAGCCAGGACTACACAGAAAAACCCTGTCTCAAAAAAACCAAATCCAAGAAAACAAAACAAAAACCCAAAACAACAAAAACAACAACAAAAAAGCTAAAATTCTATGTTCTTTATGATGAATGCAGAATCAGAATGTATCAACTGATGGAGGTTGGAATATGCTTGTGAGATATGAAGAGATTTTTTCAGTTTTTCTGGGCTTCAAAGTGGTTAAAGGAAATGATGATCATATGTGGTTTAATCATGACATTTATTTTAACGAGGAGAGTAAGATGTCTTGATAGTATAGGTGGTTGTCACTGGATCTGATATTCTGACTCTAATCCCAGAACCCCACATAATGGAAGGGGAAAACTAGACACCAACAGTTGCCCTCTGATGTGATCCCTCCCAAACTTAATACATGCATAAAATTTTAGAAACATGCATGTAGTACTTATGTATTGAAGCATACTCTTATGTTGCTTTATATACCCATCCTACTGAAAGCAAAAGAAAAAAGAAAAAAAAACTTTTTTTTTGTTTTTTAGGAATGTTTGGTGTCTTGAGGTGCTTGGGTTTTTTTAACTTTCTCTTTTATTTTATTTTACTTAATCTTATTTATTTATTTATTTATTTATTTATTTGGTTTTTCTTCAGACACTCCAGAAGAGGGAGTCAGATCTCTTTTACAGATTGTTGTGAGTCACCATGTGGTCGCTGGGATTTGAACTCAGGACCTTCAGAAGAGCAGTCAGTGCTCTTAACCGCTGAGCCATCTCTTCAGTCCTTATTTGGTTTTTCGAGACAGGGTTTCTCTGTGTGGTCCTGGCTGTCCTGGAACTCACTCTGTAGACCAGGCTGGCCTCGAACTCAGAAATCCACCTGCCCCTGCCTCCCAAGTGCTGGGATTACAGGCGTGCGCTACCACGCCCGGCACTTTTTAGTTTTCTAATCATTGCCTATACTGACCAGCAGGAAAGACAGCCGAGTAGTAGCCTAAGTCTAATTCCATGTACTGACTCAGTACCCTTTTACCCATGTCAAAGATGCTTGTGTAAATAAGTGGTAGCCATGAGCTGACAGTTACTTTCTGTCCGTCTAGTTCTACCTATGCATACAACTGCCTCCTCAACTGTTGAAGAGAAACACACAAAGTCCTCCTCGAAGGTAAGAAGCCCTTTTCTTTATCCAAGAAAAAGGGTCACTTTAATGATTTCCTCATGCTTTTATGGCTATCACATTTGAAAAAATAAAGTCGATAAGGTGTGTCAGGAGTGAGCATTAAATAGTTTATTTAGGAAGAGAAGGAAATGAAATTATATCAGATTGGTGGTTTAATAGAACTGTCAGGTAGTGAATTTGAGTCACTTTGTGGCAGGCTGTCTTCTGGAAAATAGTGTTCTGCTTTAGATCCCAATATGTCAATTTTACTCAGAAGGTGACAGGCATATCGTTCATGTAGATTTGAACGTTTATGTAGGAGTTCACTCTTTTTATGACTTCTAGAGCCTGCAGTTTAGGTTGAATTTGATTAAGTTTCCCCAAAGATGGATGTGGGGGAAGCATCATATATCCTAGCATGGCATGTTAAGGTGCCAAAAACTTAAGATATAAGGGTGCATGCAAATTATTGGAGGGCTTCATAAAAGGGGCAGTGTCACTAGATGTTAGCGTCGCCATATTGTAATGTAGTCAGCTGACCTTCAGTAGAAGCCAATGCGTAGGGTTGCCTGATGTGCCATTCAGTCAGCTAATGAGGGAAACACACTGTCACAAAGTAGACATCTGGAGGTATTCTGTGTCAGTATCACATAATATACTAATACAGGACATTTCACCTGGTTCTCTATTAGTCAGTAAGAGTCAGTAGATTAGTAGGAGACTAGATTAGCTTGCCAGTGTTTGGTGCAATTATGTCCTGCCAAGAGGTGAACCAAAGAGTTGTACAAACAGAATTCAGCATAATCTAAGTCTCTTAAATGTTTTCTTTCCTGTATGTTGCAGGTGGAATCTAGAAAATGCCGGAACAGTTTGTATTCTGCAGTCTCTGAAGACGCGTTAATTGTGTGAATACTAGTTATCTTTTGTCTGGTTGCACCACAGTGAGCAAATCAGCATGTATTGATTGAAAATTGGTTGTTTATTCAAAAAAGTGATACCTCAAGTGAGAAATGGTAGCCATGTGTCTACAGCTGCTGCATCCAGCTGTGACCTCTTTAGTTTGGTATTTTGTGCCCTAGTCTGCATCTAGACCTATCTTATCTACACACTTATCCAAGTTACTCAACCCAATTTCCATGGAAAAGGTTTTGAAAAAAATTAGGATATACAATCTACTTATGTGTTTAAAGTTTTCCACAGTTACATGTGGTGGGTTGATTTCTATTTTCTAGAAAGATGAATTAACCAAGATTAATAGTAAGTGATGGAGATGTTTAGATATGCAGAACAACTAGATTTAACAACATTGAGGGCATAAAAAAAAACAGGTAAGAATTTCCAGATTTCCAACATCTGCCTGCAATCACTCAAAGCTACAGGAATCCCAAACACTGCCATTGCTACCACAGTGTTCAGAAGTTCTGGGCAGTGTAATTCACCTGCCCCCAGACATTAACAAGTATGAAAGCAAAGTCTATATTTTGGTGCAGATTACTGATTCTGTGCTGACCACTACATTGAAATTGGTTACATGTGTATGAACTGGGTTCATGCTAGACTTGGTTGGTTCCTTCTAGTAAAATCTGGTAAAAAGCTTTTATGGGTTGACAATATTAGCATGAACACAAGGAACAAAACAATTAAGGCAAAGTATTCACTAAGAATTCCAGTCACCACCTAGATCCTGATCTGTGCTATTTTTTTAAGAATATAGCATTTTTGGGTTTGGTTTTGGTTTTCTTTTTGAGACGGGGTTTCACTGTGTATCTGACTCTACCAAAACTATATCTGTCTTTCTATCTATCTATCTATCATATATATATATATATATATATATATATATATATATATATATATCCATCTATTTTTATGACCTGGATCTCAAATAGTTCCTTCTGCCTCTGACTACAGTGTACTGTTATAAAGGGAGTCCACTGCCACATCCATGGAGTACACATTCAAAAGTGAGGTACATTCCAGGCTCCAGAACGCTTTCCTCTCTGTAGTGTCAGTCTCCACATTTTAAGTGTGAATACCGAGGAGTTGTTTTCAGCAGTGAACCACATGACTCAATATCATTACTTGTGTTTTCTGCATAGTTCATCTATAGTGTTAGCACATTGCCATCCTGTGGTTTGATTAAGGGAAACAAGTGTGAGAATGTAGACTGGAGCTTCAGCCCAGTTGGCTCAGTACATGCTTGCATGTCCAGGACCCAAGTTTGTATCCTAGTTCTGCATAAAATGTGCCCAGGATGGCTCAATCCTATTAATGCTTTTCCTAGAGAAGTGAAGGAAGGTGAAACATAAGCTCAAGGTCATTCTTTTCTGTAGAGTGAAATATATGCTAGACTAGAATAGAGACCTTTCTTGTAAACAATTTTTTAAAATATAGCAAGAAGGTAGGACTGGTGAGGGAGGCATGAGCAGGTATGGTGCACCCTCACTGCCCTGGAGACAGTACCCATATCTAAGCAGGAACTAAGAAAGGCCATGCAGATAGTCAATGAGGATGTTACCTACAAAGTGATGTGAACACACACTGCTTATTATATTACCAACACACCAGGCTGCTGTTCTTGTCAGTTCATGATGAGGACATGTCCAGGTTCCAGTCAGGTTGAAGTTCTGAGAGGAAGATGACATATTTCTACTAAGCTAGGGCCATCCTACAGCTTCTTAAGTAAACAGTGAAAATACATTCTCTATTGCCCATGTGTTACCAACTTAAATCTAATGCTTCCTAGATTCATTCATGTGTAGGTGATTCTTCTGTCATTTAATAGACACCACAAAGCAATTCTATGTACTTTTCCTTGAGGGCTAGCTGTGTGTGTGTGTGTGTGTGTGTGTGTGTGTGTGTGTGTGACTGTATATCCATATGTTTTGAATTAAGACTCAGATATCAAGTGTATAGCATTGTAGTGAATACCACTTAGAACTGAGAGTGGATAAATTTCAGTTTTTATGTGGCTCTAAAAGAGATATTGATTCTTTTTCCATATCTCTTCATTGCCACGAAGTTATGACTTACCTCACCATCAAGGTAATGCATGCTGGTGTGCACAGTGTACTTAGTGATCTTTCAAAAGGACTACTGTAACTGTGATGATGTTTCTAAGGAATGTTCATGAGAAGGAATGAACAAATGTAGAACCATTACTGGTTTTGTCTTGGGTTTTTTGTTTTTGTTTTGTTTGTTTGTTTGTTTGTTTGTGCCGTGAAGCTGAGATAACTTGTCTCTGTTGTTAATGCATTCCAAGTAATTAAAGTCTTGAGAAATATCCATCACATGAAGGATGTTGTTCCCCGGGATGCTGAAGAACCTGAAGCCCAAGCTTCTACCTCTAGAGAAAAACCACAATGTCAAATAAAAGGTAATGAGGAAATAGAATAATTTTATTAAATTATATCCAGTTGTATATCATAAGGTATAATACAAGGAAAACAAAGATGAGCAGCTTAGAAACATTTTCTTCTGTAGATGATATTATTTGCATACTTCATTAGGTTAAATTCAACCACAGAATTTAAAAATAGATATAAGACTCACTGTTCTCATTGAGTAGTGAGGAAGAGAGGAAAAGTGAACTCAGTCCTGTCTGCATCACTGTCACTGAACCTGCTGCAGGCAGGAACAGGTGAGCCGCCCTCTCTATCACCTGCCCCCAGACACCTGTAATGTGGATGTCAATTGTCTCAACAGTGACCCTGTGATTATCAAAAAAGTCGAGAATGAAGACAGACTTGGAATAAGATCCCAGCATTTCTGGTCTGACCAGAAATTACATGGGTAGTTAGTTGGTCCCTGGAGTGGTGTGTTACATATTGGGAAAGAACAGTAGAAAGAAGGAAATGGCAGGAGGGGCAGGAGGTTTCTGCGAGTTGTTCTTTTCCTTCTTTCAAAGGTACTCCCACCAGCAGTGGTGGAGTGCCACGGACCGACACAGTCGGGACACACGTGGGGGACTCAGGGTCTTTGGTATGCAGGAAGGCACTGGTCACGGCGTGAAATGACAGACAGACACACACAAGATCTGAATGCGTCTGAATGCACTTTACTGTTCTGAGGCAGGAATTTTTATACACACAAGTTGTTATTACATTACTGAAGAAAAAATGTATCCAGTGAAATGTTTACAAAAAATGGTTACCATGAGTTTCTGACACAAGGAAATACAAAATTAATCAGGTATGAACTTTAAAAAACACCTACAGAGCATTACGTCCCTAGATCAGAGTAGCTGTAGTCAATGATAAATTAGTAATTCAAAAGTTCTTGAGAATACTTTGTTATACCACTAGGTTTTGTTCATGTGCAGTCTTAGTCTAATATCCTGCTTCCTTCTTGTGAAACTCCCTCAGGCTCACTTTGAAACTTTACTTAACTGATGCTTTCCATGTCAGAGTGCCAAAGCCACCTAACCATACAAATTATATATATTGTTGGGAGGTTAATTCTTTAAGGTAACTGTACAGCTGATCAAAAGCAAAGCAATGGATCTCTAGAAGATAAATCATGGCCAGTGCTGTAGCTCAAAGAATAAACTCTCAGTGAACCATCACGCCTGGATGCTCGCACCTCCGGCTATCAGGGACATCTCGTAAGTAAAGGAACAAGTCAGAAAAAGGGTCACACAGACAAAGCTTGCCATGAGAAATTCAGCTCAGCCCTATCTCCGGCCAAGGAGGCCCACAGCGACATTCATCTTGGACAGCCCTGCCATACAAGACTTTTCCCAGTAAATATCACACAGCTTCCGCTGGGATTACAGCTTGGCTGTGTGAAATTACGGTGTCCAAGAGGCTCGTGTGATAGTGGAGTGTTCGCCTTGCTCCACATCCTCACCAGCATGGGCTGACCTTTCAGTTTCTCTTTATAAGGTAGAATCTCAGAGTTGTTGTGATTTACTTTCCCTTATGACTAAGGACATTGGACGTTTCTTTAGGTGCTTCTAGGTCATTCAAGATTCCTCTGTTGAAAATTCTCTGCTTAGCTCTGTACCCCATTTTAATTTTTTAAAAAGATTTATTTTGATTTATTTTACATATATGAGTACATTGTCTTCAAGCACAGCAGAAGAGAGCATCAAATCCCATTACAGATGGTTGTGAGTTACTATGTAGTTGCTGGGAATTCAACTCAGGTCCTCTGGAAGAGCAGGCAGAGCTCTTAACCACTCAGCTGCCTCTCTAGCCCTGTACCCTAGTTTTAAATTAGGTTATTTGGATTGTCGATGTTGAGCTTCCTGGGTTCTTTATATATTTTACATATCAGCCATCTGTCAGATGTAGGGGTAGTGAAGGTTTTTTCCCCCAATCTGTAGGCTGCCAATTTGTTCTGTTGACAGTGCCTTTAGCCTTATAGACGCTTATCAATTTCATGAGGTCCCACTAATTAATTCTTGACCATATTGCCTGAGCCATTGGTGTTCTGTTCTGGAATTGTCCTCAGTACAACTGAAGAGTTTAAGGGTATTCACCACTTTCTGTTTTATTTGATTAAGTGTGTTTGGTTTAAGTGTGTTTTATGTTGAGGTCTATGATACATTTGGACTTGACTTTTGTACAGGATGATAAATATGGGTTTATTTACATTCTTCTATATGTGGATATCGTTAGACCAGCACCATTTGTTGAAGATGCTCTCCCTGTTTCATTGTATGGTTTTGCTTTCTTTGTCAAAAATCAAGTGTCCATAGGTAGGTGGGCTTATTTCTGGGTCTGTGAATAGACTCCATTGATCAACCTGTCTGTTTCTATACCAGTACCTTGAGGTTTTTATTACTATTGCTCTGCAGTATACCTTGAAGTCAGGGAAAGGGATATCTCCAGACATTCTTTTAGAGTTCAGGAGCATTTTAGCTATCCTGGGTTTTTTTTTTTACCATATTAAGTTTAGAACTATTCTTGAAAGATCTGTCAAGGTGCATGAGTAATTGTGTTGAAATTTTGATGGGAATTGCATTGAATCTGTAGATTGTTTTTGGTAAGATTGCCATTTCCACTGTGTTGATCCTAACAATTCATGAGCAAGGGAGGCCTTTCCACCTTCTGATAACTTCCTCAACTTCTTTCTTCAGAGACTTGAAGTTCTCACATATCTTAAATCATTTTGTTAAACCCTCAGAACTTACATAAGCTGTCACATCCTCTGACTTTTTTATACATTAGACCACTTTCTTAAACCCTCAGAATTGCCTAGACTTTCTTTGCATGTACTTATTTCCTTATATCTACTCTTTTCCTTTCCTTTTTTTTGTTTTTTTGTTTTTTTTGTTTTTTTGTTTTTTCGAAACAGGGTTTCTCTGTGTAGTTGTGGCTGTCCTGGAACTCACTCTGTAGACCAGGCTGGCCTCGAACTCAGAAATCCGCCTGCCTCTGCCTCACAAGTGCTGGGATTACAGGCGTGCGCCCCTATGCCCAGCTCCTCTTTTCCTTTTCTTAACGAGAGACACAGTAGATCTAGGAAAATCATCACTTAGTTTTTACATGTGAAATGGACTAATAAGGTGGTTGCAGCCGTGGGAGAAGAGCTGGTTGCCTGATGCTGCTGAGCTGGCAAATCCACAGTTTAGCCTAGTCATCAATGCCATCAGAGATGAGAAGGATGAATTATAGCAGGAAGTATAATCCAGTGCCCTATGTATCAATTAAAATGGCTGAGACTTACCCATTGTTTAGGTGGCCACCCCCACTGAGATCATGAGGTGTCCATAGCTAAGTTGAGGGAGTGTATCCCAGGACAGCATTAGTGTTCAGTTTACAGGCCCAGCTTATCTGATAGGCTGTGGAGGATGAACACTAGGGACTGACTTTACTTTCTCTTTGGTATCCTGCTTGTCCATAGCTCAGGCTGGGCCCTAGCACCATGCAAGGCACTGGGGTGGTTTTTCCCCATGGGTAGCATTTCCACAACACAGGTAGAGTATTTTGTTGCTGAGTCCATTATCTTTTTGGAGACCTTGGGGGTCATTGCTAAGATCAGAGAATCTCTGTCATATAAATTTAAACATATTAAATATCATATTCAGCAGATCTCTGACAGGTTTGAGAGCTGGTGTCTACCCAACATATATGAGTTAAATAATGCTTGTTTTTAGTTATTTGCTTTAGACTATTCTTAAAAGATATAAAACGAGTAGATATACTCGTTAAATAGTAAAAATGCTAAATATACTCATTTCTGTAATAATATCGATGTGTAGCATGATTACAAATGTAGTTCTGAATATCTTAAAGAATTTCATCATTTATGAGGCAACTATTAACTTGTATTTTTTTAATTATTCTTAACAATTTACAATAAAAATAACTATTTCTAAACTGAGACTCTTTTAGTACCAATGTGACTTTTAAATGTAGAGACTGGGAAGTTCTTTGATCCTTACATGGTCTAATGTCATAGAACATAGTAGATCTTTTCATGACACTGTGACAAATAGCTACAGCTTAACAATGCTGGTACAAACAAGGAGGCTACACGTGCATCTTTAAATCAGTCTCTGTTAACCTGAAGAGACCTTAGGTCAGGAGAGACATATGCTAGGTCAGAGTCTCATTTTTTTCAATTGCTCTGATCCTTTAATATGGACTTTTTAATGTTGTAGGGATCCTAATCATAAAACAAATTTGCAGGTAATCCTAGCCTACCCCTGTAAAAAAAAGGTCTTTAACCTCCAAAGGGTCGAGAAACTTTTCCAGTTCTTTGTCAAACTGCTTAAGGCCATTGTCTTATTGCATAGTAAGACAGGGATTTTCAGTTTCTGGTGTGTAGCTATTGCTCCAATTTTTAGTCTTGTATTTATCTATTTATCAAGATTATATATTGATAAAGACATTATAATAAAATATCTGATAAACATTAGGCTTATACACTTAAACATTTTTGTTTTTGTTTTTTGTTTTGTTTTGTTTTGTTTTGTTTTGTTTTGTTTTCGAGACAAGGTTTCTCTGTGTAGCCCTAGCTGTCCTGGAACTCACTCTGTAGACCAGGCTGGCCTCGAACTCAGAAATCCCCCTGCCTCTGCCTCCCGAGTGCTGGGATTACAGGTGTGAGCCACCATGCCCGGCCACTTAAACATTTTTAAAAGCTGGTTTTAAAATCACCGGTTTTTAATTTTCTTCAAAACTCAAAAACATTTTTAAAAGAAGTTTAAAATTTATCAGTTGTGTCCATTTGCAATATCCAAATAAAATACCTTTTTAAAAGTGGGAGATACAAACATAATCATAATATTTAGAAGATAACGCCAAGTCTTAACAGTGTAAATAATGTAGGATCTTTGAAATCAATACCAAATGAACTACTTTGATGTTATAATGTTTGGCCCTCCAGCAAGGTATGTTCTTGTATACAGATGTATGGAGGTGCAGATTTAATACCTCATGAAAAAATTGTTTTAAATCCTATCTTTTATAAATCTGTTTTTAAGACAGGAATTATGCAAAAATCTTAAAGTATCTCAGAAGACCTTTTTCCTTGGTCAGCTCATGCCCTGTTTTGTTGCCCAGAGCAACTCCAACCCCAAATTTAACGTTTTTGATACAGATGTTACACATTCTTAACCATATGATATAACTTCTAAGCCAATAATCTATAACCAAGACATACAGACCACAGTAAAGACACATTTCAGACCAGTCAGAACCAAATATGCAGTGGCTGTGCTGGGCTCCTGGCCAAAGGGGCAGTGCTGCAAGGGCAGTGCTCCAAGCACAGTACTCAAAGGGCAGTACTCAAAGGACAGTACTCCAAGGGCTGTGCCACATTTTCAGTTTTTGTTCTCAATTCAGCTACTTTCCCCCCTGGAAATCCTGGAACAAGTTAAAACTACATCAAGGGGTGAATGTCTGGCAGATGAAGCTTGGCCAGTTTCTCCAGATATGAAACAGAGCAACAATCAAGTGACTCCATCAAAGTACAGACACAAACGGACAGGCACAGACAGACTGCCACACTAAGCACAATCAGAACTGGGGATGAGATGGAAGAGATGCTAGATGTCCCCACAAAGGGGCTCAGGCATGCCACCAACAGGACCCAGAACTAGAATCAGGTGATCCCCCGATGGGCACCAGAGAGGAAATAGGATGTCTCCTGACCTCCTCTGATACTAGGCACAATACTGTGTTTAGGTTCTTCTTTTTTGGATCCTAGATAGACACCTTCTAGAGGTTTGGGACTCCAAAAATGAATTCCCAAAATATGAATGATTACAAACCAAGGACCTGGGTGGTGTGATTGGATTCCTGGCCAATGCACCAAATGTAATGCAGTCTGTGTAGATTGAATATAACTCAGGCACCAGGTCAATTCACATGGCAAATATGTATTGCAATAAGGTGCTACTGATCAATAAGGGACACAGAACAGGTGTGGGAGCTGAACTGTGGCCTTGAGCCAACATATTAGAACCAAAGGATTTAAAAATTAGCCAAAATATTTAACCTTCCAAACCAGAAGCGTCTGTGCCAGGTTATCATTATATTTTTCCTCCAATGAGGATTTAAGGATAAAGGCTCATATTTTTTTTTCACCAATAAGCATTTAAGGACAAAGGCTTTCCATTATGAGGTTTACTTATGTAAACTGATACAGAATGTAGGTTTTACAGTCTAACCAATCAAATCCACTTGTTATTCTGTAGTTAGAAACAGCCATTATGTTTGGGAGAACAAAGGATGAATAATGGGAGCTGTGGTTAGGAAAAATCATTGTGTTCTGAAACAACATGGCAGTGCTTGGGGCAAGTTTCTTTTGCTTGTTTCCCACAATTTCTCTCCAAATCCTTTCTTTTTCTCTATTTACCTTCCCAGAAGACAGTCCAGCTTTATCCAAACCATCTTGTTTACTACATTTAATTACATATACTAAGTCTATGCATTTTTATCTGCATCAAGTAAAGTCCAGTGTAAATACTGAGCAGTACCATCAGATAACAGTTATTCTCTCTGTTCCCCTAGTGTTATCTAAACATGCTGACAGTGCAAGGTCAGAAGAAGACGAGGAAAAGTCACCTCTGAGGAGGGTTAAGGTAAGAGGGGCTTTCATTTCTCTAAGGTAGGAAGGTTATCTCAGTGATTCCCTTACATTTCATTGGGTATCGCATTTGAGTCATGACCTAGTCAGATACATCATAGGTATTATTAGAGCATTTACTTAGGAAGAGGATGGAATGAAGGAACAGTGCTAACTTGGTCTCAATTCAATACATCACAGTGTGGTGCAACATTATTTCTGGATTTATGAAACTAATCCCTTTCAAGTGGGTTTCTCCAGTTTATACTAGTCCTCGTGTTTTAAAGAACAACCAACTGAACACTCAACATCCACGTGTTAGACACAGTAAGATTCTAACGCACCAAACTTTGACTCATATACTCAAATTAGTTCTAAACCATGGGCACTAGAAATAGAATATGTATTAGTGAAAAATATATGTTTTCATGTGTGGTGTAGATTTTCGGACTCTCTAGAGACGGACAGGTTTGTTTGATCTACTTATGAATCAGAAAAAGTATGAAAGATACTAGTTTTTGTCACAAGGATAGAGCCCAAAAATAATTTGTGGCAACCTCAAATAACATATCCATTAATATAGTCAACACTCAACTGGGATTTTTCATCCTTGCTGCAACTATAGTACATAAATGGATCAATCAAAACCATTGGAATATATTGCCCTGCATGATTATGGAATATAAAGTATTTTTCCCCTCTCCATTGTAGGTGGATCCTAACAAAAAGCAGACAAGGTACGTATTGTATAATTTGTAAGATAAAAATTGTTGTAAATACTCTCTATGTTTTGTCTGATGCCACACTGTGATCTAAAATCTTATCTATATATCTGTGGTCATTGAGTTCACCAGGGTACAATAATCCCTATGGAAAAGTTACAGTATTTAGGATCTGCCTCTAAGATATCAAATCTATTAGGATCTCAAACACTATCATGACTGCTAGAGTGGGTAGAAGTCCTAGATTGTGTCATTCACCAGGCAGCAGACAGTCAGTTTTGAAAGGCATAGAAGCACACATACTTATTTTCAACAGAAATGAACCCACATACCTATCTATTGTCCTTGATCTTTGAGTTAAAACTTTCAGTGGAAAAAAAGACAGCATTTTTAATAAATGGTGCTGCTTGAACTGGTGGTCAACATGTCCAGAATGCAAATTTATCCATTCTTATCTTCTTGTACAAAGCGTAAGTCCAAGTGGATCAAGGACCTCCATATAAAACGAGATACACTGAATCTAATAGAAGAGAAAGTGGGGAGAAGTCTCAAATGTGTATAGGGGAAAAGTTCCTGAATAGAATGCCAATGGGTTATGCTCTAAGACCAAGAATCGACAAATGGGACCTCATAAAATTGCAAAGTTTTTGTAAGGCAAAGGACACTGTCAATAGGACAACAGGGCAACCAACAGATTGAGAAAAGACCTTTACCAATCCCACATCCAACAGAAGGCTAGTGTCTAGTATATACAAATAACTCAAGAAAATGGCCATCTAGTCAATAGGACACCACCAAAAGTGCAGGGTATGTCTCACAGACGTCATAGCACTTATTAATAAAAGTTATCCTCCAACATCCTGCCTCCTGTTTTCTTCAACTGGAGTATAAACAGTCCACCCATCCACATTAAACTTCTCATTTACAAATGCAAATAATGGCAGATTGTGTGCCAGTGGAAAGGCAGGTATTTTCTTTTTTATTTATTTTTTGGGGGGTGGGAGATTTATTTTATTTATATGGTACATTGTCATTGTCTTCAGACACACCAGAAGAGAGCATAGGATTTCATTACAATGGTTTGAGCCTCCATGTGGTTGCTGGGAGTTGAACTCAGGACGTCTGGAAAAGCAGTCAGTGCTCCTAACTGCTGAGCCATCTCTCCAGCCCAGACAGGTTTGTTTTATGAGGATCTCAAACATATTTCTTCTGCTGTGGGCTTCCTGCTTCAGTGCAAACCTCAGGTTTCTCAAATCTGTTTCCAAACTTCTTAAATAAAGATGATAATTTGTGTTGTGGATTCCTCCCTTAATGGGGCCATTGAAGGACATATTTAAATAACTTCTTTATCAGTAATTGGTAATTCCCCTAGGAGTCCAGGCAGAGTCTCACATCTTGATTGACTTTATCTTAAGATACCTTCTTCATGGATACATTCCACAAGGAGTGTGAATTATACTTAGATGCTGATGCAGAAGCCATCCTGGAACCTCGGGCTCAGGGAGCCACCCCTGTTGCCAGGCTGCTCAGCTCCTGAGCTTGGCTCATGGCCAGCCATGCTTGCCCCCTACAGTATGTTTAAAAGAACACTAGTTGCCTCTGCATGTCTAGTCAAAGTGTTCATTATGTCTCAATACACTGGAGATCAACAGACAGAAAAATCAGGAAATTTTGTTTTGTTTTGTTTTGTTTTGTTTTGTTTTGTTTTGTTTTGTTTCAAGACATTTTCTCTGTGTAGTCCTGGCTGTCCTGGAACTTGCTGTGTAGACCCTGGCCTCTAACTCAGAGATCCACCTGTCTCTGCTTCCTGACTGCTGGGGTTACAGGCACCACCATTCACGTCAGGAAATTTGAATGAACTCTCACTTTGTCATCACTAAGGTGGAGGGGGTGACATCTCAGCTGTCAGAGGGTAAAGGCACTTGCACCTGACCCTCACGACTTGAGTTCTGTCCCCAGGACCCACTTGGCAGAGGAGGGAAACCAGCACTCCAAAGCTGTCCTCTCACTTCTACAGGTGTGCCATGGCAAAGATTAATTTAAAATAATTTGTTAATGGGACTGGATAAAGGACCCATGGATTATGCACACACACACACACACACACACACTATTGTTCTAGAGGGTGTGAGTTCCTCTGCCTGTGAAGCTTACAACCACCTGTAACTACAGCTCCAGGGAATCTGTGTGTGATAGGTACCAGCCTCTGGGCTCCAGGCCACCTGTAGTCACATCCATATGCCTCTCCCCTGTATAAATCCTTTCCCCAGTGTCTGCCATCACCAACCTCTGCCATCCCCCAACCTCTGCCATCCTCAACATCTGCCATCCCCAACATCTGCCATCCTCCAACCTCTGCCATCCCCCAACCTCTGCCATCCTCAACATCTGCCATCCCCAACATCTGCCATCCCCCAGCTCATGATACCCCTCCATATACATAACTAAAATACTTTCAAAGATTTTGTTGTTGTTGTTGTTTAAGGAAAGACGATCTAATCGTGGTGGCTCATGACATCAACCTCAGCATTCAGGTGACTGAAGTAGGAGTGTTCTTGTGCTCACCAATGAATTGGCCTACATCCTGAGTTCTGTCATAAATGAACAATGCTATCAAACCATCCTCTGCCACGGAACACCCCAGCCGGGTATGGGGGTCCCTGGGATGAGGGTCCTTGAATTCCAGGTGGGTAAGGATTCAGCGGTGACAAACAGAAACAAGCGCAGAGCCAGTCTGATATGAATGTATTTTGCAACTCTCAAGCAGGGGATTTTATGCATTAAAAACCAAACATAACAATTCTTAGAAACCATATCCAGCAAAACAACCACACATACCAAAAAAAAAAAATTATTTGGCACAGTAAGATACAAGAATCATATGAGCATTACAACTCTGAAACTACACATTCAGTTAATCAGAAAGAAAACAGGTAACATCATTATTAATAATATAAATCATCAAAATATAACAATTCTAAAAGAATATGTTCAATCGATACAGCAGTCGTCCAAGGCTAGTGGCATATTCCCAAGAACAGGTTAATAAAATCTTATAGCCAGTGCTCTTAACCACTGAACTAACTTTCCTGCCCCATATGGATAATTATTAAATAGCTAATGTCTGATTTTTTATAAGTCTTCAACGAATAAATTTAAATTATTTTTAATTCTTTGTAGTTAAAGCTTTCTTTACTGTGTACCGAAACCCACCTCCAATGACACACATGTAGCCATATGAAATTTTATTGTTGATTAAGTTTTCATCAATCATAAAAATTTTGTAAATGATTTGAAAAGTAAAGCATTGCTTGCCCCAGAGATAAGGTCATGTTAGTGACCCCATCTCTAGGGATGGATTCCTACCTATTTTTCTTGCTTAAGACCAGGGTCTAGGCTACCAGGAACCTGTAACTAAGAAAAGGAAAGAAAGGGAACAAAACAGAAAAATTGCTATGAGAACTATGGCTCAGTATGTTTGCTCCAGACGAGAGTTCCACAACCAGTTGAGGGAGACCTCCTTCTTTTGAAGTCTAATGCCTCAGTCTGTAGAACTTCTCACAGAGATTCTACTGGGGTTGATGTGGCAATCATCAAACCAACTAAACAAACAAAAAAATCCAGGTAGACAATGCAGGTGAAGTAAGGTTCTGGGCTTGTCAGTCATGCAACGGGGGCTGCCCTCCAATAACCCCACTGTTAGCAACAAGGCAAGGCAGGCGCCTTGATGTGCCTTCAAATGTCCTTTTGTGCATCAGATAAAACTAGAAATAAGTGAGAAGAAATATTTGTAGTCCAACTTTATGCTCTTTGAACCTGTGTTCCTTGAACTGACCCAGGAACACAGACCCAAGTCTGCAGTCCATGACTCCTGGAGGAGGACTTTAAATTGAGCATGCTCAAGAAGCTCCCGATCCTTAAGTGCCTCCCCTAGGAATGTGCACAGGATCCCAGAACAAGCCCTCCCAGTTCCTTTCTTTGAGGAGGGTTCTTCTCTTCCATGCCCTTCTGTTTTGGCTTTGCACTCACCAGGATGTGAACCAGCTGTGGTCATTTACACTGAGTGTGCACTGTGACAGTGTGTCCCAGAAGGCAGGCAGCCACTAAGAGGCTGATGAATGGGTAGTGTATAGAGTGGGCACTTGTGGGACAAAGGGATGATTCACATCCTGGGTGGGAAGGAGGAAGATTTCTTCACCCTGCTCAGAATGAGGTGGGTGGAGGCTAATGTTCAAGGTCAGCCACACTGCATTTGATATCCCCATTGAAAGATGCCTACTGACAGGGCTTCTGTGACTGAAGAAAAACGTGGGTCAGGCCTGGGCTAGTGAGGACAGACCAGAAGTGGACTGCACAGCCATGCTAGTCCACATAGATGCTAAGATCACACTATACTCAAGCATGTGTGTGTGTTCATGTGAGTGCACATGTGGTAAGAGTGTGCAAGTGCTCACACTCACGCCAGAACATGCATGTGGAGTTCAGAGGCCAACGTCAGGAATTAGATCTCTTTCTGCTGTGTGGGTTCCAGAGCCTAAACACACAGGACATCAGGCTTGTCTCAAGCTCCCTCACCCACTGAGCCATCTGGTTAGCAAAGCTTTTGTTTCTATAATCTTGCATCAAAATTATCTTGTTCACACTTTGGTCTTCCTTCTCCTTGAGCTTCATGTGGTCTGTGAATTATATCTTGGGTATTCTGAGTTTTTAGGCTAAAATCCACTTATCGGTGAGTACATGCCATGTGTGTTCTTTTGTCATTGGGTTACCTCACTCAGGGTAATATTTTCCAGTAACATCCATTTGCCTAAGAATTTCATTAATTCATTATTTTTAATATCTGCGTAGTACTCCATTGTGTAAATGTACCACATTTCCCTTCTTAGAAGGGGGATCAAAATGCCCATGGCTCACAGCCAACCAAAGGATGGAGCATAGGATCCCCAATGAGGAAGCCAGACAAAGGACCCAAGGAGCTGAAGGGGTTTGCAGCTCCAGAGGAGGAACAACAATATATACCAAACAGTACCCACAGAGCTCCCAGGGACTAAACCACTAACCAAAGAGTACACATGGAGGGACCCATGGTTCTAGCTACATATGAAGAAGAGGATGGCCTTGTCAGACATCAATGAGGGGAGAGGTCATTGGTCCTGTGAAGGTTCAATACCCCAGTGTAGGGGAATGCCAGGTCAGGAAAGGTATGGGGTTGGGTTGCTGACCAGGGGTATTGGGGATGGGATAGTGGGTTTTCCGAGAGGAAAGAGGAATGGGGATAACAGTTGAAATGTAAATAAAGGAAATTTCTAATAAAAAATATTATCTTCTTCATAAAACCTCCCCAAATTAATCTGTGACAACTCCTATCATGCTAGGGCCACAGTTGACAGGAAGCCCAGTGCCAAGCATGGGCAGTGCTTCCATTTGGACCTTCTGGAAGGTCGGTTCTGGTTTTGTTCTGTCTCAGAAACAACCATCACCCTCATCCTTCTCAAGTGGACACAGTCTCTTTTATCTCCAAGAGCATTACTTTTCTGACTGTCTGAGTTCTGATTTCTAATACATTCTCCAATTTTATAGAAACATGAAGTTCATTATGAAGTTACTTAAAATTCTATGAGGACATTGTCTCTGCTTTGCCTGCTTTTTTCAGTCGGTAATATTTCCATTCCCCAACTCAGAAAATTCTCTTTTTTGGCCCTATAGCCTTATTTACTTGAGAAAGGGGTTTGTCACACAGTCTAAGCTACCGTGAACTCCCTGTGATCAGACTCAGCCTCCTGAGTGATGGGACGTCAGGCATACACTTCCCTTACCTAGACAGCCAGGGAGCTTGTTGTGTGTGTACATATGTGTGTATTTATGTATTTTGCCTGAATGTGTACCAGAAGCATGTAGTTTCCTCAGAGGCCAGCAGAGGGCATTGGATCCCTGGACCTGAATTGTCAGTTGTGAACTGCCCTTTGGGTGCTGGGAATTGAACCTGGGTCATGTGGAGGAGCAGCTCTGGTCTTCAGTGCCAAGCCTTGTCTCTAGTCCCTTGGTTTTAGTGCTTTTGCAAGGCAATGTCCTGTAACCCAGGTTAGCCTTGAGCTCCCTGTATGATTGAGAATTCCTTTGCTTTTGTCTCTCAAGTGTCTTAGCTGTGGGGTTTCTTTCTTTACATGTTTCTGTGTGGTATGCATGTAAGTGCATGTGTGGTAATCTGAATGAGAATGGCTCCCATAAGCTTGTCCCCTGGTTGGTGGAACTATTTGGGAAGGATCAGGAGGTGTGGCTCTGTTGGAGGGGTTGTGCCACTGTGGACAGGCTTTGAGGGTTAAAAAGACGTGTTATTCCCCTGGTTTCTCTTTGCTTCCTGTTTGCAGATGGAGATGTGCACGCTCCAGGGTTCCTGCCCCATGCCTTTGCTCCACCCTATTGACTCTAATCCTTTTAAACCATGAGATCAATTAACCTTAATTTCCCATTTTAAGGTTTTTCAAGGCAGGGTTTCTCTGTGTACATGTAAGTACATAGCCCTGACCATTCCTGGAACTCAGTATGTAAACTAGGATAGCCTTCAACTCAGTTCTGGCTGACTTTCTCCCAAGTGTGCTCTGCCACCACCTGGCTTTTAATAATTTTTTTTTCTTTTTTAAAAAAAGATTTTTATGTGTGTTGCTGTTTTGCCCATATGTATGTATGTCTCTGTGAATGGTACCATATCCCCTGGACCTAGAGTTACAGACAGTGGTTAGCTGCTGTCTGTATGCTAGCAAATGAACCCAGGTTTCCTGAAAGACCCAGCCAGTGGTCTTCACTGTTGACCATCTCTCCAACCCATATGCCCTTGATTTAAAAAGTGTTTTGAGAAAAAAATAGATGCAAAGACTTAAAAGAGAACACTGAGGAGAGGCATATGGGAAAGGTTAATGGAGAGGGGAAGGGATAATTATAGTCTCAAAAAAGTTGTTTTTTTTTTTTTTTTAATTTCCCACATGTCTTCTCCCCTGGTATGCTGCCCACATGGCCTGGGCATGTGATTCAACCCTATAGCAATGAAATGACAGATATCACCGCCAAATTGGTTGTATATCTAGCCACGGGTTTTGTTTCAGAGATGGGTTCTCATGATGTAGCCCTGGTTGGCGTCCAACTAGCTCTGTAGTCCAGGCTGGCCTCAGAACTCAGATCTTCCCCCTGCCTCTGCCTTCCTGGTGTCAGGATTAAAGGTGTGAACCACCACATGGTCCACTTCACTTCTTAGCAACACTGAAATTACCAGTCTGGGCTTGCAAATAGATTTTATCATCATTGAAGAAGAAGATACACAACACACTCAGTTTTCAAGATCAAATTTTAAGGTATATGCCATCAGAAAGCTGGGGGTAGGACAGTTTCTTATCACTCGAATGATGCTCACGTCATCACACTCCGTTTTGTTAAGGACACTGCCAAAGGGAAAACACCAAGATGTCAGTACTCAAATGGGAGTGAGGTTTATCAACTGATAATTAAAGGACTGTCTCTTCATCACAGTCCTTTGAAAGACTTATTGTCAAAGGTGTGGAGACATGGCTCACTGGTTTAGAGCACTGACTGATCCCAGAACTCCTGAGTTCAATTCCCAGAAACCACATGTTGGCTCACAACCAGCTGTAATGTGACCCAATGCCCTCTTCTGCTGTGTCTGAAGAAATCTACCATGTACTCATATACATAAGATAAAGAAATAAAAAAAACTAGTTTGCTGTATATGTGTATGTGTATGGGTGCCCTCAAGCATGTATGTGCCTGTGTGGGGGTATGTGCCTGTATATACACAAGTGGATATCTGATTATGTGTACATGTCTGTCTGTGTGTGTGTATGTGTGTATGTGTGTGTCCATGAGTGTGTGCATATGCTCCTATGCAAGGAGTGGGTAGATACTAACTTGTGGGAACCAGTTCTCTCCTTTAATCAAGCAGCTTCCAGAGACTGAACTTGTCAGGCTTGGTGGCAGTTGCCTAAACTGCTGAGCCATCTCAGGTTAATTTTGAGTAACTGTGCACATTGGCAAAGGAAGACTGTCATTCATAGCGTGAGTTCCAATCCCTGCCTTCTGCAGTAGATCTCTACCACATTTCTCAGTTCTCAGTTGTTCAGTACATTACCTAAGAACAGAGAGAGCAGCCGGTGTGAGGCCACAGACCTATAAGTCACTTCAACTCAGGAGGCTGAGGCCAGAGAATTGACTGAGTTTGTGACAGTTTGGGGTTAGTCTAGGCTAGATAGTGAGCCCTTGTCTCAAAAAAAGCCAAAAGATGCTAATGTATAAATTTATTTTATATTTATTTTTAAAATGACTAAGAGAGAATGACTCGGATCTAGACAGTTCTTGGCTAGAAACTTCCAAATACCAGCAACCAAAGCAACAAGTAACAAAGGCGACTGAATCAAACTGCAAAGTCTCTCACAGCATAGTGGAGAGAACAAACAAACACCAAAGCCAACCGACTACCACCACCACCACCACCAAACAAACAAACAAACAAACACCAAAGCCAACCGACCACCACCACCACCACCACCACCAAACAAACACCAAAACCAACCGACCACCACCACCACCAAACAAACAAACAAACAAACAAAAAGATCAACGACAGAGTAAGGGGAAAAAATTGAAATAAGGTTTCATTGTATAGCCCAGATTAGCACTGAATTTGAATGTAGCATAGGCTAGCCTCAAATTGGAGGTAATTCTTCTGCCTTAGTTTCTTGCATGCTGGAATTATAGCTGTGTGCAACTGTGTTCAGAGGGAGAAATATCTTAAATATCTTTAAGTCATACAAGTAATATAACATACATTGGTAAATTGTCATGTGCTGTTGACCCTTGTTGAAAATGGACTCTGGGCGAACAGCTTTGGTCCCTGCACTCTAGAGGCGAGACAGGTGGATCTCCAGGTGGAGTTCAAGGCCAGCCTGATTCTAAGACTGCTGAGGCTACACAGAGAGATCTGTAAAAGAAAGGACTTGTTTTTTCTCTTACTTTTCTTTTCTTTTTCTTCCTCTTTCTTTCTTTCTTTTTCTTTTTCTTTTGGGGACAGGATCATGGTGCCTTGCTAAATGTCAATCAACATTTGCTTCAGCTTCCTGGGTGCAGGGATTGGGGCCTGGACCACCACACCGTGATCACTGAAAATAACTGGGATGAAGGCAAGTAAAACTCCAAGGACAATTAGCCAAATGGAGATAATGACAGCTCAATGATGACACAACCAAGTGGGGGCCGCACTCAGGGGAGCCCATCCTGACACTAAAGACAAGCTATGAGGACACAGTCCCTCAGCTTCTACTGTGGGCCTGAGACTGTCGACATGACTGTATGTGCTGAGATCCCAAGAACTAGCAATTCTTTCTTTTCCCTCCCTCCCTTCATTCCTAATACACAATCTCTCTCTATAGCCCTGGCTGTGCTGGGACTCACTATGTAGACCAGGCTGGCCTACATCTTACAAGATAGCCACTTGACTCTGCCTCCCGAATACTGGAATTAAGGTGTGTGCTATGCTTCGCCAGTTCCTAATTTCTTTGTTTGTGATGCTTTTGCAATGAACCCAAAAGGGCTGCCAAACTTCCTACACAGCAGAAGGTGACCTTGAACTTCTGGACCCTCCTGCCTCTGCTTCTTAAATATTACACACAGCACAGTGTCTGTTCTGTGTGATGCTGGAGATCACACATTTAGTCATGTCTTTTCGTAGAAAGTTCATTTCTCTTTTAAAAATGCATTTTCATGGATTCAGCAATAATAAACATTTAAAGAAAAGAAGTTATAAAATCACTTAGAAAAATTGGGTGTGTTTGTTCATGTATATTTTATATTTATAGTTATGTATGTGTATGTAGATTACATACCTGGGCATACATGGAAACCAGGGAAGGATGCCAGGTGTCCTGTTAGAACGCTCTTTCCTGATTTCCTGAGAGAGTCTCTTATTGAACCTGGAGTGAGGCTGGCTTGGCCAGCAGCCGTCTAGTCCCAGTGACCCTTGTGTTTCCACCCCCAACAGCAGTGGGCTTACAGGCACATTTGGACCCATCACACTTTTTAGGTATCAGCGGTTTGAACTCGGGTCTTCATGCTTGCACAGCAATGACTGCTACCCACTGAGCCATCTGTCCCCAGACCCCAGGAAAGAATTTTAAAATGATATTTTTAAGAGAATGTCTTAGGGAAATGCACATGGAATAGGTCAAAGGCTAAGGGACGGCCATGTTTATGGTTTACTGTGATTGACTCTCAGGGTCTGCAGAGACTCCAAGAAGGCAAGTTGAGATTTGATATTAATGAGACCTCAAACTGGCAAGTGTTTTGTTCTGTGTGACTACTCCAGATTTGGGGTCACTTACCAAGACAATCCGGCCATCCTGGGTGTCAACAGCTTTCAGTGACAGACAGGGAGAGAACAGGTTGTATGTTGCCAGAGGTTCCCTGTTCTGACAGTCCCACAGTTTGATAGTTGCTTTTATATCTACAGTGACCGCAATGTGCATCTCAGGGAGGGTAGTCAACTCCTTGATAACAGTGGAATGTCTTGGGCTTTCCCAGGTCATAACGCCCTGGGGAACAAGAACATCATCATGTCTGAGCACCAATAATTCCAACTCCTTTCACCCACCAGCTTTATTTGGAAGCCTTGTCCAGACTGGAAGCCCTTCTTCCCTACATGGAAAGAATATGAAAGCTCTAAGCGTCCCTCAGTGGACATGGTAGCACACACCTAGAATCCCAGCCCAGGAAGGCAGAGGCAGGAAGGTCACTTGCAGGTTAAGGCCAGTCTGGTCTACATCGTCAAGTTACAGGCCAGTTGGGACTACATTACAATACTATCTCAAAGAAAGAAAGAAAGAAAGAAAGAAAGAAAGAAAGAAAGAAAGAAAGAAAGAAAGAAAGAAAGAAAGAGAAAGAGGGAGGGAGGGAGGGAGGGAGGGAGGGAGGGAGGAAGGAAGGAAGGAAGGAAGGAAGGAAGGAAGGAAGGAAACAAGAATGGAAAGAAAGAAAGAAAGAAAGAAAGAAAGAAAGAAAGAAAGGAAGGAAGGAAGGAAGGAATGGAAAGAAAGAATGGAAAGAAAGAACAGAAATTAGAAAGAAAGAAAGAAAGAAAGAAAGAAAGAAAGAAAGAAAGAAAGAAAGCCTGGGCTGGAGAGAATGTCCCCACCATTCCTCTCTTAGGGCATCATATGGACCCCTAGCAATCACAAAACCACAGAGAACAGAGAGTCTCTACTCCACAGGTGTGCTGGTGCCAGATCATGAAATGCCACCACAGTCGTAGCCCTGTTCCCTCCCCTAAGACACACAGCCCAGGAAGGTCCCAGGAGGACTGTGCTCATGCAGCCCACACCCTGTCCTGTTTAGCTACTGTGGTGAGGTACCTTAAACCCCAGTAGACACTATAAGAGAAAGAATCATGTGGAGAACAGCTATGTCAATTGCCCCCCCCACTCCAAGAGGAAGCAGCTCCACTGTGCTGCCCAGTAAAGGAATGGGTGTCCACTTTCACAGTGCCACAACCAGGGTGAGGGCAGGGTGGGCTCGCCTGACTACCACAGTTGGTGAATTGAGGGAGGGCATCACCCCCACATCCATACCAGCTGATGGCCTCTCAGCACATCTGCAGAGGATTGCCCTAATTCATCATCAGTGTGGGAGGACTCAGCCCACTGTAGCCTGTGCTACTGCCAGGCTGGTGGTCCTGGGTGGTATGAGGAAGCTAACTGAGTAAGCCATGGAGAGCGAGCCAGAGTGACCAACCCTCCATGGCCCCTGCTACAGCTTCTGCCTCAGCCTCCTGTGGGGGACTGTAACCTGTGAGTCCTTTCCTCCACATTACTTTTTGGCCACAGCCTTTCAACGCTGCAACAGAAAGCACACACACACACACACACACACACACACACACACTTGTAGTCAACCTAAATTATGTGATAAATGTTAGATCTCAAGACTCTCCAAATATCCAGAAACGAGATCAAGCTGGATGATGGGATTTCTGTCAGATAAATAACAGCCATTATTCCTTAGGAAATTCTGAAACCAGTTCCCATCTGCCAAAAGGTATCTTTAGCTTTTTTTTTTTTTTTTTTTTTTTTTGCTACTGTCATAATGTTGCCGTGCACTCTCTCTATTTACTAGATACACTCTAGAATAAACACATACTGTCTAATTCAGAGATGTTAATAGAAACTGTCTTTCAATCTTGGCAAAAACATGTTAAATGTAATGTTAAATGTTCATTACTTATTATAATAGACTGAGACTCCAGAATCCTGACAGTGAACCCCTCATCACCCCCCCTCCCGCCACCCAAGATCTCTGAGTGATATGGGCACAGTGACAAGACTGTCTAGATCCTGGTACAATAACCACTGAGAAATACTGCTCCATCGCCTTGCCTGCTGCCAAGGCTTGGTCTAAACTGTGGACAAAGGGAGGATACCAGGGAGTTAAATGTCTCATATTGCCTAAGGCAAGTGAGTCATTTCTCCCAAGTTCCTCCCCAACAGGAAAAAGCTTCTCATCTTCTGGACCAGATGGCCAGACTTCCTCTGCCCAAGTTGAGATGGCATTGTCCACGGAGGTCCCACCAGATGGAGGACTCTATTGTCTCCAAGGAAACAACTGAGATGACAACGCAGCTAGAGCTGTGGCCCTTAGGGGCCTAGACCACTCCTACCCACCATAGAACATTCTTATACTCGTCCAAGGTCATTACATTCTTGACATCCCCCTCATAAATTACACTAACCTGTCATTTGTCTTCTGCTTCAGACCCTGGCCTCGGCCTCCCACCTCCTTAGTGTCACACAACCTGGACACATTAAAGATTGCTGGCTATGTGTACCCCCAGGAACTAACTCACAACTGCCACTTAGAGCTTCTCCAATGACTCTGTCAAGAAATCTTAATTCACCTTTCACCAGCTGCCCAGACTCTGGTGTTGCCAAGCCCCATACTTTTTCTCTATCATTCTTATATAAACACTTAAGGTGTTTCTCATACTAATCTATATAATCAACTATCATAGTCACAAGGTCAAATTTCCTTTAATTGTCTTTTAAATGTAAAGTTAAAATGTTTCTTATTATGCTAAATTTATATATATGTATATGTATATATACATATATATGTATGTGTATATGTATGTGTATATGTGTGTATATGTGTGTGTATGTGTGTGTATGTGTGTGTGTGTGTGTGTGTGTGTGTGTGTGTATTTTTTTTTCAGTCTCCCAGATAGAAGGAAAAAGCCCTTCTTGCTCCTTCTGCTCCAAGAAAAATTTTTACTGTCGAGAATAGTTTTAGCTATCCTGGGTTTTTTGTTATTCCAGATGTATTTGAGAATTGCTCTATGAAGAAGTGAATTGGGATTTTGATGGGGATTGCATTGAATCTGTATATTGCTTTTGGCAAGATGGCCATTTTTTAATATTAATCCTGCCAATCCAAGAGCATGGAAGATTTTTCCATCTTCTGAGGTCTTCTTCAATTTCTTTCTTCAAAGATTTGAAGTTCCTGTCATACAGACCTTTCACTTGTTTGGTTAGAGTCACACCAAGATACTTTATATTGTTTGTGGCTATTGTGAAGGGTATCATTTCCCTAATTATTTTCTCAGCCTGTTTATCCTTTGAGTATAGGAAGGCTACTGATTTGCTTGAGTTAATTTTATATCCAGCCACTTTGCTGAAGTTGTTTTTCAGCTATAGGAGTTCTACGATATATGTTCCACTATCTTCATAACAGCCCTATTTATAATAGCCAGAAGCTGGAAAGAACCCAGATGTCCCTCAATGGAGGAATGGATAGAGAAAATGTGGTATATTTACACTATGGAATACTACTCAGCTATTAAAAACAATGAATTCATGAAATTCTTGGCAAGGGGGTAGAACTGGAGAATGTCATCCTGTGTGAGGTGACCCAGTTGCAAAGGAACACACATGGTATGCACTCACTGATAAGCAGATATTAACCCAGAAGCTCGGAATACCCAAGAAACAATTCACATATCAAATGATGCCCAAGAAGGAAGGAGAGGCCCCTGGTCCTGGAAAGGCTCAATGCAGCAGTGTAGGGGAATACCAGGACAGGGAAGAGGGAAGGGGTTGAATGGGGAGCAGGGGGAGGGAAGAAGGCTTATGGGACTTTGGGGGAGGGGGGACCCAGGAAAGGGGAAATCATTTGAAATGTAAATAAAGAAGAAAGGAGAGGACCCTGGGCCTGAAAAGATTGGATCCAGTTATGTAGGAGAGTACCAGAACAGAGAAATGGGGGGGGGTGATTAGAGAATAGTTGGGGGGAAGAGGACTTATGGAACATATGGTGGGGGAAACTGGGAAAGGGAAAGCCTTTGGAATGTAAACAAAGAATATAGAATTAAAAAAATGAAAAAAAAAGAATACATCGAATAAGAAAAGAAGAGAAAAGAAAAGAAAAGAAAAAAGAAAAGAAAAAGTTTTGTCTTCCCTAAACTCATCTTAAAGAGTGTTCATGAAGCTGGGCGTGGTGGCGCACGCCTTTAATCCCAGCACTTGGGAGGCAGAGGCAGGCGGATTTCTGAGTTTGAGGCCAGCCTGGTCTACAGAGTGAGTTCCAGGATAGCCAGGACTACACACAGAGAAACCCTGTCTCGAAAAACCAAAAAAAAAAAGTGTTCATGAGGTTAAGAGATTTATCTCTGTTGTGGATTGCCCTGGCCTTGTATTTTGATGCTAATTCAACCCCTCAGAGGGGCTGCAGATGAGGGGTAGCCTTGTGAACCTTCTCCCCACCTTATCTTTTCAAATAAAGGTTTGAGGCAATGACTGGGCAGGAGGAAGGGGGAGGAGCTGAGAGTTTGGGGAAGGGGGAGGAGCTACGGAGGATCAACAGGACAGAGAGGGGCTACAAGGGATAGACCCAGAGGCTGCAGAGAAAGAAGCTCGTGGCCTGGAGAAACCGCAAGTTATATGGGATAATATAGATGGAAATAGAGTAGTGTAGTGGGAGATCTGCCCAATCTAGGCTTATAGCTTCTTTTGTTACAGATTGAGTTGAGATTTCTTTTACCAGGGAATTGGGTTGGAAACAAAATAGCAACATATCTCTTTCCTAAACTTATAAGCGCCAGGAAACCCACTCAGATCCACCTCTCATGGACCAAAAAGACCCACCCCATCTAGATAAGTACATCTGACAATCTATAGCCTAAGTCTCTACCTGTTACCTATTCCAGAGGGTGGGATTCCTCTCCTGTTTCCTGGGACTGGGACGCCTCTCAGCCCAACCACCAAGACCTAAGGGTGTCAAATGTACATCTAAGAATTTTTTTTTTTTATTCCAAAGGTACTTAACTTTATTTGCTACCTCTTAAATATATATGTCTCAGCAACTTCCTAAGTTCAGGAGAATACTCAAAATCTACATCTAGGACAGCTCCAGAGAAGCAATCCACAGATGCCCCAGCACCTGCTGTCACAGACACAGACGCTTCTACTGTACCAGATCCTTCCTACCCACAGATAGACCCACAAATCCTGTACAGCAAGGTAAGAAGTGACTCTCCTGAGACTGGACCAACATCCCCACCCCTATTTTCTTAGGTTTCCCACACACAACACCCCAAAGTCAGCGGGAAGATGGTAAAGATGGCAATGACCCTATCCCTGCTTCACCACTTCATTCTAATATCCCCCTTTCAAAGTTAAACCAAAACAGAGGACCGTCAGCATTCCTTCCAGGCTCCAGCCTAGGCAACAGCCAGGTAGGCCTGGCTTGCTCTGAAAGGGACTGTGTGGCCCCTCCTCACTCTCTCTGACCCTCTGTCTCTTTTCTCTCCCTGACCCCTTTATCCCTCTTTCCCCTTCCCCCTTCCCTCTCCCTCTCCACATTTTCTGACAGGCCTCTTCTCTCCTCTCTCTCTCTCTCCCTTTCTCTCTCTGTCTCTCTCTCTCCATCTTTCTCTGTCTCTGCTCCCTTCGCCCTTCCCCTTCCCATGCCCTAAATGAACTCTATTCTATACTATGCCCATCGTATGTCTGGTACCTCAGGGCTAGAGATGCCTCTGCTCTGAACTCTTCTAGATGCCTCTGGCCATTCTCTCATAGCTACAATGAAAATCTTTAATCCTATTATGAGCAATAATGACAGCAGTTTCTTCACTGTACCCCTTCAAGTAGAATAAAAAAGAAATCAAAGCATTTCCAGCAAAATCAGGGACAAGTAAATCCCCATTTTCTACTCTCATTCAATATGGTATTGATTATTTTAGCTAGAAATAAAACAGGAGAATCAAACAAAAGCAATGCCCATAGGAAAGAGAAACCAGAGTTTCCCCATTTGCAGACACTCTGAGCCTGTACTTAGAGACCCCAAATCTCCTCTGGAAAACTCTGAGAACTGATAGACTTCCAGCACATTGACAGGCTACAAAGTTAACATGGGAAAAATCAGTGCCTTTCCTAAACACAGTGAAGAAGGGTCAGGGAAGCCGTTCCATTCGCAGCAGCCTCGAACCGCACCCTGAAGGGGCTGGTGGACATGGTACAGGCTTATGATCCCAGCAGGCAGAGTTGGCACATCTCAGACTTCAAGTCCAGCCTAGTCTACAGAGCAAGTTTACTCCAAGGCTCTTACACAGTAAAAGCCTTTTTAAATTAACAACAAACGAACAAACAAATCCTGGAGTAAGGGGCCAGAGTGATGGTTCATCAGCTCAGAGCAATTAGTGCTCTTGCAGAGGACCCTAGTTGGGGTCCCAAGGCCTATACAACACCTCACAGCCTCTGGCCTCTAGCAGGTGGCACTACCACAGGCACATACATATATAAAATAAAAAATATATCTTAAAAAAGAATACCTAGGAGTAAATCCAACCTTGTATATGAACAATCTCTATGATGGAAACTTTGAAACACTGACAGGCCTGGAGAGATGGCTTAGCAGGGGACCTAAATTCAGGGTCCACAGCCTGAGGACCCAGGGCTTACATCATCTGCAACTACAGTTTGAAGGGACCTGACACCCCCTTGTGACCTCCACAGGCAGCAGACACACATGTATTACACATACATACATGCACAGAAAATATTCATACATATAAAATAGCTAAATCTTAAAAAAAAATAAGAGAGGAGGAAAAACTCAGGTGTGATGGTACAAACCTTCAACCTAAGTACACGGGAAGCCAAGGTAGGTAGATCTATAGGGAGACTTTCAGGACAGGTCTGTAAGGGTGCCCCCCCCCAGGTAGTGATGGCACACACCTTTAATCCCAGCACCTGGGAGGCAGAGGCAGGCAAACTTCTGAGTTCCAGGACAGCCTGGTCTACAGAGCAAGTTCCAGGACATCCAGGGCTATACAGAGAAACCCTGTCTCAGAAAAAAAAAAAAAAAAAAAAAAAAGGGAATTCACATCCAGGTAACTTCTGCTACTCATCGGCCAGACTCACCTCATGAATATCCCAGGTGGAAATCTTGGTCCTGGAAGACACCATACAGACAACCGAGTTCTCTTGTCCTTTGCTTGTTAAGCCACACCCTGAGATATAACATGCACATGGACGAACTGCTGCAAGGAAACCACAATATGGGGACACAAGTCAGTTGGGGTGTGACTCAAACCGAAGGAGGCATGTTTCCTCTCCCTCGGCCATGTGGAAGGCTTGGATCAAAGCTGAGGAAAGGATGAAGTGAGAGGCAGCCAAGCAGCTGCAGGTTGGTCATTTGTTCAGAGACATTGACTCTTTAATCTGTTTCTACAGATTCAAAATGGGGGCTGGGGCTGTAACACAGTGGGCAGGGTGCTCAGTTCTGTTCCTAGAGGCCTATAGCCTGTAACCTGGTACTCATGTGGAGGCAGAAGGATCCGAAATTCAAGGTTATTTGGTGTTTGTTCCATGAAGGGTTTGAGGTCAGCCTGTGGCACGGGAGATCCTGCCTTAAGAGAGAGCCAAGGGGGTGTGGCGCACGCCTGTGATCCCAGCACGTGGGAGGCAGAGGCAGGAGGATATCTGAGGTGGAGGCCAGCCTGGTCTACAGAGTGAGTTCCAGAACACCTGGAGCTACACAGAGAAACCCTGTCTCAAACAAAAACAAAAACAAGAGAGAGAGAGAGAGAGAGAAGAAAAAAGGAAGAAAAAAGAAAAAAAAAGAAAGAAAAGTCAGGTGTAAAGATGTACCAGTCCCAGAGAAGAAAAGCAACAGATCGTGAGTTTGAGGCCAGCGTAGTCTACAGATCAAGTTCCAGGCTAGCCATGGTTATACAGTGAGGCCTTATTTCAAAACAAACAGAAAAGATAACATATTCCACAAAGTGTCTTCACACACACACACACACACACACACACACACACACACACAAACACACAATGTGCCAATTACACACATCACAGACACACACTAAAAATAATAAATATAAAAAAAATTAAAGTATCGCTCTATCATAAACCTGCTCTGGGGAAGTTTTTTTTTTAAAAGATAAATACTACAGTCAATTTAGTAATCTCCCCATTAAATTCTCTCTGCACACTGGAAAGGGTTCAACCCTTCAGGGAAAGGGAGGGACAGGGCAGGTTTACAGTGTTGAGCTCCACTCAGCAGATCACAGATTGGTCCATGGCTAGGCTAGCACAGCAGCCCCATCCTGTTAAGCTACAATTCCCCTCCTGTTATTAATTGACAATGTAGGACTGCGCAGAATGGGAAAAATCAAGGGGCCATCTCTTCTGGGGTACCCAAGCCCATACCATTCTCGGCAGGAATTTCCCTGTAAGTGAAATCTTCTGGCTTTGCCCTGGATTTGGCATGTTCTTGCCATGTTCAGGAAACATAGAACTGCTTCCATGTCTCTGTGCTGAGGAGCTGTAGGTTGACGTTGTCATAGAAGAGCCATCTCTTCCGACACAACTTCCTGCAATGCAGAGTTGTAATCCCATCAGGCTGTCCCCAGTCACCCCAACTTAGAGTGATTACACTCTTAGAGTGCTCATCTTAGAGCCACGGTTACAGTGCTCAAAACATTTATTCACTAACTATCCTCCCGCAGCAGAGGTCCTCTTCTTCCCTTCCCTTGCCCCATCTCATCCCCTCTTCCCATCCCACCCTGCCCCTCTCCTTACCTCCACAGGACATCACTGCTTGCAACTGCATTCCAGCTCTATGGGACAGAAAAGAATACTTAAACCAACAACCACCTCCCTCTCCTGCTCTCAATTAGTTTTCTGCTGGGCCTACACAGGTTAATCAAGCACTGTTGTAGATCTCCAGGCCCAGCCAGTGTGGAAAGACCTACCCCAGCAAACACAAGTCACCTTGTGAGGGCTCAGAGGAAGGAGGGCCAGCCTCCGAAGGTCTGACATGGAGTCTCAAGGATGCCACGTGTCAGCAGCACATCTCCGCAGGGCGGCTGGGTCTTTTCCTTTAGCAGAATTTTGTTATCACTGTTACTGTTCTGAGATAGGGTGTCTAGTAGCCTGGGCTGGGTTTAAGTTCATGTGATTGAGTCTGACCCACACTCCTGATCATCTTGCTTCCACCTCCCACGTGCTTCGATTACAGGCGTGAGCTACCACTCCTGCCTCATCGACCGGATTGGAAGACTTCAGAATGGATAATGCTAACCTGTGAACCCTGGATATATCCGTTTGCTATTCTGTAGGCTGGTGCTCCTGTTGGTCAAGAGAAGCACCTGAGTCCCCAAAACACTAATGTGTCAGAGCTGAGTAGACAGGATTGAATAAGGTAAGTTGAAGGAAGGAAGGAAGGAAGGAAGGAAGGAAGGAAGGAAGGAAGGAAGGAAGAAAGGAAGGAAAGAAGAAAGGAAGGAAGGAAGGAAGGAAGGAAGGGAGGGAGGGAGGGAGGGAGGGAGGAAGGAAGGAAGGAAGGAAGGAAGGAAGGAAGGAAGGAAGGAAGCCAGGCTGTGTGAGGGTGATGCTGGGGTAGCTGAGACTCCACGTTGAGCAGGAAAGGCCATAGGGACCTTATGTAGGATGCACCCAATGGAGGACTCACCCCAGGAGCTTTTACCTTGTTCACTTGGGCAACCTGTAGCAAACTGAAAACATCCAGATAGGAGAAGAGTTCCACCATTTGCTCAGGGGGCAAATGGATCTCCATCTTCTGTGGCCTAAGTCCACACTGACTCTTCTTTCTCCTCCCCAGCTTCCTCACATTTTAAAGGCTTGGCCAAAGGGTCAGCAGGATTGCCACCCACAGCTCATCCGGCTTTGATTAGAGCAAGCTGCAGGTGTGTAGACTCTCAGCCTGGCCCTGCCCCCACTCACTGGAGCCACATACACTCAGCTGAGAGTGCTCACACCTAAACTCACTCCACAGTGTCTTTCTTTCTTTTTGTTTTCTAGTCAATTTGATAGTTTCTTTTTTATTGGATATATTCTTCATTTACGTTTCAAATGTTGTCTGCTTTCCTGGTCACCTTCCCCCACCAAAGTCTCATAATCCATCTCCCCTCCCCCTATTCCCCAATCAACCCTCTCCTGCTTCCCTGTCCAAGCATTCCCCCACACTGCTGCATGGAGCCTTTCCAGGACCAAGGGCCTCTCCTCCCTTTCATGTCCAACAAGACCATCCTTACTGCCTATGTGTCTGGAGCCATGGGTAACTCCATGTGCACTCTCTGGGTTGATGGTTTTGTCCCTGGGAGCTCTGGGGGTACTGGGTGACTCATATTGCTGTTCCTCCTATGGTGCTGCAAACCCCTTCAGCTCCTTGGATCCTTTCTCTAGCTCCCCCATTGGGGACCCTGTGCTCAGTTCAATGGCTGGCACAATTCACATATCAAATGATGCTCACGAAGAATGAAGAACAATGTATGGATACTCTGGTCCATCTTAGAAGGGGAACAAAATTCCCACAGGAGATACAAAGACAAAGTGTGGAGCAGAGTCTGAGGGAAGGACCATCCAGAGATACCCCACCTAGGAATCCATCCCATAAACAGTTACAAAACCCAGACACTATTACTGATGCCCACAAGTACTTGCTGACCAGAGCCAGATATAGCTGTCACCTGGGAGGCTCTGCTAGTGCATGACAAATACAGAGGGGACACTCTCAGCAACAGTGTCTTTCATTGTGTAGATGAGCTCAACAACCCCTTCCTGGCACTGTGAAGACCAAAAGTCCATGATCTGAGGCAGCCCCGATTGATGATATACTTGTCACAACTTTCTAGAAAATACCGAGTAATACATTAGTTGCTTATGTGAAGCCCACTAAGTTGCTCCAAATTAATGGTGTATGGAATCTGGTTCCATGTTTATGTCTGCCTTGAGAACTGAATTAGATCAGCAGGACACACCTCTCCGTGCCCTCACAGCCTCTGAGAGTATGTGCTTGTGTTCTTAGCTTTCTAGTAGAAAGGGGGGAGGGGGTTAAAGAAGACACCTGATGGTTACTGCTGGTCTGTGTGCACACACATGCATGTGGACTCATGCAGATAAGCACTTTTACACGTACTGCACATGAATTCCGTGTCAAACTAGGCTAAAGAATGAGACTTTGTTTTAAAAAAGAGTAAAAGGGTCACGTTGCTGATTATATTACTAGTTAGAAATCGAAATGTATTTTTATTCTAAAATTACCATCTCCTCTGAATCCACAGGGTAGAGCTTATATTCTGTACCCATGGTAGCTGTACTCCTTTGTCCTTTAAGACAATAACTCAAGGAACCCAGCACTATGTAGAGTGCACACAGGCATACACCATGGACATATGCATGTATACATATGTAGACTCACACATACATAATGGATGTGTGTCTATATATACATAAAGAAACACTTTTGAAACTATGCTCTCCACTGAAAATATTTTGAGGACTGCAGACCCCACCATTGGCTTTGCTACCACTGAGATGGAGGTTAGACTGTGAAGGGGTCAGCAAAACCAAAGCAGCATGAAGAGGGGATTACAGGCCACAGTGCAGGCCCTGAAAGAGCCAAAGGCCTCCCTAGGCTACACCCTCAGTTTTCGTCTTTCTTTCTTATTCTTTTTTCTTTCCATTACTTGACGTTGAGACAGGGTCTCACTCTCTAGCCCTGACTGAGTATCCTGGATCATGATATATACTCCAGGCCTCAAACTTAGAGATCTGTCTGCCTCTACTTCCCAAGTGCTGGGATGAAAGGTGTGTGCCACAATGCCTGGCTTTGTACTTTCTGTTTGCATGTTTGCTGAGCCAGGGGATGGCCCTGACTTCTCTCTGTAAGTGACTGATTAGATGTTCAAATGCAGAGCTTTTGTAACTCTTTATAACAGACATGAGGCGTGGCTACCCCAAAGACCTCAACAATGTGTGCTTTCCATTCATGATGGAGATCAGATTATGTTTACAATGTGTCATTGTTTAAGGTGACTGTGTGTGTGTGACTGTGTGTGTGTGTGTGTGTGTGTGTGTGTGTGTGTGTGTGTGTGTGTGAATGAGAAAAGATATCATCCTATGATCCAGGCTGGCCTAGAATTTGCTGTGGAGTTTAGGTTGGCCTCAAACATGAAATCTCTTGCCTGCAGAAGCCAGAAAAGGGCATTTGACCTCCTGGTACTGAGGTTACAGACAGTTGTGAGCCACCATGTGGGTACTGAAAAATCAAACCCAGGTCCTCTGGAAAAGCAGCCAGTACTCTTAACCACGGAGCCATTGCTCTAGCCCCTAAACAGATACTTCTCCTTGTATTTAAGCCCACATTGTAATAATGGCCATCTGGCAAAGGGACCATCAGGTGACCAGTAGAGAGATGAGCTGAAAAACATTTTCTGAGGCTCTGAGATTCCCCACACAGTGTGAGCTGAAGATGGTGGTCACAGTAGCTTCCTGAGGCCCATTAACACGTGAGTGTAAGCCGGGCGGTGGTGGCGCATGCCTGTAATTCCAGCAATTGGGAGGCAGAGGCAGGCGGATTTCGGAGTTCGAGGACAGCCTGGACTACAGAGTGAGTTCCAGGACAGCCAGGGTTACATAGAGAAACCCTGTCTCGAAAAACCAAAAAAATAAAAAATAAAAAAATAAATAAAAACAAGTGAGTATAAATGAGATGGGTTATGTGGGAAAAATACTCTGTCCCAGGTTTATTCATTGTTACCCAATTTCCCATGTTTTAAAGTGGAATCCTCTCTGGCCCCACAGACTAATTTCCTATGTTCCTACTCTCACAGCAAAACGCCCCTCGCAACCGTTCCCCTCCTCCAACCAAACATCCACTTCTTTTGTTGTGACACTAACTGACTTCATCTTCAGTGAGCTCCTCAGAGTTCAGACTCCAGTCCTCTTTATAGTACCCGCCCAGCTTGGCCTTCAGGCTGGGTTACTGTCCTCATTACACTCCATGGCACCTGAGGGCAGACTGGAAATAAATTATTAAGTACATTTTTTTTTCTGTTTGTTATGTTTCCTTTTATGCAATACAATTTCCTTAATGAAAGGAGTCTGCTTCTGACTCACTGCTGAATCCACAGGCCAGACTTGTCTCTGGTACACGAGATTTAATTACGACCTGACGGATGAGGGACTGGATTAACAAATCCTAAACCAATGAGACTATTAGCAAGCTAACTCCCATGGTTACTGATGACCGAGGCTGACCCAGAGGGGCTCTGCTCAAGGAGTGTGAAAACAGATCAGAAATGGAGCTCAGCTCTCCCTCTGAAGAACAAGGGAAAGGTTTCCCTCCTTTACTTTAAGCGTTTTCATTCAGAAAAAAATACTTAAGTTATTTCTGTCTCAGAATGTGTGTGTATTTCTTTAAATATTCTGTCTACTCAAATTTAGTTGCCTAGGTAGTTCTCTGATGAGGTGAGTTAGACTGACTTTCAAAATCTTATTATTTCTGAGATCTTATTATACAGCATGTATAAACCGATTACATATTTATATATGAGTTTATTATTTTCTATTAAATGTCTTTTTAATATAAATATACCATTATATTATAAAATGTTTCATTACATATGTACAGAGCGATATGTAATTTGATGAACTGTAATAGGTCCCCAGGGCCCAATTTCTGTGGATGACTAGGAGCCTGACTCTGTAGAAATCTTGGCTCCCAATTCTTTCATAAAGAAAGCCTATTTTTCCATTGTATAAACCCAATTAACCGATGCAGGTGGTGACCTAATTATCAGGTGGACTTAGGATGAACAAATGGTGCTGTCAAATTCTCTTACTGGAAGAACTAATTCCGGACTAAGTGCCATGGCCCTTGAGAACATCTGTGTAATAGGGTGTGCTTGGACAGGAGCACAGGAGGGGCTGTGTGTCTTTGCAGGCTCCCAGTGGGTTGTCTGTGATGTGGCCGAAGGCTTCTTAAAGCTCTTTTCTTTCTGATTTACCTTTGTAAAGGTTTCTGGGTGGAGAAAATGTCTTGTTTTAAGCTGGGAGCTGAGAAGACGGCTCGGTATGTAAAGGACTTACTGCCAAACCTGAGGACCTAGTTCAGTCTCCAAGAGCCGCTCAGTAGAAGGAGGGAACCAACCCCCAGTTATCCTTCGATCTTTACACAAAGGCTGTGGAGTGTGCACTCCCATACACATACACTAAAGAAACAAAAGTGTGCGTATATGTGTGCACATGTACATACACACATACATACATACATACATACATACATGCATGCATGCGTACAGGCATGGAGGTCCCTGCCCATAATTCCAGCAGAAGGATGAATTTGAGGCCAGTTTCTACATCCTCAGACTCTGTCTCAGAGTCAAAACAAGACAAAAGTATTTCCCCAACACTGACCACAGTAGGAAAAATTATTTTTCTTGAGGACAAAGTAAATATGAAGCACACCAGCAGAGACACAGATGAAATAACCAGAGATGTGTTTGTAAATTGGAGCTATCTGGTAGTGTTTTGTATTTTCTCATCGTCTCATGGGGCCAGGGGAGGGAGAACTACAGAACTAACAGACTTACTCAGTGTGTAAAAACATTTTTAAAATGTACAATTCCATCAAATCTGCCTCTGGTCTTTTTTTTTCCTGAAAAGATCTACATTTTGGGGGCTGTAAAGGTGGCTCAGTGGTTAAGAGCACTGGCTGCTCTTCCAGAGGTCCTGAGTTCAACTCCCAACAACCATATGGTGACTCACAACCATCTGTAATGGGGGTCTGATGCCCTCTTCTGGAGTGTCTGAAGACAGCGACAGTGTACTCATATACATAAAATAAGTAAATAAATCTTTTCTCTTTAAATCTATATTTTTTAAGTAAACCTGTTCAAATTATTTAATATATGTGTATATGATATGTATGTGAGGGAAAGCAGCCACAGTATGTGTGTGGAGGTCAGGGGACAAGTTTAAGGAGTCAGTTCTCTCCTTTTGTGAGTTCTGGGGATTGAACTGGGGTTGTCAGGCCTGGACAGAAAGCCCCTTTACCCTCTAAGCCACCTTGTCAGTCCTGGGTAAATATTTTGATGAGCCGTAATGTTAAAGAGGACGCTCCCTGGGTGTGCTCTAAGGTCACGGTGGACGGTTACCAAACAGCTTTGTAAAGGGTGCTGGCTCTGGGTTATTGGGAGGGTACATATGGAAGTTCTGGAATTATAGGCACAAGATGCAAATTGAAGTTGTTCCAAGTGAAAGAAAGAAAAAGATAATTTTGGAAGAGGTAGTAGAAAATGGTTGCAAGCATCCCGGCCTCTTTGTAAGCGTTCCTCTTACTTTGTGTGTTCATTTTGAACATAGGTGTGTGTGTGTGTGTGTGTGTGTGTGTGTGTCTCGAGTCCGGAGGACAGCCTCGGGTATTGTTCCTCGGGTGCTGTCCACCTTATTTTGAGACAGTCTCTCATTTTTGTTTGAGACAGAGTTTCTCGGTGTAGTCCGGGCTGTCCTGGAACTCACTCTGTAGACCAGGCTGGCCTCTGCCTACCAAGTGCTGGGATTAAAGGCATGCGCCACCACTGCCCAGCAGGTCTCTCGTTCTTATCAGTCTGGTGTTCAAGGATTGGGTTAGGCCAGCTGTCCAGCAAGCACCGGGAATCCAGTCTCCAGTGCAGAGACTACAGGTGAGCACCTACAAATGTGCCTGGCTGGTTTTAGGTGGGCACCTCATTATGGCAAGACTCTGTAGCCCCGCCCACTCCGATTAGGCCCCTCCTTCCTGCTTTCCAGCTTTGCATACCCAGCACTCTCTACTCTCTGGGCTAGAGGCTGGACTTAAGCATGCGAAGCACTCACCCCAGTAAGGAACTGCACCCCAGTCCATTTATATCTTTAGTCAGATGTGCTCCCGTGACTCTTCTTGGGCTAATACAAAGCAGGAAATGTGGCCCTGCCATCTTAGAACATATGCCTCCAGAGGATAGGCCAGCCTCCTGTCTCTGGGGACTTTGTTCAGGCAACTAGGCTAGTTTGATGACAGGAGCCTGACCTTATCATCCTTCCCCACATCAAGTTGGAATGCACTCTTAATGTGACATTTTAAAAATATCATTAGTGGCTGTTGAAACGGCTCACGGGTAGAGGCTTGGGACCAAGTCTGACTACATAATAAACATTTTGTGTTTTAGTTTTGTTTCCTTGAGACAGGGTTTCTCTGTGTAGCCTCAGCTGTCCACCCTCCTCTGCTCCCAAGTGGTGATTAAAGGAGTGTACCACCAATACCCAGCTTCATTTTCTCTCCGCTCTAACAAGCATTTGATAGAGAAAAAAAAGACCTTTATTAACTTCTTGTCAATTCTATTACATACTGTTAAAATATTTTATTTTGGGGGGATAAGAGGAGGACTAGGAGGAGAGAGGAATGCTACAAGCAGTATGTAAAGTAAATAAACTAATTTTAAAAAGACTAAATAAGCTGGCGGTGGTGGTGCACACCTGTAATCTCAGCACTTGGAAGGCAGAGGCAGGCGGATTTCTGAGTTTGAGGCCAGCCTGGTCTACAGAGTGAGTTCCAGGACAGCCAGGGCTATAAAGAGAATAACCCTGTCTCGAAAAAAAAATCTAAAAAACCAAAAAAAAAAAAAAAAAGTCTAAATAACGGTCTAAACTGAATAGACTTTATATGCACAAGCTTACAAAGTGCTTTATTAAGACATATTAGTCATACATAGTGATGAACTCATTAGGACCTTTTTATACAAGCACATCCTGTGTTTCAGTCCTGCTCACCCTCCTCCCTCATCCTGCTCACCCTCCTCCCTCTTGCCCCCCTCCCTCGCCCCTTAGTCTCCTCCTCTTCCCAATTAGCCCTGTCTACTTTCGTGTCGTTTTTCTCTGTGACCCAGTAAGCTTCATTAGGGTTCAGACGGGTACGGGTAGCTGTTCGCTTGCTAGAAGCTACACCACTGAATGAGCTCAGTCAGGCGACACACATCTCTAACTCACGTTCAGTCTCAAAAGCCTGAGTATCTAAGATCTGTAAGAAAACACCAGGAATCACACTTTCAGGAAACGTTATCCCTCCGTGAAACCATAATTCTGTCCAGTAAATGGAAGAGACACTCTCTGAGGATTCTGCTTCCCAGTTCTCGAAATGGACGGACAGTTTCTCCCTTAGTTACTTTTGACATTGTTTGCAATAATTAATTCTGTTGTTCCTGCTGCAGTTGAAATGATAATCACAGCTCTGGAAGGGGAGATCAAACATTCCAAAGTTGTAACACAGAGTTTAGCTGTTCCTCAGCGCGTGTACACACACACACACACACACACACACACACACACGGAGATCATCACTGCTAAGTCACTGTCAGAACAGTGAGTTAGGAGGTGAGCATGCTTGTAAAAATGAAAATGCTACCTGGGTGGAACAAACCTTTTATCTCAGCACTCAGGAGGCAGAGGCAGGTGAATTCAAAGCTAGCCTGATCTACTTTTAGCAAATTCCAGGCTAGCCAGAGTTATATGGTGAAACCCTGTCTCAAAAAAATGAAGAAAAAAAGCCAGGGATGGGGGTGGGTGGGACATTTGATGACCGCTTATCACCTTAAATATATGCATTTCAATTTCCTGTAATGTTAGACTTCTTTCCAGGATGGGGAAACACAGTAAAGTATATATGGGGTTATGTGTATTATTTCTTCTAATTGCGATAATTGCATGAGAATCTGTAATTATCACTAAATGGTTTAACGTAAGAAAGAAAATATAAAAAGGAAAATAGCTCAATTAAAAACACTTAACACTTTAACAGACCAGATAAAGGAGTTGGGGTCCCAGTACCCACACCAGGCAGCTCATCACCACCTATACCTCCAGTTCCCGGAGTTCCAATGCTCTCTTCTTGTCTTTGTGGGCACTTGCATTCATGTGAACATACCCCCTATGTACATATACACATAATTAAAATAATAAATAAATAAATAAATAAATAAATAAATAATAAGCCACAGTGAAGTGGAAATTGAAGGGTTCTTTGAAAGTCAGTGGTGTTGGATGGTGTTCTGCTAAGCAGACATGTGAAGGAGGGTTTCACTGAAGCAGACACAAGAGAGAGGATGTTCTGCTCGAGCAAGCAGGTGACAAGGACGCTTGCTGAAGGACTCCTCGCTAACAACACACATGTATTGGTCTGCCTTACAGTGAGTAGTTGAGGTGCGTTTTTTTATGACTCCAGAGACTCACCAGAACATTCCTGTGCTGTGCTGGGGCTTCTTGCTGCATCCTCGGACTCGCGCCAATCAGCAGACCGATGTCAGCTGAGACAGACCCTCGTGCTGAGGCAAGACCCATGGAGGACATGGGATGTCTGGAGGGAGTTTAAATAGGATTTAATGGGCAGTGGCCAAGGCTGAGCTTGGCTTGCTTGCATAGCTAAACGCTTGTTGACCTCACATCTTCACTGACCTTCGAGTCACTGAGAGGCACAGCTGAGAACTTTCCCTGGTGTTACTGTTGGCCCTGGTCCCTGAGACACCTGCTCTGCATTGGGTCTGCTGGTTGCTGGGGCCTTCTAATTAAAAGCGAGGACTCTGAGCCTTTAAAGGGCTCTTGTCTGGAGTGGGAAGATGGAACAGAAGAAAATGGTCTTGGGGCCCATTGGTGCCAGGTACCCTCCACTACACTGACTCGGCAGAGAAGTCCTTCCTCCCCTCCCACCAATGGGGACTGTAATTTCACCTGCCTTCAGCCACTGGCTGAGCCACATTTCAAGGATACTTCACTAATAGACATTTGACACTGTAACTGGTCATGTGACTGCTTCCAAGTACGTTATTCTTCCTGACTACTGTAGGATGGTTTTCCTTATGATAGGGCTTAGGAGAGGGGAAGTGGTCTGCCTGGACCTCCCTGAGGGCTGGACCTTCACACTGTCTCCCACCTTCACCCTGGAGTTGCTAGAACAGACCTGCCTTGGGCAAAATTTCTGGGTGTTTCTTACTCAAAAAGACCCATTTCTTCTGAGGAGAGCAGTAGAGTTCATCAATACCGTATGGAGATATATTGACTCTGGAAATGAGGTGTAAGTCAGGAATCCTAAAGATGTAGAGGTTACCCAAGGTATCTCCTGTCCGAAATCAGAGCATCAGCACCCGATCAGTGGGAAAAGGTTAAGCATGGTGGAAGCAGTGTTACTGCTCTGAGACACACCACTGTGACTCTATCTTCAAGTCCAGTAACAAGATCCAAAGCTCTGACCAGCCTGTCTCACAGAGTGTCTGGGCTGATCCCATGGAATAAGACTCTCTAGACCGCTAGGGGATGAGAGAGAGAGAGAGACAGAGACAGAGACAGAGAGAGGGAGAGGGAGAGAGACAGAAAGAAAATAGAGACAGACACAGACAGAGTTGATAGACACATATGCAGGCAAAATATTCAAGCACTAAATATTTTTTTTTCTTTTGGGTTTTTTCAGACAGGATTTCTCTGTGTATCCCTGGCTATCCTGGAACTCACCCTGTAGACAAGGCTGGCCTCAGACTCAAGATATTCACCTGCCTCTGTGCCATGCACCACCATACCCTGCAGAATTTTTTTTAAGAAACATTTGTAGGACATGATAGCATTTTTTTTTTCAAATGGTCCCCCATGCTTTAGTCGTCTTTATTTTTAATTGATTTGAGACATCTCTGCCCAGATCCCAGGAAAGAATTTTAAAGTGATACTTTTAAGAGGATGGCTTAAGGAAATGCACATGGACTAGGTCAAAGGCTAAGGGACGGCCATGTTTATGGCTTACTGTGATTGACTATCAGGGTCTGCAGAGACTCCAAGAAGGCAGGTTGAGATTTGACTTTAATAAGACCTCAAATTTGCAGGTGTTTGGTCTATGTGACTACTCCAATTTGGGGGTCACTTACCAAGACAATCGGGCCATCCTGGGTATCCACAGCTTTCAGTAAATGACAGGGAGAGAACAGGTTGCTCGTAGCCAGAGCTTCCTTGTTCTGACAGTCCCAAAGGTTGATGGTTGATTCTATGTCTACAGTGACCGCCATGTACATCTCGGGGAGGGTGGTCAATTGCTTGATAATGGCAGGAAGTCCTGGACTTACCCAAGTCATAACACCCTGG